>CM053771.1:395136905-395270116 GCA_028658325.1 Potorous gilbertii | reverse complement strand
GAGAGTTGGAACACTAATTCATTGTTGGTGGAGCTGTGAGATCATCTAACCATTCTGGAGAATGGTTTGGAACTATGCCCAAAGGGCTACAAAAATGTGCATACCCTTTGACCCAGAAATATCACTACTAGGACTGTATCCCCAAGAGATTATAAAAATGGGAAAGGGACCCACATGCACAAAAATATTTATAGCAGCACTCTTTGTGGTAGCCAAGAACTGGAAATCAAGGAGATGCCCATCAATTGGGGAATGACTTAATAAATTATGGTATATGAATGTCATGGAGTACTATTGCGCCATAAGAAATGATGAACAAGAAGACTTCAGGGAGGCCTGGAAGGACTTATATGATCTGATGCTGAGCTTGAAAGGAGCAGAACCAAGAGAACTTTGTGCACAACAACGAACACAGTGTGCGAGAGTTTTTTCTGGTAGACTTGGAACTTTGTAGTAACACAAGGACTTACTGAAAAAAAAATCCCAATGACGATTTTCTAAGGCAAAATACTTTCCACACTCAGAGAAAGAAATAGGGAAGTCATTCGCAGAATGTAGTAGATCATGTTTGTGTGTGGGGCGGTTTTAGTGTATTATGTTTTGATTTGTTATATGATTTCTTTCATTTATTTTAGTGCGACTACATAACATGACTATAGTGAAAATGTGCTCAATAGGAAAGTATATGTAGAACCTATACAGAATTGTATACTGTCATGGGGAGGGAGGGGAGTAGTGGGGGGAAGAGGTGGGGGGGAATAAAATCTTAATTTTAAGGAAGTGATTGTAGAACATTTAAAAATAGATAAATAAAAAGAAAAAAAGAAAATAAGTGAAAGAATGGAGATGATACAGGGGGTAATATGATAGAGGAGGAAGAATGGAATGAGATCATCTTAACAAGTAGAGATGGTAACTATGAGATAGGAGAAAGAGGACATAGTGGTGGAAGGCACCTATCATGTGCTAGAAAATGTGCTAAGCACTAGGAATATAAATGTGTAAAACACAAACTCTTGCCCTCAAAAAGCTTACGAAAGACAGCATACAAAAAGGAAGCTGAAAAGTGGGTGAAGAAGTCAATATATGTAACCAGAGAACTCAAGGATCAAAATGACCAAGGTATTTTGGAACCTTAGCAAAACCAAGAGAAAACTTGCTTAGGATTCAAGGCTAAGAATTTATTTCCCTTCATTCTAATGAGTTTGAGGATTTTCTTTTCCCATCTTCTCAGTTTGCAAGGCAGAAGACTCTCTTAGCCACAGGACTCCAACAATGCCTCTTGTGTCTTAGGAAAGAGGATTTGTCATGTCAGGGGCTGTGATGATTAAGGGGCAATGGTGGTGAGCAGAGAAGGGAACAGGTATTTTCATAGGGTAGGGCTGCTAAGAAACTATGAGGATTATAAGATCAAGAGTGTGCTGGACATTCCCCTATTGATAAAGGGGAGTAGGAACAGACAGTTTCCAGATGAAGAAATCAAAGCTATCTATAGTGATAGGAAGAAATGTTCTAAACCACTACTGATTAGAGAAATGCAAATGAAAACAACTCTGAGGTGCCACCTCACAATAATCAGATTGGCTAATATGACAGAAAGTAAAAATGATGGATATTGGAGAAGATGTGGGAAAATTGGGACACAAATACATTGCTGATGGAGTTGCAAATTGATTCAACTGTTCTGGAAAGCAATTTGGAATTATGCCCAAAGGGCTATAAAATGTGCATACCCTTTGATCCAGCAATACCACTACTAGATCTGTATCCTAAAGAGATCACAAAAAAGGGAAATGGTTCTACATATACAAAAATACTTATAGCAGCTCTTTTGATGGTGACAAAGAATTGGAAACTAACGGAATTCCCATCAATTGGGGAATCTCTGAATAAGTTAAAGTAAATTAATGTAATTGAATACACTGTGTGATGAGCGGGGGAGGGGTGGTGGTGCCAAGATGGTAGAGCAAAAGCAGGGACTTGCTAGAGTTCTCCCTCAAAACCCATTCAAATTCCTGTAAAAAATAACTCTAAACAAATTCTGGAGCTGTAGAACCCAAAAAATAATGGAGTGAAGAAAATCTGCAGTCCAAGACAGCCTAGAAGGTTGATAGAAAGTGTCTATCACACTGGACTGGGAGCAGAGGATGATCCATGCCAGCACAGACAGAACCTGAGTGGATCCAGGGGGACTGAATCACTGGCACCTATGGTGATTTCCAAACTTCATAACCTCAAAACATCAAGGACAAGTTGGAAGGTCAGTGGAGAAAACCTGTCAGACATATGTGAGAGAGTAGAGTAGTCTGACCCCAGCCCCAGCCATTGTAGTGGCAGTGGCAGCAGCAGTGGCTGTTTCTGGAGCTCCAGGCCCACATACTATGGGGGAATTGAGTGTCTGACAGTACACCATCACCAGCATCAGCAGAAAACTACCTTGTCAAAGAACTCAAAAGTCAAGTAACTGACTGTTAAAAAGAGCAAAAACAAGGGAAAAATTCAAACTATAGAATCTTACTTTGGTGACAAGGAAGATCAAAACATACAACCAGAAGGAGACAACCAAGTCCAAACTCCTACATCCAAAAACTCCAAGAAAAATATGAATTGGTCTCAGGCCACAGAAGGACACAAAAAGTATTTTGAAAATCAAGTAAGAGAAGTAGAGGAAAAATTGGGAAGAAAAATGAGGGTGATGCAAGAAAATCATGATTTGCTAAAGGGGACCTCCAAAATGCTGAAGAAAATAACACCTTAAAAATTAGACTAACTCAAATGACAAAAGAGATCCAAAAAAACAATGGAGAGAAGAATACTTTGAAAAGCAGAATGGGCCAAATGGAAAAGGAGGTCCAAAAACTCACTGAAGAAAATAAGTCCTCAAAAATTAGAATGAAATAGATGGAAGCTAATGGCTCTATGAAAAATCAGGAAATTATAAAACAAAAGGAAAAAATAAAGAAGTAGGAGACAATGTGATCTATCTCATTGGAAACACAACAGACCGGGAAAATAGATCCAAGAGAGAGAATTTTAAAATTATTGAACTACCTGAAAGCCATGATCAAAGAAAGCCTGTACATCTTTCAAAAGGAAAACTGCCCTGATATTCTAGAACCAGAGGTTAAAATAGATTTCAAAAGAATCCACTGATCACCTCCTAAAAGTGATCCCCAAAAGAAAACTCCTAGGAATATTGGAGCCAAATTCTACAGCTCCCAGGTCAAGGAATAAATATTGAAAGCAACTAGAAAGAAACAATTCTAGCATTGAGGAAACACAATCAGGATAATACAAGATTTAGATGCTTCTGCATTAAGGGACTGGAGGACTTGAAATATGACATTCCAGAGGTCAAAGAATCTAGGATTAAAACCAAGAATCATCTATCCAGCAAAAGTGAGTATAATACTTCAGGGTGGGAAATGGTCATTCAATGAAATGGAGGACTTTCAAGCATTCTTGATGAAAAGACAAGAACTGAATAGAAAATTTAACTTTCAAACACAAGGATCAAGAGAAGCATGAAAAGATCTTCAATGAGATCAGTCATTTTGTTGACACATGGTGATGGAGTATTTGCTCCACACAATTCACTTGTTGAGTGAGGTAGAACAACATCATGCATTACTGGAAATAGAGTGAAAACTGGGAAAACAAAATCAATCCTATTTTGTTATTGATTTCATCACTTTTCATTTATCTTAGAGTTAAGTTTGGAAATTCAGCTTTCATGTAAATCACTCATTGTCTCTGAGATAAATTTAGAAATTCAGTTCTTCTGCTAATCACTGTTCTATTTTTGTTTCAAGTAAATCTGTTATCCTTAAAGGATGCAGGTGGATGCAAGGAAATCTGGTCTATTAATCAAGGTAGTCTGGTCCAGTATCACTAAACTACCCTTGCAGGTGGACTCAAACAATGAACATTTCTTAGGGAGAGAATGGAAGGAAGGATTGTTACTAGCCCCTCATTCCCAATTTCCAGCCAATCATATTGTTCCTCATGTCTGTGATGCTATAAGCTTTTTAATTAATCATACTATTTTTCCCATCTATGAGGCTGCCAGTTATTCTGGATGCCCATTTTTGTCTACAAAAGAGAGCTATCCCTCTCATTATGGATCTTAGCTTTTCTGATGGGACTAAGACCATGTTTATTTGCAAATTTTCACTCTGTCAATAAATTGATCATGTTTTGGGAAAAAATGATGAACAGGCAGATTTCAGAGAAATCTGGAAAGTCTTACATAAACTGACACAAAGTGAAACTGACACATTTACAGCATCGACAACGTTGTGTGATGATCAGCTGTGAATGACTTAGCAATACTATGATCCAAGACAAGTACAAAGGAATCATGAAGGAAAATGCTATCCATATCCACAGGAATAATTTATGGAGTCTGAATGCATATCAAAGTATACAATTTCCACTTTCTTTTCTTTTGTGATTGTTTTCTTTTGACCTGTTTCTTCTTTCACAGCATGATTAACATGGAAATATACTTTACATGATTGTACGTACATAACCTATATCTACTTACTTACTATCTTAGAAAGGGGATGTGAGAGATGAAATAACAAAATGTGAAACAAATTTTTTCAAAAAAGAGTATTAATTGAAAAATGAATGTAACTGGAAAAAAATAAAATACTATTAAAACAAAAGAGTGCTGGAGCCAGCTTGAATTGGTAGAGCTGATTGTTTAAGTTTTATTGTGTTGTTGATTGTTTAGACTTAAGAACTCAATGAAGAAAATTTAATACTGAAGATTAAACTTAAAGCTGTGTCTTAGATATGTTTTATTACTGTTTATTGCTATTAATATTATTATTGTGTGTTTTGTTATTCAGAGAGTCAGTTATTAAATATTTACCAGCCTATACCTTTATAGTATCACAGGTTAAGAGGTGTAAGGAATCTTAGAGATCATCTACTTTAATTCTTTCATTCTTGAATTCCAGAAAGGGGAAGTGATTTGTGTACAGTCACACTGGTAATAAGCAGATGTATGATTTGAACATAGGTCCTCTGATTCTCATCCAGTGTTCATTCTACTGTACCATGTTGCTATTTCCAAAATATATGGTGCCAACAGGTTTCACTAAGTGACAATGCTAAGTTTACAGGGAGGCAGGGAATCAGGGATGGAGATGCCACAGAACTAGATATGCAGGAACTCTTACAGTAAAAGCAGTGAAAATGGTGATAAAAGACAGAAAACTCGACTATGACCAAAACATGCCACTGATTATGAATCATTAATTTGTGCTGAGATTGCATCTCAAAATACATTTCACAATGACAACCTACTGAGGAGTTTTACTATTCTCATTATCTTTTTTTCTTTTGAGATGGAGTCTCCCTGTTTTATTTGGGCTAAAAGGGCAATAGACACTCATGGGCACAGAAGCCTTCACCTGTTGTGTTTTTGTTACATGACTCCGTTTGCCCCTCTTTATGCAGCATGGTGGCCCTCTATTCCAGGAGGCTCATCATATTAGTCTCACACTTACTGTGTACAGCCGTTAGACTATTGCCTTACTGTTTCTCAGAATTCCTATACTCAGTGATTCACGACACCTCATTAGTAGGGCTTAGAGGAATGCACCATAATGTTGTTCTCATAATTCACTGTCCTCATCAGAGGCATTATGCAGTTAGTAATTATCCTTTTCAGCTAACTTACTTCATAATCGGAAGTAAAAATTAGCAATACTCCCTGTGGTCTAAACATTTTTATTCTTTTAACTTAATAATGTAAGAAAATTAATGTTTTCTCCTTTTCCCAAATTCCTAGAAAAATCTTTCTTTCCCTTCTTCTCTTCTCATTTTTTCTTTGGTACTTTACAATCTGGCTGCCCACCACCTCACACAACTGAAACTATTCTCCTCAAGGTTACCAATATCTCTTATCTGGCAGACCTGATGGTCTTTTCCCAGACCTCATACTTCCAGACCTTTCTGCAGCATTTTCCTCTGTTTACCACCTTCTCCTCCTGGATATGGTTTTCCTTTCTGGAAATGACACTTATTTTTTCCTAGTTCTTTTCTAACCTGATAGTTCTTCTCAGGATCTTTCACCAGTCCATCTTCCATATCATGCCAATTAACCATGGATATGCTGGAAGTTCTGTACTGGGAACTCTTTTCTCTATATATTCTTTTCTTCCCTGGACTGTGCCTAACCTCCCGACCTTTTCTTCCAACACATATTTCACTCCTTCAAGGTCCTACCTTCTGCTTTAGTTACCAGATGCTAATGTGTTTTGGGGGTTATCTTTCCCTATATAATATTCACATTTCAACAAAGATATTCTAGAGATGATGTTTTAACCTTTAGACATGACTCTAAGGCTGATATCTTTTGGCACTCTTTGCACAATTATACATAAGTTCTAAAGGATGAGCCAGCCACTTTGGCATCAGAGCTTAGGGCCAGCTCTGTAGACTTGGGAAAGCTTGTATTTAAGTTGTTTGACTGTCCATTATGAGAATGGTGCTTGTGTTCTACACTTGATATCTCTTGTTGACACAATTCATTCTTACCTTGTACCATGTCACATCTCGCCTTTGTAAATCTCCTTCGCAGTTTATCCCAGGACAAGGAACTGAAGCAGTGCTACCAATGATAAGATATAGCTCATTTTTTACAGAGTCCATACAGGGTGTCTTTTCCTTTGGCTGAACTTCCACAATTATATTAAGAAAACAAGTTATTCCTTTTGATTGTCTGGAAAACATAACAAGCTCCACTAAACATATTTACTGTATTAAAATAAAACAAACATTAGATAGCATTTTCAGATAGGAATGAACATTACCTGGACTTCTCCACAAACTTCGGTTTATACTTGATTTTACAAATATAAGACCCAGCATCATTTATATCAATAGGTGAAAACTGAAGTAAATTATTTTCCCTTGTGATATGAGGGTAGTCATTTTGAATAGGATATGGTTGTGATCCATTATGAGGTTGTTTATACCACTGGACCTCTTGACACACAGTTCTATCATATTGCTGTTTTCCTGAATGATTTTTCTTATTGCAGAGACCTAGTTTGGGAACATCACAGAATAATACAAACTTCTCTCCACTCCTTGCATGGTATCTCCAGGTGTTTTCTCTAGAAGGGCAACCTGAAAAAGAGATTAGCAGAGAACAGTAGAAACTAGCAAAATGAAGAAACTCATAGATTCAATTTGATGAGTATACCAATATCTTTTGCAATCCTATTTGACAGTAGTTTAATCCTGGTAGCAAGGTACTTATGTGCCTATGCATATTCCTCAAAATAAAACATTTTTTTCCTACACAAATAACTGCTACATTTTCAGGCATGTCAATTATCTCTTCCAAGTCTCAGTAAAAGCAGTTGAATACATCTGAACTGCCCAATATACTAAAATTAAGAGATATATAGCTTAACCATGGCTCTTGGCTTTTTGACTGCCTTCACTAATCTCTCATTTATTGCAAATAGGTCCCTACATAACTGTTCACTAGAGCAACTAGAAACAATTCTCTCTCAATATTTTCCCATCATTTCCTACTGTAGAAGTTTTTAAAAAATTCTCCATAAAGTGGAAATGATGTGAGTGAGTATAACATACTAGTTATATTGATATATAATCTGTCACTTTGGACTTTCACCACAATATGGAAAATGAAAGGTATTTCCTTACCTGACAGGTCAGAATCTCCTTTGACGCCTATCCTTATGACAAGCCAAGGAAAGATACAATACAAAGAAAACATTTTGTTTTCAGTTTTCTTGCTTTGCTTCAGTATATCTATGGTGTTGAAAGATCACAATACAGAGGGAATTAGGTCTTCACCTTCATAATTGTCTTCATTTCTGTAAAGTGACAAATGGGAAATGAGGAAATAGAGGCCAGTTTCACAACAAAAGTCACACAGGAAGTTCTGGGTTGACAAGACCTATGAGTATGGGCTCTTACGCACAATGCTCTTCGGAAAAACAATGTGACTTTGACATTCTAAATGGCATGCAATAATTTCATATCATATATATATATATATATATATACACACACACACACACACAAATGTATGTATGTATATGTGCATGTATAGGAAGGGAATGCATCAAAAACTCCATTATAGCTTTAAGCCCTTAGAATTTTTCCCTTCTGAGGGGGCTATATTTCCTTTTTGAACTTTTTCTCACCTAGAATGATTGTTTCCATTGATCCATTGGAAGGTTCTATGTGGTTGTTTCCTAAAGAGATGACTATAGCTAAAGAAAATGTCAGATTGCCCATAGTAAAATTAGAGGTTGAGATGATATTTGTATAAACTAATAGTGAGGTAAGAGTCAGAAAGTATTTTAAAAGTAGAGAGGGAAAAGGGTAGAATTACATTAATGATCAATAAATGTATCAATTCTTATTTTTTTCATCAGATTATGGTTCCTTAGGTATTTCCAGATTATTTTCTATTGGTCACAACTAGGGGCATAGCCTTAGGCAAATAATATAATTTTTTGGGGGGGTATTGTTATTTTTATTAACATTTCTTACTGAAATATTATCACTATAACTAAGTCTTTATATAATCTGTGTAATGCAGTATCTCTATGCCAGAGAGCAAATGGGAAAAAAGTCTACACCTGAAATTCGACATTATGGATTCAAACATTATGCACATTATTATAGCCCAAGTGACGGCTACACATAGTCTAAATCGTTATCATCCATCTTTTTCCTTTATAGGCTTTTTGCTTTTGTTTTGCTTGAGCTCATCCCTGAAATTGTAGGCGAAAAGATTTGGGTCTTCACACATTTTTCTGTAGACGTCACCAAGGTTCTTGAAATGCAAGATGGAAAGCTGGGCTGGCCCTAAGGTAGGGTCCACATCAGCCAACATGAACATTTTTTCAGTGTTTTCTTGAGCTTGTGGGAATAGGATTCCAATCCCATGATGGCAGTATTTTCTTCTGAATTGAACAACTTTTTCCACAAGCTTAAATGGCTGATTTATCTGTGGTTGCACCAGGGGAGTGAAATGAACTACTCCCACATCCACCTGTGGTTTGGGAACAAAAGCTCGGCCTGGAATCGTAAAGGAATGCTGAACCTTGCAGAGATACTGGGCCATGATGGAAAGTTGACTTCATTGTTTACTTCCTGTACTGGCAGTCAGTCTCTCAGCCACTTCCTTTTGAAAGGTTAATGTCATCTGTGTTCTGCCATAAACAAAAGGTTCATCTCTTTTAGAAATATTTTCAAGCCACTTAATAATCAGTCGAGCAGACACACTGAAAGGCAGGTTGCCAATAAGGCATCATCTTGGAAGGATCTTCTTCCCACTGTTTTTGAAGGTGTACTGGAAAAGTCTTTTCTAATTTAAATGTCAGCACATCCCCATGGACAATTCTCAGTTTTCCAGGTGCTACATCAGATAGCATCTGTAACCCAGGAATAAACCGAGTGTCCTTTTCAACCACAAGAAGATCAGCTTCTTGAGCATTAAGAATGGATCTTGTGATGCCACCTGGCCCAGGGCCTACTTCATAAACATGAGCATTTTTCATATTGCCAGTCTTTTGTACAATCTTATCTGTCAGCCTCAAGTCCAGGAGGAAGTTCTGGGACAGCTGTTTCTGGGCTCAGAGTCCAAAAATTTTAATGATCTCCCCGATCGTGGGCAAAGGCGAGAGGCGGAAAGCAGTTAGCTTTGCCTGGGCACCCATGAGTCTGGTGCAGCTACTCCTCAGATGGGCCTGCGTAAAGGGTCCATATTAAATTTTTTAGACCTCTTTTTCCTCATCTATGAAGTGGAGGGATTGCACAATTTATATTCATGGTCTTTCTAACTTTTAATTTCAAAGTTCATATTATCTGTGTCTTCAGTCTGAAGTGGGTATGATTCAATGTTAATTACTGGCATTAGGAAGATGTATTACAGAATCCATGAGTTAGAAGATACGTGAAGTTCATCCAGCCTAGTCTTCTGACCCTAAATTTCCACTGATATTTTACTTCATATAATTATTCTACAAATTTTTAAAATTCATACAATTTCAAGGTAGAAATAACTTATACCAAACTGAAAGTTTTTCTATAGTTTTGTGCTGTTGATGTGAAATTCACAGTTTTGTATACATAGAAATAGAGCTACTTTGCAATTGGTTCTACAAATAGAGCTTGAATATTTTCAGATTATATAGCACAGTTGTAGGTCAGATATTTAGAACTGGAAGGGAACTTGGACACTATCAAGTCAATTCCTTCTATTTACAAATGAGGAAACAGAAGCCCAGATAGAAGATGTTACATGCCAAAGATCATACAAGTAGTAACAGAGTCATGATTTGATCCTAGGTCTTCTGACACCAGATCAAGCACTCTTTCTCCTTAGCACCTCTCCTTCCTTTAACATACCAAAGAAGAAATTTCAAGGAACTAAAAATGTGACGGAGTTTAAGCTTCCAGTCAGTAGAAAGCCATTATCTTGATGGACCTACAAGTATTTAATAAGCCCTGCTCAAGGTATCATTTGCTTTCTACTATCTATGTATCAGTTTAAAATAACATTCCAACTCAGACCCCCCATTAACATTTACAATGTTGTTCACCTTAAAAATAATGATACATATGCATATGTAAGAGGCCACATAAACCATAGTTACAAAAAATATAAATACCCACATGTGTTCCAATGAGTTATATTACTCAGACATTACAAGAAGAAATGAATATTGTAGAGCTATGTTTTAAGAAAAAAATGTGCAGTGGGAATCTAGTCCTAATCATTTCAAATGCTAACAGAAGAATCCTATCTATATTAAATCTATTTTACAAACTTTGAAAAGTTAAATTGAATGAAAGGGTAAGAATAGCATGATAACTACAAAAGCTGCCAAAGGGTACCAAATATAAGTACAATTTACAAAGAACCAAAAATCAGATGCATCATAACATTTTGATGTGTAAAAACTCTGACTTTTCTATACAAAATCTCTAACACTTTGCATGTCGAACACTTTAAGCAACGTTAAATGATAAAGAATCCATTTCATGGTCATCTCAAGTTCAATAGTCTCTTCCAATTAGGGATCAGTGCTGTGGTTGGCACAGTTCAAAATGTGATCTTTGACCCATTTCCCCAACACATATACACATGTACATGCGCACACACACACACAAACACACACACACAATTCTAGGATCCTTTCTACCATCTAAAACTGCCTACAATTCTTTCCTATATATACCTTTGCTTCCATGGAGACAATGGAGAGATGGAGATTGAAGCTTTATTATTAGCTATTATTTTAAATCTCTCACTTGACAAGGACATTCACTTCCTATTTCGTTGTTGTTGTTGTCGCTGTCGTTGAGTCATTTCAATTGTGTCCAACTCTTCATGTTTCAGGTTTGGGGTTTTCTTGGCAGAGATACTTGAGTAACTCCCTTTTCCAGTTCATTTTATATATGAGGGACTGAGGCAAATAGGGTTAAGTGACTTGCCCAGAGACACACAGCTAGTTGGCGTCTGAGATCAAATTTGAACTCAGGAAGGTGAGTCTTCCTTGTTCCAAACTCAGTGTTCTATCCACTGTGCCACCTAGCTGCCCGTCCCCCAGTATTAACAGGTAATTTTCAAAAGATTCCCTAATGTAAACTCAAAGCCCATATGCAACAAACACATTGTGTGAATTAAAGCAGTAGGAAGCATCAGCTAAATTGTTACACTCTCCATGCATGAATATAAAAGAAGTTTTAACGACAAATGGAGTATATAGTCACCTACATGGTTTGTTTGGGGACTCTGGAAGATACCTTTGCTTCTCCCTAATATATGACATGGGAAATTCCTTCATTTTAAAGCCAGAGATAAGACTGAAAATGTAAATAAACCTGGGAGAGGTGTTGTCTTAAAATCAGAAATATCTAAATAATTGACCTTAATACCTTCCACATAAGGTGCAATGAACAAATATTTGTAAAGAAAAAAAATGAACATAATATCATTTCATGAGAATAGCTTTTAAATGGGAAAGGAAAAAGATAGGAGAAAACCTTGAAAAAGGTGAGAGAGATGACAGACAGAAATAATAGGCATTTAGGGTAGACTAAGTTGCATAAAAGAAGCGTCTTGCCCGAAAACAGCCCTAATGAACACATGGAAAGAATTTTAGTGGATTTATAAAGAGAATATTTTATCTGTTTTTTGTTATTGTTATTTCCTTGCTTGCTTGTTTGTTAAAGAAAAGTAGGAATGGAAGAGATTTAGGGAGAAGTGAACTGCATAAAAACAATGAGAAAATTCAATTCTAATATAAGGTCCATCATATCCTATTTATACCTGGTGCATGAGAGGAAACACAGTCCCTGCCCTCAAAGAGTTGATAAGCTCTAACGTGAATAATCTAATTTAGACATAATGAGTTCATCTATACTCTAATATCCTCCTTATTATTTCCCCAAAACATTCTTTATTCATAAAAAACACTATTTAAAAATATTCATAAAATACAGAGTAATCTATATTCATAAAAAGAGTGTGCTGTGTGTGTGCACCCTAGTTAAGGGCACTCCTCATCTGCTACAACTAGCCTATAGGATGTGCCATTTGTTGCTAGCACTGCCCAAGTCCTTTGCTCATAGGCATTTTAGTAGTGGCACACAAAATCGAATGATGGGTAACAATTGTCTTACCTTGGTTACCAGTAGTGAGGCATGATAAAAGCAGAGAGAGCTGTATTTCCTTCCTATTTCCGTCATTTCAAGGTAATGCAACTGATGAAAAGCATTTGAGAATATCCATTTTCACAGAATTCCATGTTTTTCATAGTCAGAGTAGGAGAACACATGGGAAAAACACCCTAAATTTTAGGGTTTGATGTTGATACGTTAGACCTATAGAAAGAAAGGAACTGTTGTCATGAAACCTTCAGTTAACCAGAAGGAATAATAACTTAAGTTTTAAAGAAGCCCCTTAAAAGCTTGTTTTCAACTAAATGTTCATTTCATACAAAACCAGATTCAGTATTCTTCTGTCTAGTGGAGGAAATATCAGATATTTTATAACCCTGGAAGATGAGCATCTACAAACTCTTCCTCTGGCCATCTGATTCAGTCTGATAAGACGCGTGGTCTGGTTAAAATGAAAGAGTATATATATATATATATGCCTATTTCCTTTAAAGGAAATTCCTCAGTACAGACCCTTTCTCAAGTGTGGTTTTTTTTTCTTGTAATAATAACTAAAGAATTCGTACATAAGTTGTAACCTCAAGACTGAATAAGCTTCTTCGGGTATTTCTTTCATATCAAAAGTAAACAGATGAGGGGGAAAAATCCCTTCCAATACCTCTCATATGAAGTAACTATTTGGTTTGTCTGGTTGGGTTTTTTGGTGTTTTGGTTTTGTTTTTTGTTTTTTGGGGCTTTTTTTTGGCTGGTTAGTTGGTTTTACAGGAAGGGAAATAACATTTACCTAACAAAATCTTGTCAGATTTTACAATTTCTAGCTCAAAAAATGAAACATTTACCATGGAGGATGTAATTAGGAGGATTCCATACAACTTTGGGAAGCACTTACAAATATTTGATAACTTGGTGCATAAATAAAACTATAGTACCTACGTGGATACAAAGGAATAACGATAGAAAAAAAAATGAAAAAATGCGGAAGTTTATAACATCCTATATACATCCAAAATCCTTTTAGTGAGAGACAAAGAAGAAGCAAAAAGGAGAACAGTGGCTTGTGATTGCTTCCTTCCTGGGATCCCCTGGCAGGCAACAGCTGAACCGGTTCTATTTGTTTTGAGACTCTAGTAGAAAGGCATTGATGGTAATCAAAGCTAATTGAGCAAGGTAGCTATTAGGAGAAATGGCAAAAGAGAAGTATTTACAAAGGTTTCCTTAGGGATCCACAAAAGTGGAGGAAGAAAAATAAGAGAAAAGACAAGAAGAATGCTTTGGATAAATAAAGCTTTCAGTGGGAACCCCATTGACTGAGCCATGAGGGAAATAAGTAGGCAGTTTGATCTACAAGTACAATCTTGTATAAAGGGTGGGTCTGGTATAGCAGGACATTATAAGGGGGTTTTGCCACTGGTCAAAACCCTGAAGAAAGGGAAGAGCATGTGGGTGTAGTGAGTATGCTCTGGCTGCTATATCAAGCCCCTCAGGTTTTCAGGGTACCCTGAAGAGTTGAGATATCTCTTTTCTCATCTGCCATCAATTAGATCCTCTACCTGCTATGTTCTCCTCTTGATGTTAGGGGTCAGTGAGTAGTACCCAGTTCCATGTAACAACTTAACATCATTCAGCTTTCACAAAAGGATATTTACTCTGAAAATATAGTGAGAACAAAAATAAAATCATTCCTTCCAACACATCGGGGACATACTTTTAACTCAATTCCTACATAACGTTCAAACCCTCACATTCACCCAGGTAAGGTATAGCTCATGAATGAGTCCTCTTTCCACTTACCTTTAGACTAGGTCTCAAATATTACCTTTGCCCCTTGAAGCATGTATACTGTGCTAGGTACAAACCCAGAATTCTGGAATGCTACAGTTCCCTCCTGAACTTCCAAAGGTCATGAGAACAGATATGCCTTTACTAAGGAGAACAAGTACAAAGGCTAAGGACCTAAGTCCATAACTTTCCTGGGGAAGGTCTTTCCCTTTATAGCACTGTCTCTCACAAAATATTTTGAGTAGTCAAATTACCAGGGCAGAGGCTAAAAGCTGACTCAGGCCTTTTAAATGCTTCTACAGCCAATCAAAGTCTTTGTCATATTGTTAGCCAGTGAAAATCAGTTATAGATATCTGTATATCCTCCTCAGGCTTTCCAGGAATTTTGTCTTACATTGTAAATTTCCTAGAAGCTTTAAATGAAAATGGGATGGAGGAGAAAATTACCTTCATGTGTTTGCCAAGGAGCTTCCCTCAAAAATCTGTTCAGGTGCCACCTTCTCCCTGAAGTCCTTCCTAATTCTCTTAGGTAGTTATTGCTCCTTGACTTTTGAAAGCACATAAAAACCTTTGCACATACTTTTTATTTACTTAACTTTGTATATATCCTAATCTTCCAAGAAAAATGTAGACTCCTTGAGGGCAGAGGCAACTTCTTTTCTTTGTTGTTGTCTTTGTAGCCCCAGTTTTTAGCAAATACTATAATTTTGCATACAGGAGATGCTTAATTAATGCTTATAAAATTGAATTTAAGATGAATAATGGCACTGAGAAAACTTTCAAATTACCATGGATTACTTTAGAGAACTAGAAAAAATAACAACAAAGCTCATCCAGAGGAACAAAGAGTCAAGAAGCTCAAGGGAAAGAATGAAAGAAAACTAGAGATGAAGGTGGCCTAGTGTATTCTGGGAAGCAGTTTGTATGTACTCCAAAAATCAATAAACTACCTAGACTCTGTGATTCAGAAATAACACAACTAGGCATATATCTCAAAGAAGCAAAAGACAGAGAGAACAGAGAAATATGCATGAAAATACTTACAGAAGTTCTTCTTTCAATTAAAACAATATGGGTGCCTTCTGGATTAGGTTAGCAACACAATGGTAGGTTAGACGATTTCTCTAATACTTATGACCTTTCAGACTGTAGCAAAGATAAAGCAACTTCAGCTCTCCCCATGGTATAGACACCAAGAATCCAAAAGAAGTTTAAAAAAAGGAATTGACATTTACTGACTCTAAGCTTACTTAGCATTCCTACTGCATCTCCCCTTTTACCAGTAGGAGGGATGCACTAGCAGACCTAAGGACACAACACAGGCTTACATCAAAACCTATCCCTACATTGTGGTCACCTCTCCCTTTCTCCAATTTCATGGAAACTCCAGATCTAAACTATGGATCTGACTTGCCCATAGCCTATCAGGAGTAAAGGCCTGCTGGGGGGCTACAACCCAGTAGCACCAATCCTGCAAAGCTCTCACTGCTTGTAGTTCTGCTGATTGTGGAGAAAACATACCCTTAACTACTTGTGCTAGCAAGCTTTTAGCTGCCAGTTCTGGGTCAAAGAACCAATGAACAGAGGGAATGGAATAGGTTCTAGGGACCCATTGCACTGTTTGTGGGACTGTGTGTATGGAGACTTGTGCAACGTTCCACCAAGTCTGAAAGAAGAGGACAACATCCAATTGGGGCCAGTTCTGGATCTCGAATCAGTTGAAATAGAAGTGAAAGTTAGTGATCTGTGAATTGCCCAGAGTGGAAGAAGACTGAGACACTTTAAGATCTAGCCACTGAGGAAAACACAGTCACAGGGAAGGGAATCAGGAGTGAGCAATAAAAAAAAAAGAAAAAGAGAAAGAGAAAAAGAAAGAAAGAGAGAGAGACTGAAAATACCAAAAATTTCAGGAAGAAAAATCTCAAAGATACTGAACATAAACAGATAAATCAATAGGGAAAACAGAAGGAAATCTGGCCTCCACATGTAGCAAAAGAGTTCAAGTATGTGTGAATAAATACTGCAAAACAAAGTAAAATGATACAACATTTGATGAAACAGTGAACCCTGTTGGAGCTGAGAACATGGAACCACAACATATTGTTCCTGAATGATTGAAAAGAAAAATGTGAATTAGGAGAGCAAAATTTATGGCCTGCACAGCAAAAATAATAAGCAGAATAGAAAAAGTTGAATCTGCAGTGGCAAGCCTAACCAAAGAAACAAAAGAGAGAAAAATGGATTGGAAATGCAGATATACAGAAGTGAAAGACAATCCAAAAGAGTAGGAGCAAAAAACAAGAATATTAAATGAAAATATGCTCACTATGTAAACAAAACATATAGATCTTGAAGATAGGATACCTAGAAACAACCCAAGAAGAAAGACAAAAAATCTAAGCTGGTTGTTGTCCCTCATTCTCAAAGAGTACAAAAAATGACACTGTCATGTGGTCAAGGTGTGTCCATCAATGGCTCATCACACCAATAAGATCTCTGAAGGCTCTACCACAGGTTAGGCAAAATAATCTCTATGAATACCTCTAATGAAATCTCTAAATGTGCGTATCTCATATTTCTTCTGAGCTACTGTAATTATGTTTTGTTCATAGAGCCCAGTGCCTTCTTTGATGAAGACATGCAGCACTGTGTGTGAGTTTTTTGTACAATAGTCTTTTAGGCAAAGATACTTTTGACATTTGAACAACATGGCCAACTCATTGAAGTTGTGCTCTCTGCAGTACGGTTTTGAATGCTTGACCTTAACGCTATAATGAAACAAACAATAGAAGAAAATTGCTCAGAATTTCTCTACATAAAAAATGAAATTTCAATTGAAAGAATTCATAAATAGCCTTCAGAAAATAATTCAAAATTGTAAGCTCCAAGACACTGAGTGGTTAAACTTAACACAAAAATTCAGAAACAAGTTCTGCAAGCCAGAAAGACCTTGAAATATAAAATAAAATACTTGTCCAGGGTGAGGCAGTGTAGGAAACCCAGGAGGAAACTGGCACCTGGAGGAGAGGGAGAATTTTGACCTAGGGAGATTTCCAGGCAAATATAGAAAGAAAAAAGTGTCAACAAGAGACAGTATTGAACAATGGGGTGGGAAGTTTCCTACTATGGGGCAGAGTCTTCTCTGATACCTGCAATAATTGGTATTGTTTTGAGAGTGAGACATAATGGAAAAAGGGAAACTATGGGGTAAGTCCTTCAGGGCAGTGGCAGAAAGTACCTTGAGGGCAGAATTTATAATGGATACCTTGAGAGCCTTGAAGGTATGAAGATACTACAGAGACAAGTGAGAGACCATATGATTATGGCAGTTGGTTGGCTGTTCTTAGTTTTCAAAGAGGATCAAAATGACATCACTATGTTGGTGTGGAGATCAGCATTAACTCGGAAGGCTCTACCATAGCTTGGGCACAAATGGTCCATATGAACATTTGAAATGGAGATGTCTCTTAATTTGTGCTTTACATGGTTTTTTTGAGCTATTGAAATTCTGCTTTGCTCATAAAGCACAGAGCCTTCTTTGATATGGGCACACCATGCTGGGTGCTTTTCCAGTGCCTCTTTTGTCTCACAATCAATTCCAAAATTCTTCTGAGAGACCTTGAGAGTGTCCTTTTTATCACTTCTGACTTCCATGTGAGGGCTTGCCTTATGTGAATTCTCTGGTAACTAATATTTTAGGCAAACATATTTAACATCCAGAAAATGTTCCAGTCTATCAAAGTTGCATTCTTTGTAGCAGAGTTTAAATGCTTATCAATTCAACTCAAGAAAAGATCTCAGTGTTTGATACCTTATCTTGCCAGGTGATAATTAGAATTTTCCTAAGACAATTAAAATAGAAGTGATTCACTTTCCTGGCATGTCCCAGTTAATACCGTACAGGTTTCACAAGCATTTGACAATGAGGTTAGCACAAATGCTCTGTAGAACTGCAGTTTGGTAGGCAGTCTAATAACTTCTCTTCCAATGCTTGCTTTCTTCCTTCCTTTCTTTCTTTCTTTCTTTCTTTCTTTCTTTCTGTCTGTCTTTCTTTTTCTTCTTTCCACATATTTTGTAGTAGGTATTGCATATGTTATTTTCCTGTTTCTTCTTACTTCTCTCTATATCAGTTCATGTAAGTCTTCACATGTTTCTCTGAATTCTTTCTTTTATAAGACAATATATTCCACTGCATTTATGTGTCAGAGTTCAATTAGCTAGACCTCTATCAATCAATATCTTCTTTGCTTCTTTTGGGGGGGGGTATAAAAAAGTGTTGAAAAGAATATTTTTGAAAAAAAATAGGACATTTTTCTGTCTTTAAATTTTTTGATGACAGGGTATTGATTCTTTCTTTTGCCGTCTTTGTCACTTTGCTGTGTTTGAGCTGTTTTGATTTACATGCATTATATTCTTTTGTGATTTGGAGTATTCTTTCATATGTTTGTTAATTGTTTGCACTTCCCTTTTCTTGAGAAATTTTTGTTCCTATCTGCTAAATATTTATCCATTGGTGAATAGCTTTGGTCTTAAATATTTTTGAAATTCCAAACACACTTTAGATATTAGCATTTTATCAGAGAAAATATATATTTTTTCCAATTCCAATTTTCCTTTATCCAGTTGCATTGATTGTATAACAATTTATCAATGTGATGCAATCAAAATGATGTATTTTATCTTTTATGATCTCTTCTCTCCCCATCTAATTAAGAATTCTCCCTAATTTTCTCCCTAATCTTCTCTAATTTGAATTCTTAACTAAATAAGATATGGTAGCAATTATAAAAGATGAACAAGATACATTAAATTATATGAAAATGAAAGATTTTCTCATAAATAAAATTAATGCAATTAGGATAAGAAGGGAAGCAGTCAAATGGAAAGAAAATGAATCAAACATTTCTGATGGGTGGGATCTAGTATCTAAACTATATAAGCAATTAATAAATATATATGTCCAAAAGGCTGTTCATTTTAGAGCCTCCCAAATGCTGAGCTAGTTCTGGCAATGTATGCATAAACCTCATCATCTATGTGTACCTTTCTGAAAAGTATCCCAAAATACGTGAACTTATGCACAGCATTCAATATTTCTCCATTTACTGTATTCAGTGTTTCCACATATGTGTGGAATTTGTGATTCTGGCTGGTAGAGAACTTGTTTTTTTGGTGTTAATTATTAGGCCCAAATTCCCACAAGCAACAGAGAAATTCTCATCTGATCAGAGGAGCAGTCACACCTCCCTTCCATAGTTTTAACACCAAATTCTGGTTGTATAGTCTGGAATTGCTCAGATAATTGTCAAATCAGGGTTGAAATGATTGAGGGTATACCTTTCTTTGTATCTCATTTTGCAGTTCTATTTTCTGGACTTTCTCTCACTCTCCTGCAACACAACCCTTCATTTTCCTACTCCCATTTAGTTAAGTTCTTACTATACTCTTTGTCTTTAAGATACATCCCAATTTTGGATCTATGAACAGTAACTTGGTCTTATACGGGGCTGCAACAGAACCTATGTGTCAAAATTGTATTTTGTTCTAGCTCCCCTAAACACTTTCCCCCAACCCCATTGCTTCTAGTCAGTATAGTAAGTTTATTAGTAGCCAATCTAAGGAAAAGCAGGAAATAGTACTGCAAAGGAGAACCTGGAAATCACATACAAAGCACCCCAAAGATTAATGTAACATAATCTACAAATTGCTTCACATATTAATCAAAATTCACATTATAGTAATGTAATGAATCAGCGGAAGTCATGTAGACTCTATTTATCAAGATAGTGTTTTACAAAATGGAAATCCCAGACAAAATCCAGATCACTACAGGTCAAGACTACCAAAATATCAAAAAAGTACTGATAACTTTGAGATGTAAATTTGAAGTTTGAACAATAACTCTGAGATGTTTTGAATATGTTAATGAACTAACACCAATGGCACAAATATGAGTTATTCTGTTTCTCAGAAAGAAAGCCTTATAAAAATGAGATCTTGAACTCCTGGACACTGAGAACTCTTGCTTTCAGTCCCTGCTGCCTAGTGTTCTCAACTCTAATACTTGGTTTCAAGAGTATTATTCTCTGTCTTATGCCCTTTCCTGCCACCCCCACCCCCACTCTCATCTTCTTCCTTCAGTTCCTTTCCTTCACCATTCCATTTTCCCTATCCTGAGTCATACCATCTGCCTCCATACCCCTTCCCACTTTTTGCTGCTTGTGTCTGTTTCTTATTAAAGTGTGATTGCCATATCTAAATAATTGGAAAAAACATCAGTTGCTTATGGGTAAGCCAAGTTAATATAATAAAAATGACAATTCTACTTAAATTAATTTACTTACTTAATGCCATGCCAATCAAATGACCAAAAAGTTATTTTATAGAGCTAGAAAAAATAATATCAACAAAAGAAGAAGAAAAGGTCCAGAATATCAAGGGAATTAATGAAAAGAAATGGGAGGGAAAGTGGCCTCAAATTGTATTATAAAGCAGCTATAATCAAAACTACTTACTACTGGCTAAGAAATAGAAGGGTAGATCAGTGGAATAGGTCAGGTACACAAGCCACGGTAGTCAATGATTATAACAATCTACTGTTTGATAAACCCCAAGATCCCAGTTTCTGGGGGGGGGAGAAAATTTAAAACTTATGGAAGTGTATAAGAACTAAAAATAAATAAATTGAGAAAAAATAAAGTATAATTTCCACCTCATTTCCACAACCAAGCATGGTTTTTCACATTGAGTACCCAAAGGACCAGGTTTGCCAGCTCCTTTGTCATAATTTCATAAATTATCAATTTAACCCACAACTATAAATGTGAGTTTTGAGAAAATGTTCTAGTTCAGATATCTACATAAAGCCATTGTTCTTCTCCTCAAGTCCATGAATTTTTAATGTATATTTTTTATAATCAATCAGTGAATAAACATTTATTAAGTATGGGCTATTTGCCAGGCTCTGTGCTAAATGCTGAGGATACAAAAAAGGTAAAAGACAGACCCTGACCTTGAGAGCTCATAGACTCTTGGGGAAGAAACCATGCAAACAACTATGTACAAATTAAGTTGTGTAAGGGCAGGTGTCTTAAATTTGTGTCTGCCCTATCCTTAAAAACCTTTATTCTATGCATAGTGATGAATGTAATCGTACGTATTTTAAGTTTTCCTTTTTTTAAGATATTATTCTGAAGTATCCATAGATTTCGTCAACTGCCAAAGGGGAACCATGACAGGACAGGACACATTAAAAATTCCTGACACCAAAACTGGTCTAAACGTCACTGTTCAGTAAAGACCATCAACATGCCATTGGTTCCAGCAACCCAGGGCCGGTTTCCCGAACCTTACAGTCACATGTTGTTCTTGAGTCATTTCAGTTGTGTCCCCTTCTTCATGACCCCATTTGAAGTTTTCTTGGTAAAAGTGGGGGAGTGGCTTGCCAATTCCTACTCCAACTCATTTTATAGATAAAAAACTGAGGCAGACAGGGTTAAGTGATTTGACTCATACAGTTAGCAAGTGTTAGAGGCCAGATTTGAATTTATGTCTTCTTGACTCGAGGTTCAACACTCTATCCACTCTGTCATCTAGTTGTCCTCACAGTGATGTACTAGTCAATGAAATCAGTAGATTCCTATCAGGGCACCCCAACTACTCTGCTTTATAAAGGGCAGGACATGGCTACCCAATACCTGTACCAGAAGTTTTAATCAGGATTATCAGTACTTCTACTCTAACCTCTGAGCATGTTGAATTGGAGAGGGTGGGTACAAAAGGAAGCCATGGAAATTCTTGCTGTTGTGTGTGTGTTCGTCCTTCGTTGCTGAAGATGACTATGCCATCAGAGAAATAATGACATGACTTCCACTTGACTTTGTTTTCAGTGAGGGAAGGCTGTGCAGGTCACCAGCCTCACTTCTCCTCCAGAGTCATTTGAATCCAGTGACCAGATATTCATCAGGATGACTGGAGATGACCCAGGATGAGGCAATTGGGGTTGTGACTTGCCCAATGTCACACAGCTAGTGAGTGTCAAGTATCTGAGGTGAAATTTGAACTCGGGTCCTCCTGACTCCACTGCACCACCTAGCTGCCCCTGATTCCTTGCTAGGTTAAGAGGGAAAATCATTTTGAGTTACTGTTAAGACAATCATTGCTACTGTTATTTTTAACAATAGATTGTGGTATAGTGGCACATTAAAAAATAAAGTTACCTAAAGCTTCAGTGGATTCAGAACCATGGCTAATGATTTATACTTTGCAACTAACCTTATCTCGATTCTATTGTCATTTGGAAGGAAGGATTCAGGGAGAGAAAGATAAAATAAAAAATATCTACAAAGAGTGTTTTAAATGGTTTGTCAAGAATAGGAAATAAACATTAAAATTCCTTTAGCTTCTTCCAGTTCCTTCCAAACTTCAGCAAAAGCTGCCACCATTCTATTATTATACACAGTGAAAGGAGGTAGCCACCTCATCAAAACCAAAGGCCAACCACGACTGATGCTGATAAAATATCTCATATAGCAAGTCAAGCACAGGATTTTCCTTATCTCCACCTATCCTCATGCATTTCTTTGGGTAAAAATATGCTATTTTCTCAAGTTACTCAAAAGGAAGAAAGAAGAGAAGGTAAAGGAGAATTTTGTAGGGTTTATATCATCACCTAATGGTATGGGAGGTATGCTTGTGGACATATTCTAACTAAAAACATGCCAAAAGCTAAATTAAACTAAATATTCTACTCCCAGTAATGGGTATGGGGTAAAGTTTGCCATCATTCCATACTCTATCTTAGAACTGCTTGTTCTTTATGCACTCTTCTCCCCTATTATCCAAAATAAACTTGAATCTTTTTTTTTCTTGAACTTCCACTTATTGGAACAGTCCAAAACATGAGATAAATTTGGTAGTCTGACTAGACATGATATGGGAGGGAAAAATATTGAATGAGAAAATTTCCATCTGGATCAAATGGAGGAATTTACTGGTCATAGTAGACATTTTAACACAGAGAAGAAAGTGAACCTTTTTGATCATAGTATCTAACACCATGGCATGGTATCCATTGGATTATAACATGCACATCCCAAAATATAGTGACTTTTCAGGAAAACCACCTTCTTCTTTTCTGAATGTTCCCCTCATAAATTCCTTCTTGTTGACCATCATCCTATTCAAGTCTACTAACTATGAGTGTCCTCAAGGCTCTTTCCTGAATCGTCTTCTTTCCCTCTAAACTATTTTGCTTCTTGATCTCAACCATTCCCATGGATTTGATGATCATCTCTATGCAGATGATTCTTATGTTTATTTGTCCAGCCCTAATCTCTCTCCTGACCTCCAGTCTTTCATTTCTAACTGTCTTTTGGACATCTTGAACTGAATGTCTTAACCTCTCAACCTCACTGACTCCTCAACGCTCAACAGGGGAGCCGTCCTCTTTTCCTGACTTTCTTGTTACTTTCAAGGAAGCTGCCACTCTCCAGGTCACCCTGGTTCACAACCTAGCTGTCATTCCTGAGCCCTCTCCTACCCACCTCCATATCTAATGAGTTGTCAAATCTTTTTGATTCGACTTTTCTTATATCACTCATACATTTCCCTCCTTTTCTCCTTCATCTCATGCC
This sequence comes from Potorous gilbertii, assembly GCA_028658325.1. Lineage (NCBI taxonomy): Eukaryota > Metazoa > Chordata > Mammalia > Diprotodontia > Potoroidae > Potorous > Potorous gilbertii. Next base: position 395,246,012 of record CM053771.1, on the reverse strand, counting down.
TAGACTACTGCAATAGTCTTCTGGCTGCTCTCCCCAAATTAAATGTTACTCCATCCTAATCCATCCTTCACTCAATCTTATTCAGACCCCCTTATTCATTAAATTCCAAAGTCTTCATCTTCAGGATCAAATATAAAATCATATTTGGCATCCAAAGCCCTCACAATCTGGCCCAATCCTTCATTTCCCATCTTAAATCTTAATCTCTTCCACATAATCTATAACTCAAGGATACGGTCCTGTTTGCTATTTCTTGAACAAGACACTCCATCACTTAACTTGATGTATTTCATTGATGGTTCCCCATGCCTAGGATTGTCTCATTCCTCATTTCCATCTCATGACTTTCTGACTTCTTTTAACTTCCAGATAAAATAATACCTTTTACCAGACTTTTTTTCTGAACTACTTAATGTTAGTGCATTCACTCTGTGATCATCTCCAATTTATTTTGTACGTATCTTTTTTGTACATAGTTATTTACATGCTGTCTATCTCCATTAGACTTTAGAACATAGAATTATTTTTTTGTTTGCTTGTCTTTCTTTCCTTTCTTTGTATTCTCTGATCTTAGCAGTTCATGGCACAGAGTAAGCACTTAATAAATGCTTTTTGACTTAACTATACTTGAATATATGACATTGTATGTTCAAGTCTTCTGAACCAAGTCACTGAATCTCTTGGTGGCCCTAGAATATTCTCTAATATCATAGATTAGAGGAGTTGCTGATCCTTAAGACCATAGATTGAGTCTTTTAAGATGAGGGAACTGAGTCTCAGAAATGATGTAAAAGTGAGATATGGAATTCACGTGTTGTTCTAACTCAAAATATAACACTATGTAACACTGTATCAAACAGATGGATACAAAACATCCAAAATTAAATAATTTAATCATTGTGTACTTGGGGGAACAGAGGCGTATATTTGTTTCTTATGCTTTTCATGCATTACATGTGATAACTGCATATAATAATATATAATAATATAATAATAATATAAGTGAGATTTTTTAAACTTGATGATGTGACTATCTTTAGATATAGTCTAATTTATTGTGACATTCTAATTTATTGTGATATACAGTGTAAGATACTTAGCCAACACTTTTCTGTTGAACTAATTTTCTGTTTTCCCAGCAGTTCATATAAAACAAAGTTACTCCCCCAAGAAACGTATACTCTTGGGCTTAACACTATAACTGTAGCTGCTTTTCGATCTTGCTTATTTCCATTTATCTACCCCTCTGCCATGACACAAATAAAGAAGTTTGAGAAATAAAACAAAATATGTATGAAATAATGAAAACTCTGTGAAATGAATCTCAAGCACAATATGCACAATGAAGACACACATAAGATAAAATACAATGGACAATGGAGGTATCAAATTTCCAAATATAGGAGGCACAGTCTTCCTCTTAAAACACGATGAGCTATAAATATAGAAAGTAACATCTCTGACAGAGAAAATTGTTTATTTCAGTAGTTTGTTTAACTGTTTATTATGGGAAGCTACAATATGTATTTGGGGAGATGGGGTTACTTGTTGAAAAGTGAAAATGTATCAAAGAAAATGAATTTAAAAAAAAAGAAACCAGCCCCTGCTGAATGTCAAGTTGGAGTAAGAAAGGGAAAGAGGATAAAAGATATATATACACATATATGTATATAAACATACATAAATGTAAAACATATGTGTGATTTATTATAATATGATATATAAGTACATATACATATCTATAAATCTTTATGTAAGAATAGATATAGTTATATGTGTATGGGGAGAGAGAGATGGATGGATACTTTTTAATCTGATCCTGTTATGTGAGTAGAAAGGAAGAAAAAAACCTGTATTTTGAGGTAAGGAGTAAATAAGGAAGTTCATGCTTCTTTTTTCTCAGGAAAATAGAAGAAAATATCATCTACTCTTGGCCACAATTTCCTCATCTTAAAAATAAGGAGATTATATTAGATGATCCTAAAGTCCCTTCCAACCAGAACACTATGGCTTCAGTTTAAGAGGAGAAAATCAAAGATCTCAGACTTTAAAAAGTCAAAATACATGAAATACAGTAGTTCATTTTATTGGTTTTTAGAAATCCATATACCAAAGAAAAAAGGTAACAGAACATCATGTAACAGAATATCCCTATTGTATCTCAAGAATTAATAAACCTGGTTTCTGTTTTGCAAAGGATCACATTCAAGCGTATGAGGTGGAAAGTTCAAATAGAACTACATTTAAGTTTCAATTTAGAAAAACATATCTAACTTCAAAACTTCCTATATTGTAAATGCAAAAGGGGAAACCTTTGTCTCCATCTACTTTGACACTTTATATTTCCTTCATTAAAAACCTTCCATCTGAAATCTTTAATCAGTTCTGTGAAAATGCTACATCATCATCATCATCATCATCACCATAGATACATAGCAGGAAGGGACTTAACAGATTTTTAAAAGTTATTTTCAGTTCCAAATTTTGTCCCTCCTTCCACCCCTCCCCTACCATTAAGAAGGCAAGAAAGATAATACCCAAAGTTGCTGTAAATATTTTCCCCTAATTTCTCAATTTCCTTCTAATTTTGACTGCATTGATTTTATTTGTGCAAAAGCTTTTTAATTTAATGTAGTCAAAATTATCCATCTTACCTCACATAATCCTCTTATTTGGTCATAAACACTTCACTTATCCACAGATCTGCTCCTTTAATTTGCTTATAATATTACCCTTTATGATCAAATCACGTGCCCATTTTAAACGTATCTTGGTATATGATGTGAGATGTCTAGATTCCATCTAAAGGCTTTTCAGTTTTACAATTTTTTTTGATCAGTAAGTTACTGCTCTAATTGCTTGGATCTCTGGGTTTATCAGATACTAGGTTACTGTGGTCATTTACTTTTGTATATTGAGTGTCTAATCTAATAAGATACATTATATATCTGTATCTACATATTTATATCTATATCTCAACCACTTTATTTCTTGTCTGATACCAGATTGTTTCAATGATTACCATTTTGTTTTATAGTTTAAGATCTGATACTATTATGTAGCTCTCCTTTGCACTTTTATTTTCATTAATTCCCTTTGTATTCTTAACCTTTCGTTCCTTCAGATTAATCTTGTTAGCATTTTTTCTAGCTCTATGAAATAAACTGTTGGTAGTTTAATTGCTGTAGTACTGAATACGTAAATTAGCTGAGGTAGAATTGTCATTTTTATCATATTGGCTTGGCCGCCCCGTGGGCAATTAATATTTCTCCAGTTGTTAACCTGTCTTTATTTATGTGAAAAAATGTTTTGAAATTGTGTTTGTATAGATTATATATATATATATATATATACATATACATACATACATATATACACACATATATAGATATATACATATATATATATATACATATATATATATGTATATATCTTGACAAGGAGACTCCCAGACAGTTTGTACTATCTACAGTTACTTAAAATTAAATTTCTCTTACTATCCTTCTTGCTGGACTTTCTTGGAAATATAAAGTAATGCAGATGATTTATGTAAGTTTATTTCATATTATGCAACTGTGCTGAAGTTGTTGATTATTTAAAGTAGTTTGATGTTTAGATTCTCTAGGGTTCTCTAAGTATAATGATAGAATCTGAAAAAAGTAACAGTTTAGTTTCATTGTTACCTCTTCTTTATTTTTATCTTACCTTTTCTTTAACTATACTATATATTTCTAACACAACATTGCATAATAATGCCCATCTTTGCTTCCTTATCTTATTGGGAAGACTTCTAGTTTATCTCCATTGCAAATAATGTTTACTTTTTATTTTAGATAGAACTACTCATCATTTTAAGAAAAGTGTCATTTATTCCTATGCTTTCAAGTGTATTTTTTTAATAGGAATAGGTATTATATTTTATTAAATTTTTTTCTTTAACTGATAACATCATGTATTTTGTTGTTTTTATTATGAATACAGTCAATTATGCTTATAGTTTTTTTAATGTTAAACCAACCCTGCATTCCTGGTATGAGTCCTATCTGGTGTGATACTTGTGAAACATTGCTGTAATCTCCTTGCTAGTATTTCATTTAAAAGTTTTGATTCAATATTCATTAGAGAAATTGGTCTATAGCTTTCTTCCTATTTTTACTCTCCATGATTTAGGTGTCAAAATCATATTTGTGTCATAGAATGAAATTGGTAGGACTTCTATATCTCTGTATCTATATCTTATATAGCATGGGGATTGATCATTCCTTAGAGGCCTGGTAGAATTCACTTGTAAATCCATCTGCCCTGGGTTTTCCCTGCCATGGGAGCTCATTTATAGCTCAATCAATTTCTTTTTCTAAGATAGGGTATTCTACTTCCTCTTCTGTTAATCTTGGCAATTTATATTTTTGTAAATATGTATCCATTTCATTTAGATTGTCAGTTTTATTGGCATATTTTTGGTCAAAATAGTTCCTAACAACTGTTTTAATTTCTTCTTCCTTGATTTTGTATTCATTTTTGATATGGGTAATTGTTTTCTCTGTTTTTTAAAACAAATTAACCAATGGTTTATTTATTTTTTTAAATTAAAGCTAGCTTCTAATTTTATTAGTTCAATTTATTAAACATTCAGTCTTATTAATCTCTCCTTTGATTTTCAGGATTTTGGTGTTTGGGGATTTTTTTTAACTGACTTTTCATTGTTTTATTAGTTGTACAACCAAATGATTGACTTGCTCTTTCTCCGTTTTATTGATGTAAGTATTCATAAATATAAATTTTACCTTAAGTGTTTAGAAATTTTGTAATCCAATCTCCACATTTAAAGATGGAGGGAATAAGGCCCACAGACCTTAAGTTGCTCAAGTCACAAAGGCCGTAAGTCAGGATTTGAATTTAGGTCATATGTTTCCAAATTCCTTATTCTTTCCATTTTACCACTTTCCCTCACTAAACTTTCCTAGATTTTGTCATAGTCACCTTTGGCCCCTAAATTACTAGGTCATGACTGATTCAATTTCCATAAATGTATTTAAGCTTGAGAAAAGCAGTGAAGTATAATAGAAAGAGTATTATTGTATTTGCAGTTAGAAGATCTGAGTTTGAGCTCTAAAACTGTCAGATATATGATTTTTATCAAAGCAATTTCCGTCTCTGAACCTTGGTTCATCCATAAACTAAGGAACATATCCAAGTATACATATCTAAATAGACATGTTAATATGTATATAAATGAATAAATAATGTAACGTAAATATACCCTGCTTCACAAGGTTGTTGGGAAAGTGTTTTATTAAAATCCTATATAAATGTGAGCTGCCTTATTACATGTAGTGGATGTGCAGAGACATTGCTCAGAATCCTCAGAACCCTACTGAGAAGGGATTTGTTGTGGCATGATTAATGTCTCTTAAGCAAAATGTGAAATTCTCTTAATGAGGTTAACTCTTAATAAATTGTTAACTCTTTGTCCTCTCCTAGGTAGCTCCATTCATAACACAGTAAGTCTAATTGATTTATTTTCAGTTCATAGATCTAGGCCACAAACTCAGTTGTGGCCCATTAAATGAAAAGCTAGATAGATAGGAAAATAATAGTCAGGAAGTCAGAAAGAAAAAACTGTTCAGACCCAAATAGGTTCTCTTTCCTCAGGAGAAGGCTACAAAGACAACATGCTATTCCAGAAAACCACATGCTCTAAGAAGCCATATGCATTAGTTTCCTTGACTAATCTTCCTGGGCCTAAAAAAGAAATTCTAGGGCTAAGTAGAAGCTAAAACTGAGAGTTAGAAAGAGATGGAATCACAAAATGGAAGAGTAAACCTGAATCTTGCCTTGGTACAGTGACTTTCTTAGACTGTGTAGGCCTTAAAAAAGGGGTCTCTACTTTCTCATGAATGAATTCTTTTCCCGACTTGTGGGGAGAGAGTATCTAAAGTAATACTATATTACTTTAGTAGTCTGGATAGTCTGGAAGATAGTATACATGCCATAGAAGTGGATTGCTTGACTCTTTAGCAACTCTGAGTTCTTTCCCGTGACCTTTTATCCTCCATGTCCTGAACCCTGAATTCAGGGAAGTGCTACTGTGGGATTATATGGGACCCTGGGGAGAATTTTTTGTTTTGCCTGTCTTAGTATTTGCATGGAGATTGAGGCCCTTTTTCCTTTTTATCAGAGATCTATGCATTAATCAAATTCTGATACTTCTAGGGGAAAGCCTGGGTACGGAGGAAACAAATCAATGGTCTCAAGGAAAACCTTCAGTAGAGCTATGAGGCAAAGAGATACTTGAGAAAAATCTCTCAATATTTAGACCCAGTTAATGTGTACTACACATTAATCACTCAAATCAACTGGATAGTGTTACTTACTGATAGGTAAGACTCCTGGAATGATTATGTAGGCCCTACTGTACTTTGGTCTTTTCATTTATTTAGACATTACCCTAGTCACTCTTTCTATGTCAAAAGTACTACCTTTTTTGCCTGCCCTCATTTCTCTCAAACTAATTTCTGCTGCTCACTCTGCATCCTTTTATGATTTCCTTTGTTGCTCTTATCAGATTTCACTTTAGTGAAATCAAGTTATACTTAATGGATGGGAAAAAAAACCATTTTCTTCAATTGGGAAAAAAACATCTTCTTCAATTAGAAAAAAAATCATAATTCTGAGAAGGGCTCACAAGCCTCAACAGACTGCCCAAAGGGTTTACGAAACTCAGAAGGTTAAGAATCCCTGTTGTAAGCTATTGCCAAACACGTGTTGGTAAGTGTTGACCATAGGTATGTATCAGTCACATCATCTTGCTTAGAATTACATGTATCTTTCTTAAGAAAAAACAAAGCAAAAAAACACCTCATCAACTTCATGTGACTTCCCAACCATCCCTAAACAAAAGTAAAATTAATAGAGAACAGAAATTTTTATACTTTTTATATCAGAACACCTTTAATCATTTAAAAACTATGGAGGATCCCAGAGAGTTTTAGTTTATTGAACTGTATCTATTGATATTTACATTAAAATTAAAACTGATCAAATTTAAATTATTTATTAATTCATTTAAAAATAACTATAATAAACCTATTACATACAAACAGAAATATTGTTCTTATGAAAAATAATATTTTCCCCCAAAACAGAAAAGTGGCATTGTTTTACATATTTCTATAAATCTCTTTAATGTGTGGCTTAATAGAAGACTGGTGGATTTGTTTATCTGCTGTTGTATTCAGTTTGCTATAATACATTCTTTTGGATGAAGTCCATGAAGAAAATTTGGCCTCAATAGATACATAGTTAGAAAAAGGAGAAGTATTCTAAATAGATAAATAATGCTTTTGTATTATTATGAAAATAATTTCAACTTCACAGACTACCTTCAGGACTCCAAGGGTTCTTGAGGACCACATTTGGAGAAAGACTGATATAAAGTAAACAAGTATTTAATTTATCACAAATGATAAACAGCATAATTCTGTATGCTTTCCATATAAACAGATGGCAAAGTTCTTAAGGCATCTTTAAAGAAATTTTTAAGGATTTTGTTGTTCAGTTGTTGGAATTGCATCCGACTATTTATGAACTCATTTAGGGTTTTCTTGGCAAAGATTTTGAAATCATTTGCCATTTCTTTTTCCAGCTCAATTAATAGATGAGGAACTGAGGCAAAGGGGTTAACTGACTTGCCCAGTCACAGATAGTAAGTGTGGGAGACCGAGACCGGATTTGATCTCAGAATATGAATCTTCCTGACTTAAAGGCCTGGCATCTATCCATTGTACCACCTAACTGTTCCATCTTTAGGAACAGACCTAATTAATTAGATGAATGCTTTGTAATGCCTTACTGAAATAGTGGGAACCCAGGATAAAATAAGATGAATTAGTGGTAAGCAGAATATTTGGCCAGCAAGATGTGTATTCAGGACGTTAATTTTGCAAGCTATGTTTGCCACTTCCCCTTCCTTCTGGTCTAAGATATTTCACATAAGAACTATGGAGAAATAAACAGTTATTGAGAGAGAGAATGAAGGCATATACCTCATTTCTACATGAATTATTACTTTGTCTCCTTTTAATAGTAACAACTTATTCCAATGGCGTTATTAGCATTCAAAATTAAAGACCTACACTCAAGCAAATAGAACATGCCTCAAAGTGCATGCATTCCTCTCTGGGAACTGCAAGCAATACTTGAGTTCAGCACAAAACAAGGGAGGGAGAGGGAAAGGAACTTCATTTAGGTCACTCAATATGATGAAGAGGCGGAGATTTGTACCAATTTCAAAATAAGATTTATTTTAGATGAACTCTTCATTTTCTGGAATGAAGTGAGGTGATTTTCATTTAAGTCTTTCATTGCATAGCCTTGTGATATCTTTATGACCACTCACTTGATTTGGTCATCTTGAATACTAATCCTTTGAAAGAACAGGCAATGATTCATTTCCTATGGCATCTGAAGAGAAAACAATTGACTTGGCAGTTTTGGCAGGCATCAAGTAACGAAGATTCTTCCAAAATCTTGAGTTGTAAGGAAGAGACTTATCTGCCTTCCACTTCAAGATCCTGTGAGATTTCAGAAGCTCCAAGGACTGTGGCAGGAATGTAAAGTCTCTAATAGGTGTGAATTCAATTAAGATTATTTTAATTTTTCTTTCCACCAGTGCTTCATGAAGTCCACTCTCAAGTTCATATCTGACTTTAGCAGACATGTAATTTTCACTCAGAACAATGATTAGCCTTCTGCTTTTTTTAATCAATGAATGGATGTCATCAACAATAGCTGATAATTAAAAACATATATTTGGTTAGAACAGCTAACAGGATAGGCAGGAAATTATAATCATTCAAAAAACTTTTAAATAAGAGTAATATAGCTTATGCTATTATATTTATGGACCTTATAAAATTGAGGTGTCTTTTTGGAAGTCACAGGATTATTCCCAAATAGAAAATAAAACTAAAAAGTTATTCCCATGTAGAAAATGAGACTAAAAATAATTTTGTTAGGCCTATTTAAAATGAACTCATCTTTTCTAAGTTATGATAACCTCGAATTTATACAGAATTTGAATTTATAAAATGTTTTCCTCAAGATCACCACCTATGGGAGATAGTACAAGTGTTATCTCAATTTTACAGCTAAAGAAACTGAGCTTAGAAAAATAACATGCCTTTCCCAAGTTAATACAATCATGATGTATCTAAGGAAGGAAACAAATTCAGTATCTGAATTTCAAGTCAATTGTTTTCATTCTGTAAGTATAGGTATTAGACCCATAATTTGATATAGAGAGCTCCCAACTTAAGAAACTGCCTCTATCAATACAGGTAGTTAATTTCTTTGCCATATATAGTCTTAGGGAGTTTCCTAGACTACTAAGAGTTTAAGTGATTTGCTCCTGGTCACAGTGTTAGTAAATGGCAGAGGGAGGATTTGAACTCAGGCAGCTCGAGGAGCAGCTACCTGTCTACCCACTAAGTCATGATGCTTTTCAGAATGTCACTCCATAAAAATAATGTATAATACACACTTGTGTGTAGAGAAGGCAGTGATTTTCTTGATGACAAGAATGTAGAACAGAAGAGTATACATAGGGCATCATTCATTAACCCCTTTGATCCTTCCACCCTCTGATATACATGGTCCATGCTTGGCATCATGAGATTGCTAAGAACAACTTCACACTGAAAGAACCCACAAGTAACAGCGGCAAAATGTGCTTCAAAAGAGAGTATTGAATGACTGGAGGCTTTTCTAGTTAGTTGGCTAGGGGCAATTAGTTGTGGGTTGCCATCTCTGGAATTCATCTGAGCTTTTTACAGCTAAGCTTCCGTAGCTGTGGTGTAGCAAAGAACCCACATTGCAGCTGAAGACCACGACTGAAAGAAAAACCCAACCACTGAGCACTAAATCTTCAGACACCTGTTGAGAGTGACAGAAAGCAGAACTGTGACATCATCAGAGGAGATGAGCAGTTCTGCCCCATGAGTAACCCCCAGTTCTACATTTTTCCTCTGCTCTTCTTTCACTAGTAGTATGAGTTAACCAGTAGGAGAGTGTACAAGAATATGTATGGAAAGGAAGTTTTCATGTTACTATTTTGGTATGTGGTTGATTAAGTCTATTTTATTTTGAAATGACATTTTCTGTTTGCTTAAATAAAAATAAACAAATGAACTAAATCATGGACGCAAGAATAAATAAGCAAACATCCATGGGAGAAGAGGCTATTTCAGTTCTGGTGAGAGGTCCCACTCCCAACCATAAGTCTGTCTTTAGAACTGCTTTTCTTCTCCTTGGGTTCTTTCATTCTAAATACTTGATTTAGCATGAGGAAATTCTTTTTAATGTCTCCGTACTCATGTAATGCCAATTATGATCCATGCAAATTATAGGAACTGGGTAAAGGGGCTGAGGGTCTTTGTCCAAATCAACTTCTGTTCTGCATTCCTGCCGCAAAAAAAATATCATTCCCCTTACACACACACACACACACACACACACACACACACACACACACACACACCCCAGTATTTCAAGGATCTATAATTTATTGATGTAGGTACTCCTACTAACACAAATCACTGCCACTTTTTTGTCCCTACAACTGAAAAATTGATTACTTTGTGGTCAGTTGGATGATGAACCTCTCCAAAAGTTCATGAATAAAGAGATAATGGTCATTCTTCACAATAATCTTCTTGCCAGTTTTCTTTATTTTGTTAGTTTGTTGTTTATCTTTGTAAAGAACAGTAAGTATTTTATGGAAGGCTATCACTTGTACTAATTGCATAATAGTTCATTTCTTAATAGTGGGTACCACTTTTGCCCCACAAAATTTTTCATCAAAATAGGTACAGGATTCCAGCTTTCTAGATCAAAGGAATTTGATTAGGTTAATATCAAAATTGATCTTAAAAACAGTATGCCCACCCTATAGTTTCAGAGAAATGTGTGAAGCACAGCAAATAAACGGATTCTTAGAAAGGAAGTTACCAGGACTACCACAATTAACATGTGTTTAGCTGCTGGGTAAACCTAAAATAAAAGCACAGATACCAAAGGTTTTTGTGTGCTGTTCATATTTTTTTTTTAAAGAAAAGACAAGAATAAAAGCAGTTATTTACAAGGTTAAAACACTAAGCCTTTGGTCCCTTTATCTTCTATTTAGACAGAAAACACTTTTACTGGTTTTCCACTTCATATTTTTTTGCTTACCTCCTCCAGGAATTATGTCCCTTTCAAATATACATAATTTATAGCCAAAATGCTTTTCTAAGGCTCCAGGTAAAATCTCTAGGGCAAACTTGTGCTCATCTCCATTATCTGGTTGGCAGTCTTTCAGGTAAGACACAAATGCATCATATTCCTTTCCATCTGGGAGAAAAAAAAAGTTTTCCTCTTAAGTAACTGGATATGTAAATTAAATTTGATCAAGACCATAATTTGAAGAAAATGCTCAAAATATTGATAACCACTAGCGATCACTTGAATAAGACTGTTATAATATCTGTTTAACAGATATCTAGCTAAGAAATAGAACACTCCCTGCCTTATGAATACATTTTAAGGAAATGAGTGGAAATGCATTTTAGGAGGCTTTATCTGAGATATATGTATGTGCAAATATATATATATATATATATATATATATATATATATATATATATACATACGTTATATATCTATTTACACACATATAATATATACACATTTATATATATATACACAGATATTCATACATCAGGCATGCTTATGTACACTCATATATAATTATTTGTATATACACATATATATGATATATAATGAATACATTTTATGGCTAAAATTTTTTCTGAGCTTACATAATTAATATAGAAAAATCACCAAAAGACCACAATCAACAGGAAGAAAAATATTCACTTTAACACATATGTCATTTTCTCCTCTTAGAAGTTGTATTTGTTGAATTTCAGTAATAAATTTTAGCTGTAATCATCTACTGAGTACAACATCTGGTACAGATCAATCAACAATATTTCATCGATGCCTGCTGCGCTATTAATTACTTACTAAGTGCCTATTATGTGCCTGGCATTATGTTATACAGTGCAGACATGGGGAACCTGTAACCTTGAGGCTACATGTGACCATCTAGGTCCTGAAGCGTGGCCCTCTGACTGAATCCAAAATGCACAGTGGTGACCCTAGAGGATCACATATGGCCTCAAAACTGTAGGGTCCCCACTCTTGGGTAGGGGATGAATAGAAGTATAAGTTATTCTGGGACTTGAAGACTTTAAAATCTAACTATAGGAATGTCACACATACAAGGAAAACTTAAATCATAGCAAAGGCCTGACAAGCTAACTAACCTTCTTGTGAGTTGATGATGAAGAAAGGTTACCAATCATTTCTTTGCTACATGAGAGCAGAATGCTCAACCTTGGATTTTAGTTGTCTCTATGACTGATTTAAATATCACCTTCAAGTGATGGATATATTCAAGGGATAGAAAATATTGAGATAAAGATTGAGGAGTCTATACTAGAATGGAGTGTACAAAACATTATTATGACATACTCCTTGATTTGTCATTACCTTTTAATAAGAAAGCTTCTTCTGGCATAGAGAAAAGCATTACTCACTGACAATAACCATTGCCCCTATGGAGTCCACAAAGATGTAACTTGTTTACTGCTCAAAGAACAAAGGGGAAAACTGAGGAACTGTTATTTTTTTTAAATACTTATTGCGTATTATTGCATAGGATACCCCTCCAAATTAGAAGGTGCTCCAAACTTCTAGGATCTTCCAATCTAGTTGAAAAGACAAAACATGCAACAATGAAATAATAAGAACAGTCACAAAGCCATATAACAGAACGTGCAAAAGCCATGAACATGTAGGAGACAGAGAAAGAAAACGTATTCAGAGTGAGAGGAATGTCCATGAGGGAAGGCTTCCTAGAAGACCTAAGTTTTAAGGCATAACTGAAAGTACAAGATGGATATAAATTAGTAGAGGAAGGAAGTATTACAAGGGATGGGAATATGAGAATGGTCTAACTTTAATGGCTAAAAGGACATATAATTGGCATAAATTGACTGGTAGGAAAGAATTCAGTATTCTCTTAAGAGTTATACTCACTAATCCATTAGTACTAATCCATTTGTCAAGTCACACCTGAAGGTGATTGTGTTTTTTGGTCAGATTTTTTAATATAACATTCCAGTAGCATAATTCATCATTTCAGTAAGTTGTGCTTGAACTAATTTCATTTTACAGATAAAAACATTATTTATACCTGTCAGCCTGCATATTTTCTCTCCAAGCAATTTCTATCATACTAATTTTGAATATCTTTGTTTTACCAATTTCAGGATGAAATTATTTCCTACTTTATCTTTATAATTTTGATTACCAGAGAGTCATAGTAAATTTTTTTTACATAATATCCTGAAATCCTTATTTTAATCAATATCAGGGCCTTTGAACTAAAATAAGGAATCACTATTGTGAACTGTTGTCCTTTGTTAAAATATGAATTGATTTTCCTATTGTGAAATATTATTTGTTAGAATAAGATTCTAACTTTTGGAAAAGGGCCATCATATCAGACCATGGAGTAAAGCTGGACCTTAAAAGAAAAGATATATATAAAAGCACATGTAACTGCATAATTAAAGCATATTTTCAATAGAAGTAAGTTGTAATAAATAAAGACAAGTTCAAACTAACAAATTTGACAACTAACAAACAAACAAATTTAACATTTGACATTAGTGAGTATATAATCACAATTTAACAATGTGTTAATAATCCATCCTGGAGGAAATATATGATGTTTTAAAAATTATTCCATGATTAATGAATTTTACTCAAATCATATGCTTTATAGAGTTATTAGCAGATGAGTTATGTGTGTATGTGTGTAGTGCCAACACAATATTCATAGCGCCTAAAGCAGCTATGAATATGCCATATAGTTCTCTCCACATGGAAGACAGAATCAAAACATTTATTCAGATACCAGAAAGCCAAATCCATCATAGTAACAAAAATCTATACACAATAAGAATGCAGAGGACAACACTATCCCTAAACCTTCCCTCTGCTAGGGCCTTCCCACAAAGAAAAACTCACAGCCAGCTGCCTGATTTCTCTCTCTCCCTCAGTTCTAATTGTTGTGTCCAATTTTCTCTTGGTTCTGCTTCACCATTTCTTCTCCACCTCTTTCTGCTCTACCCATTCCCTTTTAGTAAGTTCCTCCCACCACATGTGACTTAGACTTTCATGTAATTTAAGCAAGTCAGATGGGCCTATTAATGGATGGGAAAGAGCTTCAAATTAAGTAAAAGAAAAAAATACATTAATAATATGATATATTACGGACTTTCAAAATTTCCTAAAATAAATGCTCCTGGGGCAATTCTGTTTAATAAAGTTTTATTTCTCATTTCTTCCTATTTACCTACTTCCCTATCTACTCCAATTGGTTTCTACTAAATAAAATACAGTTGCTTGGAAGACTAATTGTGTAGAGGACAGAATTATGAATTACCTAGCAATTTTCTGCTAATTGAAATTGCTGAAGTTTTCATTTTAGTATTACATCTGTAATACCCTCTCCCAAAGGAACATCTATTCCTCATCTTATTTCACCTTAAACAATACATGGACCCATGTATTTCACTGGTCCTACTAGCTGAAAAATCCCCCAAAACAAAAACTTAATTTTAAAAACGTGCAAATATTCCACAATGTAGTCTGATCATTTAAAATAAACATCCAAGGAAGCATTTCTATGAACTGACCAGCTTAAGAAAAATGAGCAGAAAGACTTACAATATCTCTAATTCAGGTTAAACATATTTAAAAATATGTGTTAAAAAACAGAGGAGGCTGTTGAAATTGCTGTACTTGTTTGGATCCTTTATAAAAGCCTAAGTGCAAATATAATAAACTCTGCACAGTTTGCTATAGCTTCTATTCACCAGAATGTCATACATCTCACAACCAAGTTTATAAGGCTTTTTATTCCCACAATGTTATTTTTTTTTTACCTCCAAGAGTCATAGACTCAGACTCTGGAAGCTAGAGGGCACAGTGAATAAAGCACCAGGTCAGGAGTCAAGACCTGACTCAAATTCAGCCTATGTGACATTGGGCAAGTCACTTAGCTTAATTTGCCTCAGATTCCTCATATGTGAAATGAGCTGGAGAAGGAAAAATGGCAAACCACTCCAACATCTTTGCCAAAAAACCCTTAAAATGATGTCACAAAGGTTTGGACATGACTGAAAGAACTAAGCAACAGCATATAGTACTTTAACATTTACAAAGTGCTTTACAAATATTTCATTTTATCTTCACAAAAAGAACCCTAGGCTATGAGGATTCTTGTTTTACAGATGAGGAAACTGAAGCAGACAGAGTTTAAGTGACTTGACCTGGGTCACACTACTAGTAAGTGTATGAGTCTAAATTTTAACTCAGGCCTTCCTATCTCCAGATCACTCTATCGTCTGCCACCCAAGTCATTTATTATTCATCTTCATATTGCAAATGACAAAACTTGGGTACAAAATGGCAAATGATGCACCTGAGGTCATACAATGGAGAGAGAAAGAGAAATACTGGAGTAACCCAGTTTTTGTGAATCTGTTCTCCCCATTACCCAGGCCAAAATGATCAACAATTCAGCTTAATTCCACCCAATATTTATTAGGAATATAACATTTTACAGCACATGCAAAAGAAAAAGACTTTATTCTTGAGGAGATTCCCCCATCTTTGAAGGGTACAGGACAGACAGACGCATAAATCTAACACAACCAGAGCAGAAATCCTGGATAACATTTAAGACAACTAGAAGAGAGTACAGTAAAAACTCTTTTTGTGTATTAAGATGCTAAGTGTAATTAAAAATGTCGCCACAGATAACAGGAGGTATTGTTTATCCCTAGAACCCTCCTTATAGTTATATCTAACAACTAATATTATGTTGTAACAATGCAATACAATTAAATGTATGTTAACTTCTCATTTGAGAATGGAGTATATATATGAGACAAGAAAAGAAAGCCCAGTAAAGCGATAAATTTTACCTGTTAAAGTCTCATCTCTTCTAATTAGGTCCCTATAACATAAAAGTATATCAACCCTATAAATGACACATATAATCACTAGGAAGATGACTGCAGCTGAAGATACAAGGACAATAATGAAAATGTGTCTGGAAACATCAGCAGCACCTTCTGGGGAAAAAAAGAGAAAGATAAAAATGATTACTTTTTAAATTAGGAAAAAAATAATTATCCAGATTCTTTAATCCCATTTACTCCCATTACAATTTTATAAACATCTTAACTCAAGTGTTTACCTCTTTGGCCCAGCAGAATGCTCTACCCTGAAGGCAAATTGGGATGCCTGTCACTGTTTTTCAACTCAAAATCTGAGCAAATATTTATTTTGAGAATCCAAGGAGTCTTAAGGAAGAATTTTAAACCATGGCACCTTTAAGGGAAGAGATTTAATATGAAAGGAAAAAGAAAAAATAAAGAGAGAAGCATTTGGAAATAATGCAGCTATAAATTATTATTGCGGTGTCAACAGGGCACTTAAAGAGGGGGGCAAGTCCTGTTCTCTAGCAGGATTATTAATTATAGCCATTCATTTAAGAACTCTCATTAATATAACTGATCATCAAAATTCCAGAGATGAAACAGATTACCCACCTTCAGTCAAGGAGGTGACAGATTCTGGATGTGTATTGAAACAAATATTTTATGGACATGACTAATGTGGGAATTTGCTTTGCTTGATTTTGTTTGTTATTAAGGTTATCTTTTTCTTTCTTTTTTCTCCCCAGTGTGTGGAGGGAGGTAGGAAGAAAATAAATTTTTGTTAATTGAAAAAATGTAATTTAAAAAAAGTGAAAGGAAAAAGAAAAAGAAAAAAGATTGAAGGTGATATAAAAACAAGATATCAATAAAATAAGATTTTTAAAAGATGAAATAATATAAATAACCACAGATGTTCTAAAACAATACAGATATGACTGTGGTTGGTAAGTAAGGGACTTGTCTGGTTAAGACTATGTCAATGCATCTCTAGACCTTTTACAGGACTAAACCTCTAGGTTTTACCATATTCCTCATGCCCACCCCACTGCCATCCAGGTGTTCTCCTTGGAGCACAAGGGGCTTCACCTCTTGACTTTCCTCAACAGTAGGTTACCTTCCACAGAAGGGGTCAGAACAGGAGGAAAACTGGTGGTGGCAGAAGTACTAAGGGAGGTTGGGGGGACTGGGAGCAGGAGGAAAGGCAGAAAAAAGAGTGAGGAACAACAGCAGCAGTCTCTTGGGCTCGCTTCTTAGCCCCTCACATCTCCTGGCCCCTCACCCTGGTACTGCGCATTTCTGAGTCAAGCAAAGATCAGCCAAATGTGAAAATGCTAAAGGACTTTCAGGCCTCCAGCTAAGAAGCAATACATACACATGTGTGTGCTTGTGTATATGTGTGTATACACACACGCACACATGTATGTACACACATGTACATGTACACACATACCCACATGCACACACATATACATATGGATGAAGTGTTTGATGCACATGCATCGTCATGAAGAAAAATAATTGTGGTTGAGAGTTTCAGAACTCCTTGGGTGTTCCTTTGGTTTGCAGAGGTAGGGAAGCTGAAGCCTCAAGGTCACATGTGGCCTTCTAGGTCCTTGGGTGTGGCCTTTTCAGTGAATCCAGGTTCGACAGAACAAATCCTTTTATTAAGGGGATTTGTTCTGTGAAGTTCGAATTCAATCAAAGGGTAGCACTGGAGGTCCAAAGAGTCACATATGTCCTTGAGGCTGCAGGTTCTCTACCTCTATGTTAGAGTGATCCATTTACAGGTAGGGAAGGTTATTGAATTGCAAATGATTGTACCCCCAGGGAGTTCTGTCCATGAGGAACACTGCCTCTTACCTTCCCAGGTCCTCTCAGCATTTTGCCCATACTCATCTTCCTAACAAATCTGCCTTTGCTCTAATCCCACCACCTTTGCATGTTCCTTTCTGGGAAGTTGACAGCTTAGGGTGGCAGCAGAAAGTACAAGACTCCCTAGCATGGCCAAATCAACCCATGAGCCACTGATTTCAGACTTCTTAAATTTTATATTTTGGTAGAATATTAAAGCAAAGCATGAAGATTATGGTGGCCTTCTACTGAGAAACACCTATTTAGAGCAATCAAATAAGGACACAATTGCTTATGTGCCTAGCATAGTGACTCATAAATGTTGGGTACTCAATAAATATTGGAAGGATTGAAAGAAGGAAGGAAGGGGCGGATATGCTCAAGTACTCTAAACCTAAGTGTCAATGAAAAGAGACCTGGGAGTCAGGAATTATCTCTAATTTTTAATTTTCATGCTCCGTCATTTGACCCCAAACCTTACTTTATTAATCTAAAGGTAAAGAGGAGCTGAGGAAGAAAGAGAGAAGAGGCCTCTCAATTCCCATGCAAACTGATTTCAACCACATTCAAGGGCTACAACCCTAGACTCTCAATTCTTAGCTCTGGTCACAAGTTTCTATATCTGAAATAGAAAACAGAGTGAAATGAAATACATCTTTCTTTCTCTTTCTGCATCTGATTTAGAGAATTATCTTCTTGTTATAATGGAAAGCAATGAAACCTGAATTCTAATATCAATTGTAGCATAACTAGTTGTGTGTCAAATGATTGTCTTTTCTAGTCTCAGTTTCTTCATTGGTAAAATGTGGTGGTTGAGACTCTATGACTTATAAACACCCTTCCAGAGCTAAGATGCTATCAAATCCCTGAAGTAAAGCTGGGCTAACAAACCTTTCTTCTTCAAGAAGAATCCTATAGTCTCCAAGACTCCAGCAGATGCCAAGGTACAATTATACCAAACATTCAAATTCTCTTCTTTGACAAGTTTAATCTTGAGCAGACTGGAAACATATAACTTGCCATTTGAACCACTGTAAGAGAAGTTCCAGTTTAGAAATTGTGTTTGCTTCACATTACCAAAATATTACTTAAATAAAATAACCTGTATGTGGGCAATTCTACTGCACTGTGTAATTTCCCTCCAGTAATAGCTATTTTAAAAAGAATGATCATGAGAGAGAATGATAGTCTCTCTAATGATCTATCAGGGGATATCAGAGATTGCTTGGGATCAATATTAAAAGAGTGATTCAGAACTAAAATTCTTGGGAGATAATGGTGATAGTACAAAAATATAAAAGGATGAAGTATAAAAAAATAATTAATTAATTGCTCCCCACTCTGCCAAAATAAGGTCTACTACAGGTAGGGAAAGGATTTGAAACTACTTAGATCAGACTGTCAAGGACTTGCAAGGACTTCTGAAAGGGATAGGCTTTATTTTCCTTGAATTTGGGACTGTTTCAGAAAATTGTAAACCTAGAGCCTCTCTTTACATGTATGGTATATCCAAAACTTGGGCACCAGTAAGGCTGGGACCAACTAAAACTGAAGAATTACACCACCATACTACATATGGAGATGCTGCCAATGAATTTTTCATGATCCAGAGAAGTTATTGTAAGACTTAATGAGAGAAAGCAGGCCAAGTCTTATGCAACATATATGCATACAATGAAAGCTGGTATAACAAAGATTTACAAATTCCAGTTGATGGTCTTTTGTTATTTTCTTTTTTTACATGGCCTATGATTTTATTGGTATGAGGAACTCCCAATGAAGGTTGTTAAATAGGCACCTACTGTGCAGCCTGAAGTCTTTGAGATTTACCTCACATATTGCCCAGGAGTATGAAATCAGCATGAGTCAGAAGACTTCAATTTAGGTCTTGTGATTGCCTAAGGCGAGTTTTCTATCCCAGGGCTACAACATGAGGCCTCAGGTTAGTGCAACATTGTTCCTCTGATATTGTGTAACAATGCATCAATTTAGTTAAAAAGTAAAAGTCCTGTCCCTTGGGCAGCTATATGACTCACTGGGTAGTGTCCCAGGCCTGGAGTCCAGAAGACTCAGCTTCCTGAGTTCAAATCTGTCTGTATGACCTTGGGGAAGTCACTTAATCTTGTTTACCTCAGTTTCCTCATCTGTAAAATGAGCTGGGAAAGGAAATGGCAAACCATTCCAATATATTCGCCAAGGAAATCTCAAATGGGGTCAGGAAGACTTGCACACAACTAAAAACAACTCAACAACAGCAAAAACAACACTGTCCTTTGGAGTTGTTTGCAATGGGATTTGCTCTCTGGTGTGCGAACTTATTTACAAGTCACTTTCATGTTAGGGGAAAGATAGAAGGGAACAAGAATTTACATAGCACCTACTAAGTTTCAGACGCTGTGCTAAGCTCTTTTACAAGTATTAGCCTATTTGATCCTTGAAGCAATCCTGAGAGGTAGGTGCTGCTATTTACCCTCATTTTACATTATCCTCATTTACAAAGAGGAAATCAAATTAGACAGAGGTTAAATGACTTGCCCAAAGTCACACAACTAGCAGGTTGCCTGAGACTGAATTTGAACTCAGGACTTCTTGACTTCAGACCCAGAGCTCTATCCACTATGCTATAGCTGTGGTAAGATGGCTGATGTTAAGGTCACATGTTAAAATAAACTTGTAAGGATTTGGGGTAATGAATGTCTCTTCTGTATGGGAGTTTTCAGCAATTTGTGATTCTTTGCTTGACTCTAAACCCTAGCCAGTGACAACAACAACTTGTACCAACACCTTCTGTGACTTCTGATAAACAATAGTGTCACTGATGTTCCTAAGCTATTTCCAGGGTAGTTCCAGGAACTGGCAATAGTGTAAGGGAAAGAATGTTAGACTTGGAATTGATGTTGGTGATGGTAGTGGTGGTGGTAAAGACCTGAGCTCCAATTCTGCCTGATACAGGAAATAACTGTGGGACCTGGGCAAGTCATCTAACTTCACCTAGCCTCAGTTTTCCCCTTTGTGTGTGTGTTCATCCTTTTTCTGAAGAAGACCATGCCATCAGAGAAATGATGACATGATTTGCATTGGACTTTGACTTTGTTTTGAGTGAGGGAGGGCTGTGCAGGTCACCAGTCTCACTTCTCCTCCAGAGCCATCTGAATCCAGTGACCAGATATTCATCAGGATGACTGGAGATGACCCAAGATGAGGCAAGTGGGGTTAAGTGACTTGCCCAAGGTCACACAGTTAGTGAGTGTCAAGTGTCTGAGGTGAGATTTGAACTCAGGTCCTCCACTGATGCTCTATCCAGTGCACCACCTAGCTGCCCTTTTCTCCTTTGTAAAATTTAAATAATAAAGTTACCTACCTCATAAGCTTGCTGTGAGGAGGAAATGAGTTAGTATATGTATAATGCTTTGCTAACCCTAAATGCTGAAAGTGTGATGTAAATGCTTATTTTTCAACTGAGCAGAGGTGATGATCAATCCGCTGAATTAAATTTTTTCTTTTTAATTTGGAAAACTGAACCTTAGAACTCATTTTATTTCCTTTCTTATACACTATTCTAGCAGTCGGTACCATTCTCCATATTCCTTCATCAAAATATAGATTAGACTGTTGCCATAGGGCTTCAAATTAAAGAAATAAAATTAACACATTTAAATCTTGAGTTTGAAGTCTTCTTAGAAATGTGTTTTTCATCACTGAAGTAATATTCATGTGTTACTGATTAGATTCAAGAAATAGGTGCTGTCTAATTGTACAGGAAATAATTTTTAAGGAACAGATTGTGACCTCATTCTTTGTTAAAGGATATTATTTGAGGGAGAATGGTTGTTGATACACCATTTTCTTTGCAACAAGGGAGTTGGCAAATACAGACTTTGGCAATATGAAATACAGTAAATGATTCTACTGGTTGCACAATGTGCTGTTACTAGTAGTGAAACAAGAACACGATTTAGCAAATCCACATAAAACTTTTAGTGAGAGAAAGCAGTCAGATTTCCCAGAAACTAGGAAAGTGGGTGTATGTTGGTACCTAGACAAAACAAGTAATAAGTTTTAAATTCTCTGAAGTTACATGTTTAAATCACTTAGTGTTAAGTGAAATGTTTCCACAATAGATGTTTGAAAACACCAAACTCAGAGCCTAGGTTTCTTTATCTCTAAGATGAGGGAGTGGGACAAATGTTCTCTGAAGACTCTTCCATCTCAAGATCTATGATTCTATTAAGTGAATGTGCTAAATAGAAATTAAACCCGACACCCATGGACAATCACAGTAAAGATCTGACTCCACTAGATAAAACTCCTAGAATTAACAGCTATATTCACCCACAATTCAAAAACTGGATACACTATAAAAAAGTGAAAAGGTAATTTAATTGGTTAAGAAGAGTCCCTTACCCGATATTCAGTGTAGGATCCTGACCTGTTTATAGACACAGTCTAAAATACAGCAATACAATTATAGACTGAAATTTCAGAACTGAAAGGGACCTTAGAGATCAAAGTGATGAAGGTCTGGGCCTGGAGTCAGAAACCTGAGTTCTAATTCAGCCTCAGATATTTCCTAGATGTGTGACCCTGGGCAAGTTATTTACCTTTTGTTTACTTCTTTTTCACCATCTGTAAAACTGGGACTATAATAATACCTATCTCCCAGTGCTGGGGTGAGGATCAAGAAAGCTATATTTGTAAAAAAAAAAAAACCAAAAACCACAGCATCGTGCGTGGTGCACACTAAGGATTATATAAATGCTCCTTCCCTTCTTTTTCCCTTCCCCATTCAGTCTAACCCCCTCATTTTAAAGTCAGGGTAATTAAAGCCCTGAAGTACTTTCCTCAGTCACTCAGATAGTGAATATATCTCTTGATTTTCAGCTGAGCATTCATTTTATTATATCAATTTGTCTCTATAATTTTCACTTAAAAAAGGAATAACATTCAGCTAGAAGACCTACATAACATTTGGGTGGGGATATGTAGCTTGATATGGATGTTCTTAGCATTTTTAGGAATCTGTCTCCTTCCTCAGAGGATCATGAAAAAACCTTTAGTAGGGAGTCTGTAGTATGCTCAAATAAAAATGCCAAAGTAAATGCTATCATGATTTTCATTTTCATCATCAAAAATCGTTGGATCACAAAATGTGAGCTGGACGGGTCCTTCAGAGTCTATCTGATCAAATTCTCTCATTTTAGGAACAAGGAAACTGGGGTCTAAAAATGCTAATTAATTTGCCTAAGGTCACATAGATAGTAAATACACGTGGGTGTTGAACCCAGGTCTATTGACTCCATAGTCAATTAACTTTCCACTGTACCACATCCTTCTATACATCATTTCTGTCAGTTCAACTCATGAGATACTATGTGGAATTGGAAATTAGAAGTCAAGATAGTGTAACAAGAAAACTGATGCTCCAGAAAGTAGGGTACTAGATCAGTGTTACATAAGATTAAGTAGGAGAGGTTGGAAGTAACCTTAGTCTTCTGATTTTGAGACCCAAAATGAGTAGGTTTTCTTTGATTAGCATAGAAGAATACATTTACATCTGGCTTGGGCAGATGGCGCTACCCAACGTTCTTTCCATGGTTCCATGCTATTAAGGAATAGAGTCCCTAAGGGATTCCTCTATGTTCAGAAGTTGGAAAACATTCCCCTAAAGTTCCCAAGTCTGTAGACTACTATGTAGCTACCCAGATGTCTACTGAAAAGGCCAAGCTTTAAGTGTTTTTTTCATGATGATCAAAGGAAATTAAAGGATATGAATTACATCTATAACATCCCTTTGAGCTCTGAAATGTCTATAACTGTTTTTAGAATATAATCTATAAATAGATCAAAATGATCCGGGATAAGTGGATGGCTGGAAAATCCTATTAAGCATTTCCATTTTTTTTCACATTAACACTGTTCTGTGTATGATCTAGCCTGTGTGGTCAGTCTTCTACCTGCTCTTTCTGGTTTGAAGGTCTGTAGTAATTTCCTGCACAATCAGACTAGTCAAGTACTTAATCTGATTTGGTAAATAAAATGGCTTGCTACAAGTCAGAATATTGCATGAAAATTAATTTGACATGTTATAAAGGACACTCATATACCACCTGGATATTAGCTTCTCTTTATATATATTAGTATCATTATCGTGCTCTTCATTCCAATAAATTACACCAGTAGGGTCCCTCAATAAAGCAGTACAGTTGAGTGTTTTCTCTTTCCCTAGAAAAAGATACACAACCTTAAGGGAAAATTTCCTGTTTATCAGAATCTCAAAGCTACAGTTTTCCTTCAAACAACATTAAGAGATTTATACTACCCAAATTCCCATCATTACCAATATATGTGAAGCATACAGCACTAGGCACTTAAAAAGTGAAAACAATCAAGTCTAATTTTGAGAAAACTGATTTCAAAAAATCCAAACATAGGAAACAGAGAAATTAGGTTATTTTTAAGTTGTTCCCAATTTTACAAATAGAATATCATCCAAAATTTTATTTTTAAATTGATGGTTTAGAAAATAGAATATGCTATCCCATGGCCATAATGCCATCAAGGGTGGTTTAGGTTTCCAGGATAGACTATAAAAGGCTGCACTACAGAATCATAGATGATCAGAGTGAGAAAATATCTCAAAGGTCAATCAGTACAACTCATTAAATAGAAAATGGTGGATAAAGACTGGGCTCAGAGTCTGAAAGATCTGAGTTCAAATCTCAGCTCTAATATAAATTGACTAGGTGGACCTGAGCATCAAGTCACTTAACCAGTCAGTGTCTCTGAGCAACTCTCTTAAAGACTATAAATTACAGAAAACATGTCAAGCTGCATTGATTGAGAAAGTTGTTCAGAGAGAGTAAAATCAGTTTCAAGAATCATTTGAGAGCTAGACCAGACTTTACAGTTAATCTAGTCTATTGGGAAATAGAGACCCTGAGAATTTAAATAACTTGCTCAGGTCACACAACTGACATTTACATAAAATTTTAAAATTCACAGAGAGTTATATTATTTTAGCTTCACCACCAATCTATGAGGTTGTTATTAATATTATTTCATGGATAAAGTAGCTGAGAATAAGACAAGTTAAGTGGCTTGCCCATGGTCATATAAGTAGTCAGAAAATTTAAAGACAGGTCTTCCTAAATCCAAGTCCAGCTTTCTAACCATTCCTTCATATTATGAATGCACTTTCCTCTTATTTAGAATCCAGAAATCAACAAATTTTCTATGTTCAAGTAGCAGGGCCAAATGGAGTGTTTTTTCATAGTATTTTTCCTAATTTTACAGCCAAACAGGTCAATTGTAAAGTCACTATGAAGGCAGTCGCCAAAACACTCAAGTATTATGCTGTATTCTACATACCATACTTGAAGGACATTGGTGGCTTACAATGCATCTAGAGAAGAATAATTAAGATTGTGAAGGGCCATGATTGAAGGAATTGGCAACGTTTAGCTTAAAAAAGAGAAGACATGAGACAAGAGAGGATATCTAAGGGCTATCTTCAAAAATATTCATAGGAATGTACTATAGAAGAGGAATTGAGCTTGTTATATTTCATCCCAGAGGGAAGAACTAGAGACAATGGGTAGAAATTGTGGAAAGGCAAATTTAGGTTTGATATTGGGAAAAATTCCCCAATACTTAAAGCTGTCCAAAACTAGAATAGAGTGTTTTAAGAGATGGTGATTTTCCTATCACTGGAAGTCTTCAAGCAGAATCTGGATGACCACTTTCAGATATATTAGCAAGGAGATTCCTTTTCAGTACAGGTTGGATTATGAAATAGTTGAAGTCCCTCAAATCCTATGAAGAGAAATTTTAATACCCTCATTAAGATAGCAACATCAGCACAATGATAGATCGCTGACCTAGGTATTTGACCATTTCATGTACTTGACCTGATCCATTTGGCCAAAGATTAGTTAATTATTCTTTGAAACCCTATTTGCCCCAATTTTCTCATCTGTAGAATGAGCTGGAGAAGAAAACAGCAAACCATTTCAGCATCTTTACCAAGAAAATCCCAAATGGTGTCACAAAGAGTCAGACATGACTGAAACAACTGAATAGCAGTAACTTTGAAACCCAACTTTGTTCTTTTCACTAACTTCGTATAAACTTACCACTTTCATATAAACATAGGATATAAACTCACCACTTCATATAATCTTGCCACTTTCATATAAACATAGGATATATGTGTATTATTAATATACCTAATTCAGCTTCGACATAATTAATGCTGTTCCCGTACAGTGTTGGCATTATATCTGTGTTATCTGTTTTTTTAGAGAGAAAAAAATTATTATTGCTGTACAGTGCTTTTCTAATGTACACATAAAGATATATGAACTATATAAAACACACTACAAGTTCCTATGCTTGCCACATTTAAGATATGTTTTCATTTAGCAATTTTTTCATTCCATCTCATAATACATAGAAAATGCTTAATTTATCTGGGAGTTAAATTATCAAGACATATGAAAAAACAATAACAACCATGACATTCTCATTACAGAAGTTTAAAAAAAGACTTAAGTAACTGGCAGAATATTTTTTTCACATGGCTGGTTCCTATACATACAATAAAAAGGATGACACTACCTAAATTAATTTATATATTCATGTTATAGTAATCCAACCACCAAGGAGTCAGTTTATAGAACTAGAGAAAATAAAAACATTTATTTGAATGAATAGAGTCCAGTTTAGCATCTCAAAAGTAGAAATGAAGTGGAATTAGCACTCCTTGAAATCAAACCATATCATAAAACAACAATCAACTAATTCATTTAGTACAAGTTAAAAAATAGAAAATTAGATCAGTGGTAAATATTAGACAAACAAGAATCAAAACCAAATTCAACAGCCTAGTGCTTAAAAAATGCAAAAACATAAACTGTTTTTTAAAGGATTCCCTACTGAATAAGAAAAATAAGAGAAAAAAACTGCAAAAACTAGAAAGTAGTTTTGTCAAAAGAAAACAAGGAAAAAGTTTAATCTGGCATCTTACGCCATATATCACAGCTAATCTCCAATGGATAGCTTACCTAAATGTGAAGCATATTTTTTTAAAAATTAGAAAGAAAAAGATAGAACAACTATTCAAAACTTTTTCTTAAAAAGAGAATTCATAGCCAAACCACAGATAGGAGTGGTCACAAAAGATAAAAAATAAAACCGAAACTATTTCAACTACATGAAATTAATAATCTTTTGCAATTACAAAATCATTACAGTGAAAATAAGAAAAGGAAACTGTCAAGGGGGCAAGAAATGATATTTGAATCGAGTATCTGATAACAGTTTGACATTCAATATAAAGAGGGAATTCACATGCATGTACACGCACACACACACATGTATATATTTATATATATCATGGAAAATACTAGGTGAATATAAATACATGAGATCAAGAGTCATTCCTCAATGCATAATTGGGCAACAAAAAAATCTCAAAAGAATTGTAGCTATTAACAACTACATAAAAGATTTTTTCCAATCACTCCTAATAAGAGAAATGCAAATTAAAACATTTCTGAGATTTAACTTCACACTCAACAAATTGGAAAAGAGGATCAACCTCAAATAGACTGCAGGATGATAAGCATGCTAATACACCATTGGTGGACCTTTAAGTAGGTTCAAATATTCTGGAAAACAATTTAGAATTAAATGGGGGGGGGCAAATAACTAAAATGTATACACTCTTCAACCCAGAGACGCATATCTCAAGCATATCTCAAAGAGGTCAAAGAGAAAAAAGGATCTCACTCACATACCAAAATATTAATAACCAATTTTTTGTCCCATCAAGTAACTGGCAATAAAATAGATTTTACATGACCTGGGGAATAGTTAAACAAATTCTAATATATAAATGGAATGGAATAGCGTTGTGCTGTACAAAATAATAAATACGAGTGATACTGAAAAAATTCATTAGCTTATAAAGTACTAAAGTGTAAATTATACCCAAGGCTCTAACTTATTCAAATTCACCAAAAGATCAGAGTAAAAGTATTTTCATCATGAAATAAATATCAACTCATAAAAATGTTTCTTTACTACTGAAAATACTTTTGTTTCTTCCACGTATTAAGAGCTGAAAATAAGGTTTGATTCAGTCATTGGTTCTCTGTGCTCACAAGCCTCTTGGTCCACTATGGGTCTCCTGACTACTATCAAAGACAAAACAAACTTCTTATTCAAAAACCTTTCAGTTTTCCAGAATTATTCTTACCTTTTATTTTTACATTGAAAGTTTTAGTCACATTAAATGATCTTCTATTTTTAAAAAGGAGAAATATACAGGTATAATTTCCTGCATCACTCAACACAGCATTTTTCCGAATATATGGGTTGTGATTCCCAGGAATTGGAGAACAGTCCTGTATGTTTATAAAACAAAGAAGTTTAAATACTTTACATAAGCAAAAGCAGAGTTAATATCAGTTTCATATGCA
Organism: Potorous gilbertii; assembly: GCA_028658325.1. NCBI lineage: Eukaryota > Metazoa > Chordata > Mammalia > Diprotodontia > Potoroidae > Potorous > Potorous gilbertii. The sequence goes on along the minus strand of CM053771.1, from coordinate 395,217,562 downwards.
GTCTTAGGCACCTAGGTGGCATAGAGGATGGAGCATTGAACTTGAAATCAGCAAGAGCCCTCTTAATGAGTTCAAGAACAGCCTCATACACTTACTAGCTATATGACCCCAGGCAAGTCACTTTACCCTGCTTGCCTCCATCCCATTTCATCGTCTGTAAAATGAACTGGCGAAGGAAATAGCAAACCACTCCAATATTCTTACCAAGATAGTCCAAAATGGAGTCACAAAGAGTCAGATATGACTGAACAACAACACTTTCTAATTATATGATGAAAGATGTTTTGCCTTTCAAAAATTAAAGCAAGTAAAAAAGTAGCAAATAATGAATCAAAAAAAATTCTGATAGTCAACAATGATTTCTACAGGTATAAGACTATTGAATCTCTAAAATAATATTTGGTATTATCATTAATATTAGGAAATAACCATTTCTTCATAGTCAGTAGTTTTAAGTATTTTGTTTTAACTTAATGGTATCATCATACTCCTTGGAGATTTTGTAAATATCTCCTTTACCATGCCAGTGTGAAGAACAGTGCAGGCTAAAGAAAATAGCATTTTTCTTAGCCATGGACCAAAATAGAATCACATACACACACACATACACACACACACATGCACACACAATGGTACTGCTACTGCTAGAAAAATTTTACAGGATAATGCTAGAGATTGCTAGGTGGTATAATAGATATGCCTGGAATCAAGAAGTCCTGAGTTTGAATCCAATCTCAGATACTTACTAGCTATATGATTCTGGGTGAGTCACATAATCAAATATACTGTCTGCTTCAGTATCCTCATCAGTAAAAAGGGCTAATAATGGCACCTACTTCACATTCTTGTTATGGAGATCAACTGAGATAATATTTGGAAAGTTCTTAATATATAATTGATACTCAATAAATGTTCATTTCACCTCCCTTTTTATTCAACATATTCATCTCTAATAATACTTTAGTAATGTTCAAGCAATGTATCCCATTTAAGATCTGAGGAAAAAGAAAACCCATGTCTTTGTTGCATGTAGCAAATAAAAACAAAGTTTAGAAGGTGAGGAAGCTGAAATCCACCCCCACTCACCATACCTTCCCCTCCCTTGTCTTTGGTCAGTGATGACTAGCTTTGAAATGGCAATGATCCAAGCCTTCAAGGTTGAGTTTCCAACCACAACTCATGAAGGATCCTTCTTTCACTTCTTTCAGTGAGTGAGGAGAAGTCAACAAGCCAACTGTCTAAAACGATACTAAGGAAAAGATGACAACTCTACTTTGAAGGTTTGTTCCTCTGAGTTTTGGCACTCATCCCAGTTACAGCGTTGCTGGTTTGTGTTTTTTTAAATACTTTTTGAAATGCTAGACTGTACCAAAAGAATGATCATCTTCACTAGATTCTGAACTATTTGAAAAGTAGTATAGGAGAGCAGATTGAGAACTGGATTTGACCAGCAAGTGTAATAATGAAAACTAACATTTTAATGATGAGGAAACTGAGTCAAACAGCAGTAAATCTACTAGTCTAGGGTCATAACTAGCAAGTATCTGAAGCTAGTTTTAACTCTGGTCTTCTGGACTCCAGGTCCAATACTCTATCAACTGCACCACCTAGTTATCCCCAAGGACATCTGGAAAATCTGAACTTGAATCCCACCCAGACGTTTAATAACTATATGACCCTGGGCATGTCATTTAGGCTCTATGAGTTTCAATTTCCATAAATATAGAATGGCATTGACAAAAAAGAACACTTACCTCTCAGAACTGCTGTAGAGTTCATATATGACAAAATATGTTAAGTAGTTTGTACAAACTTTAAATTGCTATATATAAATGTGTTATTTTTAGTTTTATTATTAATTTTATATTATTTTATTATTTATATTATTTTATTATAATTTTATTATTAATCTGATTATATATAAATTATATATAAATGTGTTGTTTTTAGTTTTATTATTAATTTTATTATTTTGTTATTTATATTATGTTATTATTAATCTGAGCAAAAATGTAGAACTCCTATGAAAACATGCTCATAGACTGGACAAAAGCAAAACCATTGGTGGTCATTCCATCAGATATGTATCTAGTGGCCATTTAAGATTAGGAAGTTCACTGAATAAACAGGATCTGGATAAAGAACTGAAGATACACAGCATTAACAGAAAGCACTTATCCCTCTTTCAACAGAGGGTGCAGAAAGGCTAGCAATGGTCCATGTCTGGAGTCTTAATGTAAGTATTTGAAACTAATTTCATGCAGCTGTTCATAGCCCTGGGGCTACTATTTCATGATACAATATCACTCTATGTTTATAATATCATAAAAATTAAAATGCAATGGAGCTTACTCTCCAGTAGATGATGCTTTATTAGCAGGAGTGACCAGTGAGTATGTCCTAATAGGCTCATTAACAACGATAGCTTATAAATCAATGGAGCATTAATGGTTTATAAAGTTTCTGGACAACATCCATGTGAGGATGTTAGTACAAGTAATCTCTTCTTATTGACCTGGTGAAGAAACTGAAGTTCAAAGATAGTCACTTATTCTGAAGAAACAGATTAAGAAACATTGCTCTTTCCACAACTTATAATACCTTTCAATTGATAAATCAATCAAATTCACAAAGCTAGATGAAACAGGAGAAAAAAAATAAAAATGGGGGTCAATATATTTAAAAGTCATTCAGTCATCACTACTCTAATATTAAATGCTTATTTTGATAAGTGCTTTTTGGTTGCAACAGTATTTTAGATAAATTAGCTAAAAATATCTGAAATGTTCAAAAGCAAACAAAATTAAAAAATTAAAAAATGTATCAATGTGATACAAAAATGCTTACTTAGCTTATATATATATATATATATTTTATAACTTTTAAAGCTATAAAAGTAATTTTTCAAAAGATCTTTAAGGTAAGAAAAATTAAAAGGCTGCAAAAATTCTTAGTAGTATTAGGCAAATTGATCATTAAGCAAATTAGTTTAAACACACTGGCTTTAATCAAATCAAATTTAAAAATTGACTTGAGCTGAGAGTCCACTGTTTCTCATGGGAAGGATGGCAGAGGTAGTGCATGACTACTATTTTTGATCTTGTTTCCTTGGCCTGCCAAAGACAACCAGGAAATTCAGAACTAGCAGGCAGTACTCAGGAGATGATGTTCTAATGAGAAAATTGTCACAGATATCTGTACTCATCTATACAAAATGATATGTCTACATGATAAACTCCTTTTAGTTCATCTATCTGAGTCATAGAAAGCAGTCATATCTTCAATATGAAACCCAATGAAGAATGGTTGTGGTGGAACAGGGTTCATATCCACCATAAATCTTTTGCTGCTTTCATGTAGGTCAGTTTATGCCAGCTACGTGGTTTTGAAAATCTGGACATTGCTAGTCACATTTCTCCAACTAACTAACCCACTGTCCAGGGTCCACCTACCTATAATAAAGCAAGAATGGGTCAACAGAGACTTAGTACTTCATTGCAATGCAAGGACTTCAAAAATTCCCAATGGACTGTTGAGGCAAAATGCCTTCCTCATCCAGAGAAAGAACTATGGAATTGGATTGCAGAATGAAGCAGACCATTTTCTTTTGTATTATGTTTTGTCTTATTTTATGATTTCTCCCATTCATTTTAATTCTTCCATGCAACATGATTAAGGTGAAAAATGTATTTAATAAGAATGTATTTGTAGAACCTATATAAAATTGTATGCTGCCTCAGGGAGGGAGTGGGGTGAGAGAGGGGAAGAGGGGGAGGGAAGGGAAAAATATCTAAGATATATGGAAGTGATTATAGGACACTGAAAACAAATAAGATAATTTAATAAAAAGAAAAAAAAGAATAGACCAGTGGTAGAAGAAGCTAACTACCTGAAAGGGATCTGGAATTCCAGGATTACAACCATTTCATATATAGGGGTGCCTTGTCCTGTGTATAGCAAACTGGGTTTCCATCAAGCAAATCATATTTTCCTTTTCACTTTATTTTAAGAACCCTATTTTCATATTTTATCAATTTCTAGTTAGCCGTGGCATCTAACATCAATTAATTGCAAAAAGACTACTTATCTTGTGGTGACTCCCTAAGGGAATAAGGCAAAACCAAAACTTTCTGGCAAATTTTATCTCAACATTTAAGTTGTCTCAGTTCTTAATATTCAGATCAATCTTTTTCACAACTTTATAAAACCTCTAAGACAGATTCAAACTTAAGTCTCCTGCTCCAATTAAAAAAATTCCAATGGAGATTGAGAATTTACTATGAAAATAAGGAACCAAAAAGCCCTCCAACTGAAAACCCCATAACTGTTGTTGAACAGAAGCATTATGTTACAAAGATTTCTTGAACTCTCCATCTCCCACTCAATCCTTCATAGAATTTTTCAAGAATTGTTACCTTAAGTAAAGATATATAGGCCTGTGTCTGGTAGTAATCATGTGTACAGTTTATGCTTAAGGATTTCCCAACTTCTACTTCTTTAGTCATTAAATATTTTGGGTGAAAACAGCCATGCTCAATTCTTTTAGTGACAGTTATGTTCCAGTGATTTTCTTTCTGTCTATATGGGGGAAAAATTAAGGAAAATTTAAATAATTTTAAGACAGTGAAATCCTGCATGTAATTTTTTTAAAAATACCACCACTTACCTTCCCACCCTGTTTAGCCCTATTCTAAGAGATACAATCTTTTTTTTTTCATGAAAACAAAAGGAAATGGAAAATAAACCTCAGAATCACACCCACTTTCACACACTCAGACCCATTCTTCCTGCTTTGTAGCAGATTCGGCAGTAGCAGTTTTACCAGTCAACTATATTACAAATTCAGTAACTGGATGTGAAAAATAGTGAATCTTAGAACTGGAAAGGACTTAAAGATCTGATAATTCAATTCCCTTATTTTGCAGATGAGAAAATAACATTCAGAATGGTTAAATTGATCACCGAATGAAGAAATGGTATTCTTACAATATGAATCTTGGACCCTTGATTCTGGTCCAGTGCTCTTTCTATCATATCATACAGTCCCTCTATTACAGTAGCTGTGAGCTTTAGGAGTAATGCCTCTTCCTTATGATTTCTTTACTAAAGAATAAGTTCATTGAAGATGATAACAACCCCAGAAAATATGGTTATGTTCATGTTATTTATGCTGCTATATATGCCCACTCATGGGGCTAGAATACAAATTTACCGTATTGTAGCTGGGAGAATTAGAAAATACAACTGATAGAAAAGCTGGGATCCCATAACATTCTAGACAAGCTGGAACTATGTCCAATGAAATAAAATGTACTAAAGATAAATAAACAATCCTGCTCCTAAGCAATATATACATATGCATACATACACATATGTGTATGTATATGTTTGTATGTATTTAAGATGGGAAGATAAGAGTATGCATCATTCAAGTAGAAAAAAAACCAAGGAATTTTGTAGACTGAAAGTTCAGGGTAACACAATATTGCTAGGTAAAAATTTTAAATCCTCAATGACCCATAGGCTGCATTTGCAGAAATAAAATATTTTGAAAAGAGATGTGACAATTCCATTGCATCCTGTCTTGATGAGACCATATCTAAAGTATTGTGTCCAATAGGAAGGACATTAAGTTGAAAATTATGGCAATAAGACTCCAAATTGTGATATAAAGAAATAGTTAAAATAATAGTTTTCTAAGTTTTTTGTCTTTAAACCCCTTTGCACTCTTTTTTTTGGGGGGGGGTGGTGGTGGTGATGAGGCAATTGGGGTTAAGTGACTTGCCCAGGGACACACAGCTAGTACATATCAGAGGCAGGATGTGAACTCAGGTCTTCCTTATTCCTGAGCTGGTGCTCTATCCACCTAAGTGCCCCACCTCTTCATACTTGTAAAAATTATTCAGGATCGCCAAAGAGTTTTTGCTTTTTTAATTCTAGCTACTGTTTCATATATATATACGTATATATAGAATATATACGTATATATATATACATATATATATATATGTATGCATTATGTGTATCAATAATACAACATATTATTATGAAAATGATTTTGACCTTGCATTCCTCAGGGGTCCCTGTATTACACTTTGAGAGGTGCTGAGTTAAAGGCATGAGTTTAGAGGAGAAAAGACTTTGGGTGGTAAGGGATAAGAAGGGAAGAAATAGGACATGGTAACCATCTTCAAATCTCTGAAAGGTTGTTAGGTAGAAGATGGAGTAGAATTGTTCCATTTGTTCCCCAAAGTTAGAACCTGAAGCAACTATACATACATTATTTTTTTCAGTTCTTTTCCGTCGAGCCTGACTCTTCACGATCCTATTGGGTTTTTGTTGGCCAAGATACTGAAGTGGTTTGTCATTTCTTTCTCCAGCTCATTTTACAGATGATAAAACTGAGGCAAAGAGACTTCCCTAACACAGTTAGGATATGTTTGAGACCAGATTTGAACTCCAGAAGATGAGTCTTCCTGAATCCAGGTCCCATACTCTATCCACTGTACCACCTGGATGTCCAATATACTTTATACTTAAATACTTAAACGAATAGAAATTACTTCCTAACAATGAGTACTATCCACAACTGGAAAGGACTATCTCAGAAAACATCCTATCACTAGAACAATGCCAAGGACTTTGGTGGCAAGAATTTTCTGGAATTGGGTTGTTGTGACTAGGCAGCACCTGCAGCACCCACAAGGATTGTTTTCCCAGGATGATAGCTGAGGGCAACTCAGCTACAGCATCCTAAGACTCTTGGGTTCAGGCTTCTAGGCTACCATCATCAGGATCTGAGGGGAGATAGTGGTCATGGTGGTGGGAGGGACGGGGGCAGTGATTTGATTTGCCTCGCAAATCCTGCCTTTTTTCTCTTCCTTGGGGGAACTAACTGCTTCAGTGAGGCTCGCTTGTCTGCTCTGGGTATGGCAGTTGTGAGAATGGGTGGCTCATTTTCGATAGAAATTGCTCCTCTCTAGATGATGGTTGCAGGTTTGAGACTGAAAGCAGGACTTGGAGGTGTGTGTACCGTCTCTCTCAGGGTTCCTGTGCCTATCTGGTAGCTAATAATAGTTGATCAGCAGTTTTCTCTGGTGGTAATGAGTCAGATCTTCTCTTTGTAATGATTTCTCCCCTCAGTGATAATGATGGGAACTGGGATTGAAACAGGTCTAACTGTGGGGAGAGGGATGTCTATTCCAAATACTCTTCAGCTCGAGGTCCTGGGTTGTCTCAGTGATGGTCATGTGGCTTACACAACATAACTCAGTCAGTAGCAGTATCCTTACATATGAAACCTAGTGCATTGATTTAATGTTAACAGGCAGGCTTTGGTGTAAGACCACATTTTAACCAGTCCTGTTAAGTCTGCGATATATAGATAATGCTAATGAAACTTAAAAAAAATGAATGTGTTGCCATAAATAGCCTTAACTATCTATCGTTGTTGCCTATAGGGGTGTGGTTTGGTGGGTACCTTTGTGGTCCCAAATAATTCTCTCACAGGCTGTGATCATGATGTGTGAAATTTTTTACCAATACAGATTTATTCCTTTGTGTTAAGAGATTCAATTGTGATAAAAAACAAACACTTCTTTAAAGAGAGCACATTTTGACACTTATCAGTCACTAATACCTTAGTTTATTGGGCCCTTTTCAATCTAATAGTTATAAATTTGTGTATTAGTACACAGTGAACTACCTGGGCATTAAAATACTATAGAAATTTCAACTCTATATTCTAAGTAAAAATCAGTGTATTTAGATTTTCTGGCTCAGATTTGTACGTGACCTCCGTTTTTGTTTTTGGTCCTGTTTCAGGTTTACAGTATTTCAGTTAACTTTGCAAAATGGACTCTAATCTTTTCCTTACCTCCTTAAATCAGTCTTTTGAGAAGACCATTGTATCTTTCTAGAAAAAAAAATCTTTTCATTTTCTGCCAACCCTCTGCCCCTTCCTTTCCATACACAAATCAAACATAAAAAGGTTATTTGAAGAATTTTTGACAGAATTTTCAGCATCTTATATATAAAGTATGCAAGTGGACTATGAGATATGTCAGCTAAGAGTTGACTATAACTTTTAGTTATACTGGATCATGTCATCTAGAGTTAGAAGAGACCTCACACCTTGACTACATTTAATCTAATAGTATTTTGTTTCTGTTTCCCCAATTATAAGCTAAGACTAGCACTCAGTTTTCCAAGATTCTAAGTTCCAAACTTTTCTCCCTCTGTCCTCTCTTCTGAAAATGGCAGGCAATTTAATAAAAGTTATGCATGTGCTACCACGTAAAACATAGTTCTGTATTCATCATACTTGCAAAAGAAAAAACAGATCAAAAGGGAAAAAACACTAAAAAAAATAAAACAAGTGAAAAAATATGCTGCAATCTGTAATCAGGGTCCATCAATTCTTTATCTGGATGTGAATAATAGCATTTTCCTTTGTGAGCCCTTTGGACTTTTCTCGGATTGTTGTGTTGCTGAGAGGAGCTGAGTCATTTGTTGCTGATCATCACACAATTTTGCTGATACTTTGTACAACATTTTCCTGATTCTGTTCATTTTGCTTTGCATCACTTTGTACAAGTCTTTCCATGTTTTACTGAAATCTTCTTGTTCATCATTTCTTAAGGCACAATAGTATTCCATTACATTCACATACTATGGCTTGTTCAGTCATTCCCCAATTGATAAGCATCTACTCAATTTCAAAAATTTTGTCTCCACAGAAAGAATTGCTGTAAATATTTTTGGACATGCAAGTTCTATTCTCTTTTTGGGGATACAGACCTGTTAGTGGTATTGCTGGATCAAGGGTATGCAGAGTCTGGTTGCCTTTTGGGCACAGTTCCAAATTGCTCTCCAGAATGGCTGGATCAGTTCACAATTCCACCAACAGTGCATTAGTGTCCCAATTTTCATATATCCTCCCCAACATTTATCATTTTCCTTTCTTTGTCATATTAGGCAATCTGATAGTTGTGAGATGGTACCTAAGAGTGGTTTTAATTTGCATTTCTCTCATCAAAAGTGATTTAGAGCCTTTCTTCATATGCTTATAGACAGCTTTGAATTCTTCATCTGGAAACTGCCTGCTCATATCCTTTGACCATTTACCAATTGAGGAATGGCTTGTATTCTTATAAATCTGACTCAGTTCTCTAAGTATTTTAGAAATTATGCCTTTTTCACAGACACTTGCAATAAAGATGGTTTCCCAGCTTTCTGCTTTCCTTTTAATCTTGGTTGCACTGGCTTTGTTTGTAAACAAACTTTTTGTTTTAATATAATCAAAATTACATATTTTATATTTCATAACACCTATAACTCACTTAACATCTCCTCTAAGAATCTGGATGCTTGGGACATGTACCTTTAGTACTGATATTTCTTCATTGTCTATGGTACCTTTTAACAAGATGTGGTTTCCTTCCTCATAACTTGTAATTAGGTCTATTTTTGCTTTTACTTTGTCTGAGATTAGGATTGTTATATTTGCTTTTTTTGCTTCAGATGAAACTTAATAGATTGTATTCCAGCCCCTAACCTTTACTCTATGTGTGTCTTTCTGTTGCTAGTGTGTTTCTTGTAAACAACATCTTGTGGGATTCTGTGTTTGATTCACTCTGCTATCCACTTCTATTTTATGAGATAGTTCATCCCATTCACACTCAGTTATGATTACTATGTATTTCCTCCATTCCATTTTCCCCCTATTTGTCCTCTCTCTCCTTTCACACCTTCCCACCTTACCAGTCTTTTGCTTCTATCTTCCACCTCCCCCAATCTACCTTCTCTTCTGCCATTTCTCCCCTTCCCCCTGTCCTTTATTTTATCTTCTCCCTTCCTATTTCCCTGTCCTGTATATTAAACTGATTGTGTATATTATTCCCTCTTTAAGCCAATAGTGAAGAGAGTAAGGTTCAAGTGATGCCCATCATGCACCCTCACATCTTCCCCTCCACTGTAATAGGTCTTTGCAACTCTTCATATGAAATTTACCCCATTCTACCTCTCCCTTCTGTATTCAGTGTACTACCTTTTCTCATCCCTTAATTATTTTTTAATCATTTCTTCAAATTCACCTTATATCTGTCCCCTCTGCCTATATATATATATATATATATATATATATATATATATATATATATGTATATATATATTCCTTCTATTTATACTGTTAACGATACAATTTTGAAAATTACAAGTATCATCTTCCCATGCAGGAATGTAAACAGTTTAACTCTCTGTTAGATCCCTTATGGCTTCTTTTCCCTGTTAATCTGTTTATGCTTCTCAGGTTTTGAAATTGAAGATCAAATATTTGTTTGAATTCTGGTTTTTTCCTTATGAAAGCTTGAAATTCTTCTTTCATTGAATGAGCATTTTCCCCCTTAATGTGTTATGTGCAGTTTTGCTGGGTAAACGATTCTTGGTTGTAGTCTTATCTCCTTTGCCTTCAGGAATATCACATTTCATGACCTCTAATCTTTTAATGTGGCAGCTGCTGGGTCCTGTGTAATCCTGATCATGGACTCCTTAATATTTGAACTGTTTCTTTCTGGCTACTTGCAGTATTTTTTCCTTGACAAGAAGATTCTGAAATTTGGCTCTAATGTTCTTCAGAGTTTTTATTTGGGGATCTCTTTCCTGAAATGATCGGTGGATTTTTTTCAATGCTTATTTTGCCTTCTGGCAGTTTTCCTTGATAATTTCTTGAAAGATTCTGTCCTCTTTTTGATTATGGCTTTCAGATAGTCTGATTATTCTGATATTATCGCTCCTGGTTCTGTTTGCAAGGTCAGCTGCTTTTCCCATGGGGTATTTTCATTTTATTCTATTTTTTCATTCTTTTAAAATTGTTTGAGTGATTCGTGATGTCTCATAGACTTATAACTTTTCACTTGCCCAATTCTAACTTTCAAGAGGTTGTTTTTTTAGTTAGCTATCATACTTTATTTTCTATTTGACTGATTATACTTTTTAAGGAGTTGTTTTCTTCAGTGAATTTTTGTATCTCATTTTCCATTTGGCCAATTCTACTTTGGAAGCAGTTTTTATATTTTTCCAAACTGTTGACTCTTTTTTTTCCATAATTATCTTGCACTACTCTCATTTCTTTGCCCCAATTTTTCTTCTACTGATTTCATATGATTTTTAAGCTCTTTTTGAACTTTTTCATGAGTCTTTTTCTGGGCATGAGACCACTTGCATTTTTCTTTGGGATTTGACCCATAGGTGTTTTGACATCATTATCCTCTTCTGAAGTTGTATCTTGATCTTCCCTGTCACCATAATATGGTGGACTATGTATGGTCAGATTCTTTTCTTTCTTTCTTTTTTTTTTTTTGCTCATTTTTTTTGGTCTTTTTCTTTTTTTTAATTTTAGTTCTGTTCCTAGGGTGGAAGAGGAATGCCTCAGGCTTCTTGTGCCAGGGCTATAAGCCCTGGCTATTTACCTGGTACTTTATTCATGTTGCTCTGAGGTCTATGGGAGACCCTTGTGCCTAAAGTTGTACTGAGGGGGGTGGCTGGAGCTGCTGGAGGTCATAGGGGTTTGGCAGGTTAATTGGTACTGAAATGAGGTCTCCGTGGTCATCTCTGGCATGTACTAAGATTTGGCGTGGTGTTTTTGCATTTCCCCAGGGATACCCTGAAGCATATGGTGGTCTGGCTGCTGGCAGCTGCCTGTTAGTTTAGGCACCCAGGGGTTTGGCATCTATCTGTTTCCTGGGAGCTATATTGAAGTCCACAGATTTCTGGCCACTGAAGGACTTCTGTTTGCCAGAGGCTACACCAAAGCATGAAGTGGTTCTCAGAAATGGAGTTTGCAGCTATGCTGAGGCATGTGGGGAGAGGGGAGGATCCTGGCGTTGTCATTAGCCTACTCTATTGCACTGAGCTCGGGATCTTATCCTGAAGAGGGATTTGAACTCAGGTATCCCTGAGTCCAACCCCCATGCCACCTAGGTACAATTGAAAATCAATCCACCCATAGCATTAAGCAAACAAAGATGGGCAGAGGCAACCAGGAATGGGTTATATCTCTCTTGGCATGAAGAAAGAGGACCCCCCCAAGCAACCAAATATCCATGAAGTCTTGAAAGGTTTCCCTAAATGACTTTCACATACTTTTTAAAAAACAAACAAAGCAAACAAAACCTATCTTCAAAGAATGAAAGTTGTCATCATTGAGAACATTCATTTACAGTCAATATTTAACTTGTGTGTATCTATTTATTAACATGTTACCTCTCCCACTAGAAAGTAAGATCATTGAGGGAAAGGATCAGTTTTTCCTTTTCTTTTTTTAACCCCAGGACTTATTACAAATGATTCTTGATTGATTGTGACTACATATTTCTTAACTCATTCCCATGCTTTCCTTCTGTGTTCTATGGTATTCTCTCCCAGTAGAATGGAAGCTGCACAAAAGTTAAAAACTGTTTTTATATTTCTAGTACCTGGTACAATGTTTTGTGCTTGGTAAATAGTTATTGAATCAACATACCCCACTTGCACCTCAAACTTAACATGCTTAAAACTTAATTCATCATTTTTCTCTCTTTCAATCTGTTCCTCTGTAAAGATGTTAATCTCTATTTCTGTCAATGGCATCTTAGGATCAGAGGATCATAGATCTAAAGCTTGAAGTGACCTTGGAGACCATCTAGTTCAATCTCCTCATTTTAGAGATAAGAAAATGGGGGACAATATGATGGTGAAGTGACTTAACCAAGGTCACATAGGCAGTGGGCATTATTTCCCTAAAATTTTCTCCCCCTCTCCTAGCAACTTCTAGTTAGTAAGTCATCAAGTCCTGTCAACTCTATCACCAAAATTTCTTTCCAATTTGTCTTCTCCTCACCATTCCTATGCCACCACCCTAGATCAGGCCATAGTTATGTAAATTTTACAAGATAATTAGTTTCACAGCCTTCAGCCTTTCCCCATTCCAATCCTTCCTACACAAAAATGTAAGATTAATATTTCTAATGCACAGGTGTAAAATATATTATCATGTTGCCCAACGAACTTTAATATTTCTCTCATTGCCTAATGAATAAAGCTTGAACACATTAGCTTGATATACAAAGTGCTGCAAGATCTAATTCTAAACTACCTTTTAACTTTATCTTCCATAATCCTTCCTCATATATTATCCTAGAACAACTTACCCTGCTTACCACATCTCTTCACTTTGACACATTCTGTTCTTTCCTCATGGGCAGCTAGGCATCACAGTGATAGAGTGCCAGGTATGAAGTCAGGAAGATTCATCCTCCTGAGTTCAAATCTAGCCTCAGACACTTCCTAGCTGTACAACCCTGAGCAAATCATTTAACTCTATTTACCTCAATTTCCTCAACTGTAAAATGAACTGAAAAAGGAAATGGAAAAGCACTCAAGTATCTTTGCCAATAAAAGTCCAAGTGGGGTCACAAAGAGTTGGACACAACTGCAATGAATGAATAATAACAACACTTATAGCTGGATCACTATTCTCCCTTTGGAACTCTAATCATCAATCAATAATTACAAAGCTATTTCTTCATTAAGTTTTCCCTGAGTCCCTTGAACAACTGTGATTTCTCCCTCTTCTGGACTGATAGCCCATATGTGTGTATGTGTGTTTGTATGTGTGTGTGTGTGTGTGTGTGTGTGTGTGTGTGTGTGTGTGTGTATCCCATGTACTTACATTTCCATTTGTATTGTAGTCATTCCTGCTTATACCTAATAAAGTCCTCTTCTTGGCCTAGAGGCAATCCTGGATACTCAAAGGTTGGACCCATAAAGTGTAAACCCTGATAGCTTCTGTCAAGGTGGAAAGCCTTTGAGTATCACCCTCTGAACTTGAGTTCAGAAAGCTTCACTACAAGACTGATTATTGTAACAGAAAAACTTTTTAACACCACCTATTAAATCATAGAGAAGTTATTATCTATGGTTATGGAAGCACTCACACTGGTAAAAGAATAGATCCTTTATGTACTGAAATGAGTATATACATGCTTTATTTGCTGTATTAGATTATGAGATCCCTGGGAGCAAATGGATCTTATTTCATTTCTGTCTCCCTCTACCATCCAGAAAAGTATATTGTATATGGAAAATAATAAATGTTGGTTGATTGGATGCATGGAAGTCAAGAAGAATGAATTGGGAGTGGACAGGGAGATGAAAGAAGATGATGAGTTGAGTGTGGGGAATTTTGAAGTTTAGGTGCAAACACATCATTCAAGTAGAGATATAAAGAATGCAATTAAAATGGCAAAATGAAATTCAAGAAAGAGGCTAGACCTTAAGTTAAAAATTTGGGAGTTATGAAAAAGAGAGAGATGAGAGTGGAGGGCAGAGGATAGAGGTTCCTTTTATGGAACCATTGCATTGGGAAGAAGCACAATACACACTGGAAAAAAAAATTGGACTGGGAATCAAGGTAATTTTGCCTCTGCTAACTTGTTAGATGATGGGGTAAGTCCAGATCTCTTTGGGCCTGAGGTTCATTATCTGAGAAAATAGGAAATTAACCTAGGTAATATGATTCAGTGGGCAACTTGGTTGCATGGTGGATAGAGCATCAGGCCTAGAGTCAGGAAGGGCCGAGTTCAAAATTTCCCTCAGACACTTACTAGTTGAGTGACCCTGGGAAAATTACTTTACCATTTTTGCCTCAGTATCCTCATGTGGAAAATGAGTTGGAGAAGGAAATGGTGAACCATTCTAGTATCTTTGTCAAGAAAACCAAAAGAGGTATTCAAGGAGTCAGGAACAACTCAAAAATAAAAAAAAAAATGATTCAGTAAGAAGGGATCTTCAATCAGTCATGGTGGCAGTTTTCAAGTATCTAAAGAATTGTCCTGTGGAGGAGGGATTAACTTTGTTTTGTTTGGCCCCAGAGGATAGAACTGGGAGCAATGGGCTGGAAGTTTAAATAAAAAAGACAAAGCAAAAATGGAACAGTCCCTGCCCTCAAGGAGCTTGTGTTCCATAGGTCGAGCCAACATGTAGAAACAACATGGTGTAGTGATTAGGGCACTGAACTTGGAGTCAGAAAGACCTGGATTCAAATCCCACTTTGAATACTAATAGCTATGTGACTCTGTGTAGTCATCACTCAATTGCTCTGTGCCTTAGCTTTCTCATCTGTAAAATGAAGGGGTTGGATGTTATAGCCTATATACAGACACACACATTTATTTTGCATATAGCTATAGATAGGTATATAATATATTCCTTCCTTACCTTTAAGAATCCCTACCATCATTCAAAATTTAGCCTAAGTACCACCATTAGAAACCTCTCCCTATGATCTTGACACACACATTTCACCTAGAAAAGACAGAACCTGATTTGGTATTTGTTCCTAGGTAAATTAATTGTCTGGGACTGACCAGACTGTGTCACTCCAGCCTCTGATTAATTTATAAAATGGACTTTTGTTTATATGCAAAACAACTTATCTGGTGAAACTGAGAGATACTCCTCCCACCTGCAGCCTAGTTATTCTCTCCACCTTTCATACATAAATCCTATTTCCAACCCCCTCCTGGGTTACTGGGTGGTACCGGGTGCTGCGTGGTACCTGCTGTGTGGCACCCCAAGCTGCATGGTGCCCCAAGCTGTAAACCCACTTGTCCCTATTAAAGACCTCCATTCTGTTGTATTGACTGTTTTCTTTAAAAATTCAGGCTGACCATTCCATATAGTGTAATTACCGTTCATTTATTTTGTGGGTACATACACACATACATATAGACATGGCTATGTGTATATGTTTGTATACACACATACATACATACATATACACACACACATATATATACACATACATAATATCCATACATGTGTATATAATTTCATGTATTTATTTTGCATGGTTGTTATCCTTTGTTCTTGCAGAAGACCAAAATGACATCACCATGCTAGAGTCAAGCTACAGTGTGTCCGACTGCAGCTGATCAGACCAAGATGAGCCCAGAATGTTGTACCATGGGTCAGGCATAAATAGTCCACATGAATATTTGGAGCACATTATCCTAATTTGTGAGTTTCTTTTGAGTGACTTCAATTCTGCTTTGCTCCCAGAGCATAGTACCTTCTCTGATGAAGGCACACTATGCTGAGCATTCCTGCACCACTGTCTCCCATGTCACACAATCGAGAGACCTTGAGAGTTTCCTTGTGTCACTTCATTGCATATATCTATATCTATATATAGATATATATGGATATCTATATCTATAGATAGATAGATATACGCACAAAGGCTTCTGTATATGTGTGTGTTTATTTTGCACATATATACACATATTTGTGTGTGTGTATACACACACATACATATATACACACAGACAAAGCCATACATATATACAAAGTTACTGGAGGGGACAAGAGGCACTAGCACATGAAATCATCCAGATGAATGATACTAGGGATTCTAAAAGGTAGAGTTGAGAAAGGAATACATTCCAAGCATGACTAACAATCCTTTGTGAAGGCAAGAGTATGGGAAATATGGTGCTGTATTGAGGCACTGCAAAAGGGCCAGTAGGGTTAGACTCTATAGTTTGTGCAGGAGAGAAATATGTAATGATACTCAAGGTGTGTTCTGGAGTCAGACAGTGAAAAGCTTTAAATGACAAATGGAAAAGATTCATTCTACCATAGATATAACAGAGGATCAATGAAATTTACTTGGATAGGTAAGTAATATGCTCAGACTTAAGCTTTGAAAAAATCACTTTGTCAATTGTGTGGAAGGTGACTTGGAGAGGAGACAGATTCGAGACAGGTAAATCAGTTAGGATGCCCTTGCAACAATCCATGTAAGAGGTCTTCAGTGTTTAAACTCGGATGCTGTCTATGCTAGAAGACAGAGCAGAGACAGATGAGAGGTATATCACTGAGGCAGAATGAACAAGGCTTCTCAATTGATTGGCTATGTGGGGTCAGGGATCTATCCTTATTTAATTCAATGTGTCTGCCAAAGTTGTCACCTCCGACTATGCTTTAACTACCCCACTCTTCCCCCCCAACCCTAGCCATCAACTTCCTGTTGCATTGTGGGTCAGGATTTTGATTTAAAGCCATTCATCATTTACTATCATTACATATTTACTATCATTTTCATCACTACTTGTCCAATTGCCCAGCCCATCCACCTCCATAATTCCTCTCATACTCCACATTTTCATCTAATCTGTCCACTTTATCAGCAAACCTGCTCTCTGACTACACCCTGTTACTGAAACACACTCCCCATACCTACAGTCTTTTCCTCTTCTTCATCCAATGCTTACTAAAATCCTACCACAATTATGAACACTTCCCTCAGTAGATAAAAAAGAGAGTGAACGTTCTTGGCTGCATCAACCTAAGAATCAAACGTTCATGGGCTCCCTCTTCACCCATTACTATATGGTTTTCACTTTCTCCCTTGTATTCACAATGTCAATTTATCAAGTTAAAGCTTGTAGTTATTCAGTCAAGTCTTGAGGTGGAAAATAGAAGTGGTTTCCCTTCTCTTTTGGCTGACAATTCTATTACTTCTTCCTATCCACACCCCACCACCAGGGGAACAGGGAGGAAAGTAATTAAGGAGAAAAAGAATCCAGGAAAATTTTCACCCACTCAGAAGTATGTAGTAATACTGTGATAAAACAGTATACGAATAAGACATACAAAAATGTTCATAACGTAACACAACATAGAACCTCATGTCTCCACAGTTGGGATTATGCCCTGAACAGTTCACGTAGAGGGGGAAAATAAAAATAAATCTTCTATACAAAGAACAGTCCAATAGTATTAATTGTAACGACTAGAAAGGAATTAGGTGCCTAATGTCACTGAATGTTGGTAAAGGATGTTGAGATACATGAAGATTAAAAAATATCCTATGGCTTATGAATATGCTGGAATATTATTGAAGAAATTAGGAAAGGCAGTATTACACAATGGACAGCAAGCCAGCTTTGGAATGAAAACAACTTAGGTTCAAATCCGGATATACACTAGTTGTATGACTCAGTGTAAGTCACAATGAGTCACGGCCCCAAGAAACTTCATAAATTACAGAAGAGTTGCTAATATACAGTGACTGAGAGATTTTCCATCTCTTCTAATTTGGATTTCCCAAAATAATGATGGTCATAGAGAAAAAGAAAGAAAGGAGGAAAAGAAAGAAGGAGGAAAGAAGAAAGGAAAGAAAGAAAGAAAGAGTAAGAAAGGAAAGGAGAAAGAAGAAAATGGAGACAAATAGAGAAAATGAGAGAGAACAAGGAAAATAGAAATGAAGAAATAAATAAGGAGGGAAGGAAGGACGGAAAGAAGGAAGGACAAATATGAACAATTCATAAAACAAAGAAACACATATGAAATGATACAGTTTGAAGAAAACAGAACAACATACATACACTACAACAATCCATCTCTGTCTTCACTCCATTTATAGGTAGGTACCTTTTCTCCAACTTAAAGCCTTAGAGAGTCGCCTAGAGTGTTGAGGTAACAAGTGACAGTGAGGGTGGGTTCCCAGTCTCACCCCGCAGCTGGGTTTCAGATAACCCATTTCTTAGAAGTGATCCCTCCCTTCTTGCTTCTCTTCTAGCTAGGAAATGGATTATTTGCAACCTAGCTGTAGGGTGAGAACAGGGTACTACCTCTCACTGTAACTTGTTACCCTTGGGCCACTGGTTCCGGTTAATTCAATAAGCACTTGTTAGACACCTACTATGTTCTAGGCACTGAGGATCTAGGCACTTGACTTGTCAAGTTTAATCAACAAACATTTATTGTATTGAGTATTTACTATGTGCCAGGAACTGTGCTAAGCACTGGAAATACAAATACAAGTTAGAAAGACGGATCTATAAGGAATTTTCATTCTAAGGGAAGATGAGAGCATACCAACAGAGTCAGAGAGGAGAAAAGATCAAGCATGTCTGGCTTGAGATGCAAAACAAAAATATAAACAGTCCCCATCCTTAGGAAGATTACTTAGGAAAGTAACTTGTTCACAGTAAGAAAAAAATTGACTTTTTGTGGTTGGTGTTGTGTTCTGGTTTGGTTTTGCTTTCAGGGAAGACTGTGAACTAGGTTATTTTGAGGGAAGTGCTTATAGAAAGATTGTGAGGAAGATATGCAAAGTCATAGGTGGTGGCTTTGATATTAACACACCTGATTGAAAGGAGGAAAGCAAAACTAGCACACACACGCACGCACGCACACATGCACGCGCGCACACACACACACACACACACACACACACGCACACACACCCCTCTATCACAGGCCCACACCCATGAAATTAACTCTGCCCTAATGTAGGAATGAATTCAGTCCATGTCAATAATACTATGAAACCATAGTTACTTCTTTTAGTTGGAGGGGGACAACTGGGGACGACTGAATCAGATTTCTAACAATGACAATCAGTACTATAAATCTCTGGGAATAAATTCTTAAGATATCACACACTGTTGAATTATGCTTTTATTTTAGGTCACCAAGACTTGTTCCCAATTAGGCAAGTCAAATCTGTTTAACCTGAATTTTAGGTGATGAGGAAATTTCATATATGTTAATGATAGGTGTATTTAGATGAGAGAAACATTAGTTGCCTGGCTTACTATGCATTTGTTTGCTGATTGCCATAATAAATAATAAGATTTCAATGAACTTGTGAACACATTGATAAGAATATATAACAAAAACAACAAGAATGATGTAATCTCGAGAATAACTGAGATTGTTTTATTTCATCTTTAGTGTTGGAAGACCAGGAACATGTCAGAGAAGAGAATTCCAGAAGTCAGGATCATGGAATTAGCACAATTATGGGTGATACTGTGATCTAAAGCATGGCTAAGTTACAGCGATTAAAGAGGCTGATGAACTAAGAGACCAGAGTGTTTCAGAAGGTATCATGGTCTACTGATGTCCCCAAGTAGGAAGACAGGGTTAAGGTAGAAAAGAAGATTTTGAATTACTCCTTGTGCAAGGCAAAAGTTAACCTGGAATCTGGTAGATAACTCCCAAAAGGATATGCGCAGCTATGATATAGATGAAGTGAACCTCAGAAGTGAAATTGTTGAGAAATGGAAGAAAAAGGATAGTTTGGAAGTGGCATTGAGAAACAAAGGCTTTGTCTATCCATGGCACTGACCCAGGGTGTAGAGAGGCATGAGAAAAAAGAAAAAACACAAACCAAACATTGAGTAATGAAGATAATGTCCAGGTAGACAATGGGTTCTGGAAGGAGTTAAATTCCCTAATACTAGAATGCTGGAAAGGGTATGAGAAGAAGAAATCTGGGGAAAAGATATGTTTTTTTTAATGATAGAATGAGAATTCCAGAGAGCACAATGGAAGAAGATGACATGGGAGGAATGAGGGATGAAGGAGAGGAGATTTAGGGTGGAGTTGTACAGGGATGAGAAAGCATGAAGTAGTAGTAGGAAAAGTGACTTTTCTCCTCAGCAAATAGTAATTTTGAATCACAGGTTTATGATAGGAGAAAGAAGTAGATGAAGTTAACAATAGATAATATGTCAAAAGTGAGTTATTTATGAAAACTATGGTATTTGGGGTTGGGAGAATGAATGGCTCAAGGTATAGAATATGACCTTAATTTTTGGGATCGATTTTTAAAAGGATAACCATGTTTTCCCTTGGACTTGATGGGTCATAAAGCATCATGAAATACCACAAAGAAAACTAGGCTTAGAATCAGAATACTGGGATATGAATTCTGATTTATGAGCCATAAATTCTCTGCTTTTAAAATGTTTTTTCCCCTCATTCACTGTCCTTCAGGGAAAAGAAAAAAAAATCATAATTTTTGTAGAAAACTAGTGAAGCAAAGCAGAAGCTAGAGGACCAGTTGGGTATATTATGGAATGGCTTTCTGCTTAGAGATGGGTTTTATTATATGATAGTCAACAAAATCAAATGGAAAGAGCTCTGTATTTGGACTCAGAGGACTTGGGATTAATTAGGATTAAATTCTATTTTACTTAGCCTTTGTGGTCTTGGATGTTGTTTCATTTCCATAGGCTTCAAATTCCTCATCTGTTAAATGCAGAAATTGAACTACATGACCTCTTCATTATGAACTGAAATGTTTTTAAATTCAGATTCTATGAAAACATATTGTGAAATTAACAAATATTTGTTGATTCACACTGAATATTCTTCTACAGTTTTTGAAGCACTTTCATATATATTAAATTGTCACCAATAAACTTAAATTCATATTAAATTAATCAATATAAAAGAATATACTTACCCTACTGCACAAGAATACATTCCTCTATCAATCATTTTAATTGGCCAAAATTCTATAGCATCATCATTAAAAATGATTCTCTCATTTGATCTCAGGGGCACTGTTATATTTGTTCCATAGTGTTTTGACCACCTGACAGTGTAGTTGCTATGATGATGATGATGATGACCAGTAGGCAGGCAGCATTTCAAGTGATAAGGTTCACCTTCGAGTACAGTGATGTGATCTCGAAAAATACACAAATCTTCACAAGAAAAGTAGAATTAGAGGGTAAATATAGTTACAAAGTAAAATATCATCTTTAAAATAAAAAAAATAGATGGTAGAAAAATTACATTAGCTAAACAAAGGCAGGATTATTTCTAGAAGTATACAAAGATACTCCAGGGGTTACTGACCTCTAAATTGGATTATGTACCTGTTTCCTTCTCCCCCAATATTCTGAAGTAGCTAAAATCAGGTTAAAATAAGCATCAAGGACATCTTGAAAATAAGTCCCAAAATGATAACATAGTACCAGACAGGTTCATCATATCTTCTCCTCTTCTGTATTGTAAATAGATTATGGACCCTGTGGAGGGAGTTTATTGAATGCATACATTATGATATGAGCACTTACCTGGGGTGCTTCGCTCCATAAATACCAAAAACAAAATGACCAGGACTCTCAAAGGCATTTTGGAGGTTCAAGATTTTTCTACAATGGCAAAATAATAGTGACTCAGCTAAAGTGCTCAGACATAGACCATCCTTACCTTGAGGATACATTAAAAAAAATATTTTGACTTCTTATTTGTTGTTCATTTGTGTCCAACTCTTTGTGACTCCATTTGAGGTTTTCTTGGCAAAGGTACCATAGTGCTTTGCCACTTCCTTCTCCAGTTCATTTTACAGATGATGAACTGAACTAAAGAGAAGCTTAGTGCTTTACCCAGAATCACATAGCTAGAAAGTGTCTGAAGTCAGTTTTGAACTCAGGAAGATGAGTCTTCTTGACTCCAGGCCCATCACTCTATTCCCTGTGCCACCCAGCTGCCCTTTTTGACTCATTACTAGTCTACAATATTTTGAAGTTCTTCTAGTAGCTATCTACAATGTTCTAAGCACAACAAAAAGTCAACAAAATGCTTATTAACTTGACTTCATACCTGCTTGCCCTTTCTAGATGTTTTACATGTACAGTGTTAATTTGTGCAATGTACTTTTAATGTAATAATTCTATACATGGCAAATTACCATTTTCATTAGTATTCCTACCCCTCTTTTCCCCCTTACAAAGATTTTTTTGGGGCTTACTCTAATACCTGTTAAATCCTATGGAGAGGAGGCACTCAAACCTCTGCTATGCTTAGAATTGCCATCAGAGTGTGTGTATGTGTGTGTCAGGACAGGAAGAGAGTAGAATAGTAACCAGAATAGAATCTCTCAACTATATTACCAACTTGGGGCTGGGCAGTTGCCATTTGCTTTAAATATTACCTGGAGTGGAAGAAGGATCTGCATTCTTAGCTCTCCAAACAGACCTCAGTTCTACATGTGACTCTGCTATTTTCAGATTGTGGAAGAGCTTGGAGAGACATGGTTCTCAAGTCATTGATAGGTTGGGAAAGAGGAAGGGTATTTCTTAATCTATTTCCAGGCTTCCCTACCCACCTCTTTTCTCATCCATAGTCATATAATCTTCCTCCTGATGCAGGAGCTCTATTTAATCAGTTAATCAACAAGCATCTCATAAGCACTTTCTATGTGCCTGACCCTAAGCTAACCACTGGGGCTACAACAGAGTTCCTGCCTTCAAGGAGTTTACATTCTAATGAAGAAGATAACATTTAAACAATTAGGTATGTATAGGATATATACAGTACAAATGAGAGGGGTTCTCAAAGAGAAGGTACTATCACGGAGTATATGGGAGAGAGATAACTAACATTTATAGTGCCTACTATGTGTCAGACACTGAGCTAAATGCTTTATAATAATTATCTCATTTGATTCCCACAACAACCCTGGGAGGTAAGTGCTAATATTATCCTTATTTGACAGATGAGGAAACTGAGGCAAATAAAGGTCAAGTGACTTCCCCAGGATCACACAGTTAGTAAGTGTTTGAGTTGAGCTTTGGACTCAGGTCTTCCTAACCCCAGGCCCAGCACTCTACAACACCTAGTTGTCCCTAAGAGACTTCTTGAAGAAGGTAGTGTTGAAGCTTAGTCTCGAAGGAAACCAGTAGGTCAAAGTAAGAAGAGAGAAAATACTAGCCACACAAAATGCACTAAGTGGGGCTTCTCTCTCTGGTAACTATGTTTGTATGTAATGATTAGACAGTTGGATCTGTCTGCTGTTTTAGGAGGTCTGTATCACTTACGTCAGACAGCTGGAAGCCATGTCTGTTGATTTTGATTTCACTGTATTTGATCTAAAGTTCAGGGTTCTGACTTTTTCTCCTAAACTAAATGAATGATACATGTGCTTGATTAAAGTGATTGTTGACCCCTCAAAAAAAGACCCCACTAAGTCAGGAGATGGAGTACATTGTGTGAGAAATAGGAGAGTCTCTGAATAACAGGGTATAGAGAGGAGAGTGAAATGTAACAAGGCTGTAAGAGGTAGGAAGATGACAGGGTGTAGAGAGTTTTAAAAGACAAAATAATAATTATCCTTGTTCCTGCATTAATTTTAACTTAGCTCTTGCAAATATATTACATTTAAGCATATGAGTTATGCCACCCAATGATAAAACAGTTAAAGAAAAAACAAATCTCCTTATTCATTAACACAAAGAACTTTAGCAATTTAAAAAAAATACCTATGGAAAGTACCAAGTGCTGCCCTTTTACGTTCATTTTTAAAATTTTAAAGAAGCATCTAGTCACATTATGATTTCAGGCTTTTCCCCAACTTGCATATGTTTTTTAAACCTGTTTCTTTGAACTTATCTCAGATTTATCATACAGAAGAATTTCCTTTATGATGCTCATCTGAATACTTTTGTCACAACCTTCTAAAGGTCACTTTTATGTTTTCAGAAGATACTGTAAGATAAAGTATTCAGAGATTATTCAGTACTTTCAGTATGAAGCTTGCTAAAAGAAAAAAAAAGATTTTCACATATACAAATTGTCCTTTGTGTATCTAATTAGATTAAGATACGACTTAAAAATATGTGTGATACTTTTTTTAAAATGGACACCACATGCTAGAAATGTTGAAAGGGATGGTTTTAGGCAAACGTGGGAAGACATATGAAATAATATAGAATGAAGTGAGCAAAATCCAAAGAATAATTGTTAAAATAACAATGACATTATAAATACAAACAGCTTTGAAAGACTTAAGAATTATGATCCACACAATAACCAAAATAACTGCAGAGGACCAATGGTGATGCAAAGCAACCTCACCATGGAGATGAGGCTATCAGGGTTTGGAAGAAGACATGGTTTTTGGACATAGCCTATGAAAGTATTTCTTTTTCTTGACTATGTACATTTGTCACAAAGATTTTCTTTTTATTTTTTCCCCCCACAAGGGGAGGGTAGGCGATAGGAGGGAGAGAAAATCAGTTTTTATTCATTGAAAAATATAAAAAATAAAATTAATGGCAAGCCAGAGATGAATCTTTTTATTCCTTGATTGTGGAACCAAGTTTTTTTTTTTTTTTAATACAACTTGGAAAATGCCATAGGTTGTTGAAATCACTCTTTTAGTTTAACTGGATGATATATGGTGATCAACCTACTAGGGTTACAAGAGATCACAGAATCAATTCATTTAGAACTGGAAGGAACCTCAGAAACCACTGAGTTCAACTTCATATTAGAAAGTAGGAAACTGTTGCCCAGGTCACATCAGAGATAGGCTTTAAATCTACTTTCTCTCACCCCAGAGCTAGTATTCTTTCCATTGTACCTCACTCTTACAATCTATAGTGGTAAAGGCTTGAAGAGGGAAGAGAAAGCTACTTTTCTTTCTACCATGTTAAAAGAAGAGTATAAATGGTTTCTCTGCTTCCTACCTATAACTACCCGATAAGCAAGTGAAAAGTGAAAACATTGTCTCTCTAATGATTTAATGTCAAGGAAACATATCTATACATATTAAACTTTATAAGTATGTTTGGTGACTAGAAAATGATGGGATTACTACTAACAAAAACACATCATACACCTGTGATCCTATGGGATGCTGTACTATTTATTTCCTCATCAACATAAAAGAGTCAAAAATTTTCTCCTTTCACTCTAGCACAGCAATAGTCATTGATAGCATACATATTTACTTTTGATTTTTCCCCAAAGCTGGGCATGGGGAGGATTAGGGGAAGAGGAAGATAACAAAAGTGAAGAAGGGTGAAATTATCTGTGGCATGAGAGACAGAATCTCTAGCCAAAAAGATTACTGCTATAATGTGAATAATAATAAAACACATCCACAGGATAATTAAAGGTTTTAAAGTATTTTCCTCACAACCACAAGAATTGTCTTATTTACAGTTGAAAAAATGATAAAGACAGAGAGAGAGAGAGACAGACAGGGACAGAGAGAAACTTAGAAATTAAAAAATTTAACCTCATTTCAGAGATGAGGAAACCTAGACCTACAATGGTTAAAGTAACATACAAAGTCATACAGTACTAGCAAAACTGAGTAAGGATTTGAACACAAATCCTCTGTTCCCCAATTGTAATTCATTACACTACATTGCATTGTGAAGTAGCTTCCCAACTAATAACTTTCTTGGGTCAGAATTCCAAGTGATTCTGGCTCTATCCAACCATTGTTTTTTAACCAAGTGAGATTGAAGAAAATTCTAGCTGTAATCTCAGTGTACGCTGCCTTATAATAAGGAACTTTTCTAGCAGGTGCGAATGACAAAGGGACACAAGGAGAAACTCCTTGTCTTGTATCCAACTCCTAGGAAGGAAAGAATTCCCTGGTTAGTAGAATGAGCAGGTAAAGTGTCATTTTCACCAGTGAAGTCTTTCTCTTCCTATTGGGTACCTATTAGCGTTTGCAGCACAAAGTTGCATCACAGATCAGTCTCCCCTCAAAGGAGGGATGAAGTAATAATTATCTTTTGCTTACCTTAAAATAGATGTCCTTGAAGGCTGAGGTGGGGGGCGGGGAGAGGGTGAAGTATGAGGAGATGACCCCAGGTGCCTTAGCAAGGGGAAAAGATTTTGGGGCGGAAAAATTTCAAGAAGCTATCTGGATACTCCCAGAAGAGGTCGAGATTAGCAAACTGAAAACGTACGACCTTGGGGAGAAGGCAGGGGAGATTGTGATCA
The DNA here is from genome assembly GCA_028658325.1 of Potorous gilbertii. Lineage (NCBI taxonomy): Eukaryota > Metazoa > Chordata > Mammalia > Diprotodontia > Potoroidae > Potorous > Potorous gilbertii. The sequence goes on along the minus strand of CM053771.1, from coordinate 395,190,973 downwards.
AAGATAAAGGCAAACCCGAAAAAAGAAATGAAGAAAAGAAAGGGGGAGGGTAACTTCTCACTGCGGGCGACACTGAAAGTTTGGTTGGGCTGCAGGTACGCAGCGGGAGGAAAGAGCAGCGAGAACGCCCTTGCCTGAGTCAGGAGAGGCAGAGCCAGACTATGCCAGGCGCTCTATGCAGCCCTCTCTGTCTCTGCTTCTCTCTTTGCCTGGGCACAAGGCAGCAGTTCGAACGAGCCAGCCCTGCCCACAGCCCGTCTGTCGAATTTCCTGCTCCTGCGAGTGGCTAACCCAGCCGTGGGCTTCCTCCTCCGCCGCGAGAAGTCGCCCCAGCCCAAGTGGTTTCCCTGGCCCCCCGTGCCCCGCGTGGAGGTGGGGTGCGCTTAAGGCTGCTCTGAATTTGCTATACGCGTGCCTCCACTTCCATTTCTACAGAATGGGTGGCCTTTAAGAATCTTTCACTTCTTTTTCTTTAAGAGATTCTTAAGCGCGGAAACAAGTCCTAGTTTAGTTCTGTTTTGCTGTTTTTTGTTGCAAAAGGAAACTCAGAGTGATTATTGCAATGCTTAATAGTGAAAGTGGGCTGGAGAAGAGCTTCGAGAGAACTGCGGCAGGCTCTTCAAGGCACTGGGAGAGCTCCTCTCAGGAAGAGGGGGCTTCCTGGCTTTGGTTCAGGCCAGACTGCTTTTCGGAAGTCTGTTTTTGGGTCACAATTTGAAATACAGCCTTCCTGTTAACAGATTTACCTTATTCTGTCTCATAACTACAAGATCTTGCATTTCACTTTATTTTCTTCCTCCTTGACTTCAAGGTAGCCTTTCAAAGGGTACCTTCAAAGACCAGGGAAAAGAACCAAAAGAGATAGGACTTTCCTCCCTTCTTGACATAGAATTAAACTCCAAATTCAGAGCCCAAAGACCATTTGCCATGTAGTCTGCTACCCCTTCTGCAATGTGAATATCAGTTATGTATTCTTTGAGGTACCTTTCTGGGTGATTTGCAGCAACTAGAACCTGGCTCAGTGTGGTAGGCTTTATGGGATCTTAAAATTCTGGTTCCTCCACCATCATGATGATGAAGCAAGGCTACTACTACTACCAAGTGAGGAGAGTATAATGATAGCAGCAGCAGTAGCAGTAGTAGCAATTTAAGGTCTGCAAGACACTTTACATACATCACCTCATTTGAGCTTTTGAGAAACCCTGTTAGTATGGGGCTAATACAATTTCCAATAAACAAAAATGCCCATTCCACTATTACAGCATGTTCTCATGAACTTCTCCAAAACCACATGACCCAAAAGATACTTTATCCTAGTACCCACCTCCAATTTTGAGAGCATGATTGGGTTCCTAAGAATCCTAAAAGCATTCATCCCTAATTCCTTCTTCTTTTTAGTGCCAAGTATCACAATCCTCAACACAATTCGATACTTCTTTCAAGAGCCCACATGACAGGCCACTCTGGGACCAAAATGTCCATTTCTGGATAACAGGTGCAATATGTGTGGATATTATGTAATTGGTACTAATTGGGTAACCATAAGGCCAAAATTGTCAGCATCTTCAGAAAGACCTGAGTTCTTTGGGGGCTGCCTCTTTGCTTCATTTGAGTCTGGGAGAGCTTGATGACTCTTCTCATGAATCCTAGAGAGAGATTATGTTGCAAGGAGGAAAAACTTCAGAGGATCTACCTCCCCCGAAAACATACTACCTTCCAAAACAAGGCTTTCCCCTTGGATTTTGTGAGAAATGATTCTTTTGGATCTTTACTGTATTCTAATCAGCATTAATGCATTTTATATTTTACATAAATCATATAGGAATAATTAGATTGGATAGACTTCAGATTTTAATGTGAGGAAGTTGATTCATTGAAGATTCTTCCAATCAGTATCAATCAATTTGATGTGATTATAAATTCTGTATATTTGGCCCCAGAACTGCAGATGCTAAGATCACTTCCATAATCATTGGTAGTTAGCTAGTGGCTCTCCACCCTTGTCTTTTCTTGTCATGGTAGCCAAGCCCAATGTGGCAGAGGTGACTCAACTGTATGAAAGGTCCTCTCAAATTATTTTTGTATGTCTGGGACATTCTCTCTGGTTCAACATGAACAGGTTTCCATCATATGGTCATCTAGTCACTGGGAATACCTTATGCTTCAACTATGTTATGACTACCTTGTGACCACCTAATTAGTAGAAATAATTCTTTCCTTGCCCAATCTGTGACCCTGTTGATATATTATTTTTGCTTATTTTAGTTTACACATCATATATCAACCAATGGAATTATTCTCTCTGGCATTACTGTTCTTGAACGCTTAGATCTCTAACCCTATAAAATAGGGCTCTGGAAGGAGGGAGTATCTCAGATTATGAGGAAGAGTTGAGGTCCACTTCTAAAGTGCCATTGGTTCAGAGCTCTGTCTCAGTTTCTTTTATTGTAGGTTGGATGATTTTTATCTCCCCATTAATACGACTCCAGATGGGATGGCAACATGTGGGACCCAACCTCTTTTGGATAATTCTTGCAAGAAACCCAAAGAGGAAGGGCACAACAGGTTGAATTTCTGTGGATAGCTCCCCCATAGATACTGGCCCTGGGAGGTTGTACTCTCCTCTCTTTCTGTACCCAAGTTCTTTGAGCCTAAGGCAAGTCTTTTCAAGATTGGTGAGTCTGCCTTGATTTACCCTAAATTCATTTTTAAGAAGGGTCCCCAACTGGGCTAAGAGTAACTGTTTGAATTTATGACTAATCTGTTTAAATTTAGAAGCTTCAGAGCACTCAGATTCTGTTTTTTTTAAAATTATATGGCCATAATTTTAATTTTTTAAACATAGATTGTATTTTTGGTTGCATTTTTGTTTTCCCCACTTTTTTCTCACTTTCATTTTACTAAGACCAGGAGATTCAACAGTGGAATTGCTAGTTCTTCATTTTCAGCCAGTTAGCCACCTAACTAATTTTAAAATTTCCTGTTGTCAGGGTTAAAATAGATTTTTTTTTTGGCTTTAAATTCTTTTAACAAAGAGTAATTAAATAATTCTTGTAATCAGTAGACAAATCTCTCAAACTGGTTGAAAGTGAACTTTGGGGGCCTTATAGGGAGAGATTCTAGACCTCAATAGTAAACAGTCAAGGCTGTGACCACGCAGGGAGCAAAACCACCCCCTTTTTACTTGAGAAGTAAGCTTATTTTAGTTTTATAGCTATGAGGATTTTCATTTGTATTTGCTTAGGATTGTCAGAGCTAAATTTTCATGAAGTTTTAAAGGAAAGTAAATATAAATTTTGTTCCTGTATGAAGCACCTTTAGGCCCTAGTTGACCAGTCTTAGGACAGAGGAGGTTAAGTCCAGAAACTAAGAATTGGAAGTAATTGGAGAAATTGTCAAAACAAATCCTTAATATTAGTGTTAGCTGTTAGGAAAGATGCCCATACAGGTGGAACTCTGGTAGGTAGGAAATTACTCCCTAGCTTCATATTCAAAGGAGATAATACTCCAACACCTTCAGTTGGGGAAATTCTTGAAGGAATAGCCAAAAAGGTGTGGACCTGAGGAATCTAGTCTAATTCTCTCAAAAGAGGCTCCTTTGAAGATGTCATTCCTAGTCAGGGATGCATGCAGGAGAGATGGGGTTGTGCATAAGAGTGGAAATGCATCCTACAGGATTCCCCATTAGGACAGACTTGGAAAAGGACTCCTTGTCCAGGGGGTTGAGGATGACTACAGAAAGAGCTATTAAGCTGTGTGAGGTTTGGTTTGAGAATACAAAAGGTTTGGGGAATTGTTTTGGCCAAAGCATAGAAATTTTGATTACTTAGAAAGTTAAGGAATTTTATTGAATAACTGCCCAAATCAACTTAGAATAAATAAACTATAGGGATTGCTAAATTTTTCATCATTCTCGGTTTTTCTTCCTGTGATTATACTTTAGCAAAAAGTTTAGACAAATGGAACTTTAATCAGCTCTTCTATCTATTAGGGACTTGTTCTAAAGACAAAATGCATTCTAAATGGGTGAACCCAATTGGCAAATTAGAGTAATGTCATTTGTTTTGTTACTAAGTGACATGTTTTATTGATTTTTTGATTGATTTATTGAATTCTAAAAGCATTAATATATTTGAAATACAGAAGAATTATCTTAGACTGACAGCAGAACCTCAGCTGCAAGTTATCATAAGTTCTATACTTAATAGAGGAGAGAGGTAAGATCTTGAGTTGAAAATCTCCTAGTGAAAAACTTAGGAGACATTCAGGCCTGATTTAATGTTGTGCCTTTCTATATATTATTTCTGTTTCAAATTAAGTTTAGGAATAGTGGGGTTTTTATTTCAGATGGAAAAGGACCTTATACAATTAGGAAAAGCTTTAAGAGAATAGGAAATGTGTCTTTTTTTTTTCTGTGCTCTTAATGCTTTGTGCTAACCCATAGCTACAAGTGTTTTACTTATGCCCCCCACCCCAGTTTTTTTAGCAAGAAACAGGCTATTAAAAAATGAGTTTTAAAAAAGGATAAATCTTTCTTTTCTTCTCTGTTCCCAGCACTGGCCATGTTGGAGACTGATGAGATAAAAGACAGAAAACTAAGAAACTAATTGAAACTAAGATACAAAAAACCCAAATTCATTGGAAATCAAATCTGTGAAAAAGAAATAATCAAATTTCTTTCACTTCTGAATTATAATTTGTATAAAGTATTATAAAGTATTTCTGTTGAGCTTATAAGGGTACTACCAAACTCTCTATGGTTTAGTGAAAACAATAAACAAACAAAATTCACAGATCAGTTATTCCTTAAAAGGGACCTTTAAAATCACTAGTGATTGATTTAAAGCTGAAGTTTGCATTTTAAGAACTGTCTTAATAGTTATGAGATATGTTCAGAAAAGATTCAATGAAATACAAATTTGGGAAAATGTTAAAATAGGAAAAACTTAGAAAATAGTATAGGAGAAATTAGATTAAAAATATTACGAACTTAAATAATTCCACAACTCAGAATTTAAAAAGGAAACATATTTGCTAAGCCTGAAGAAGGCTCAGCTAACCAATTCTTTAGTCTAAAGTTTTGGGGTGAATCTGTGAAATTGGTTTTAATTTCAGTGTAGATTAGAGGTATACTTAAAAACTACTTAAAGTTAGAATGAACTTATCATAGGAAAGAATTTTTATTATTAGAAGTCAGAGTAAGGAAATTTTAAAACATCTTCAGAAAAGAATAAAAGTGGGTAGAATTGGAGTTCATTTACCCTTTGGTCGTTTACTGCTTTTAAATAACCAACCTGAGGGCACCAAGCAAATCCTGATTAGGGGTCCCAGACTGAAAGTGATTCCCAGAGTGCTCCCAGAAAAAGGAAAAACTTTTTTGAAATTTAAAAGCAACTTACTGTAAGTGAAGTTTATTGACACTACTGTAGGTCAATTGTTTAGATAAATTAAAACACAGTAAAACGTGTTGAAATAAATTAATTAATGAAAATAAGTCCAAATATATATATTATATTATATTAATTATTTAATTATATAATTATATAAATTTAATTATATAATTATATAAATAAGGATATAGTAAGGGAAAGAATCACTGAAGATGGAATTAAAGAAGAATATGTAGATATTAAAAATAGATACAGCAATAAATTAAGTTCATGAATACCTAATAGCTAATAGCTAATACCTATAATATCACCTGGTACAATCTCCTTGTGGATCTCTTAGTCTTCTAAGCCTGGACAGCAAGGCTGTGACTAGATATCCAGCAGTCTATAATAAAAGCTGAAGGGGATTGAACTATGTGACTCTTAAGGACATGGACCCTGTATTTCCTAAACCCTAAAAATATAAGGAATAATTTAGTTTATATAGAAAGGGGAAAAGGGAAATGGCAATGCTACTGACAGCAGTGTCTATGACTGGAGGAGCAAGGCACTATGACTCTAGCTACAGAGAGTGGGGGCTAAAGGTGGAGCCCTGTAACCTTTGAATGAGAGAGAAAACTTTAGTAGTTTTCAGAGTATTAGGACTACAGCCACATCAAGGTCATTTTGAACAGCTCACAGTGACAGGGGCTTTGCAAGTAAGGGTGTCCAGTCAGAAAGCCATGCAAAGCCATGAATGGTCAGTCATGAATGATCAAGAGTGCTCAGATTAGAAGAGACAAAAGTAAAATGAGCATATGGTTTATAAAAGTATAAAATACTGAATTTTGAAAGGGAAAACCAGAACTTTCTCATTTAAAAAACAAAATAAATGGACTTAATTTGGGTGATCCAAAAGGAAACAGAGAAAAAGTTACTCTTTGAGCCCTTCAGAAAAGAATGATATCAGATCGGTTTTTATCAAAATAACTGGAAGAATGCCTTTTCAGATTGAAAGAGGTTAACTTTGAGGAAATAGTCACCCTGCTTTCTAAAATCTGTGATACCCTATAATGAGGAACTTGTTGCGCTAAGTGAGTTGTTTTTTAGTCTATTTGCTTCTCACTTATAAAAAACTATGTGATTATAACTAATTCTAATTGCCTAAAAGTCCTTAAAGAAATTGGGATTAGTTGTGCATTTATGACCACTACAGAACCAAAAAGGGGTTTACTTAGAGATATTAAGCAAGTAGAAGAAAGATTGGTGTTTCATAAGAAAACAAGGATACTTTTATCCCACAAATGCAATCTTTTCCACTTGTTCACCAGCTTTAGAGCTCACTTGGTTAAAGAATGTTAACAAAGATATCTCCATCTCATTTTGCTAAAATTCCATATCCAATTCCAGTAGAGGTAGGATGCCTTGATTCTTTGGGAAGTCCACCAACTTATTTTTGCTCCTCAGGACCACCTTCTTTTGCCCATTACAAGATGGTGACCATCTTATGACCATTTTGTGACCAGTCAGTGAAGATATTGGAGATATTCCATGCTTTGTCCAATCTGTGTATTCCCTCTTCCCATCTTTTAGGCAATGCATTATTTTTGGCTCTCAAAACCAAGTCTATCAAGCAGTGGAATTTTGTATTTTGTGTTGGCTCTCCAGAGTGCCCATGTCCAGGTACTGAACTCTATCAAGCCCTGTACAAACAAAGTTCAAGGGACCAAGGGCATCTCAGATCATGAGGAATATCTGAGATCCACTTCATTAGAGGAGGTCATGGACCCTTTAATGAAGTGCTATTAGCTTGGGGCTCTGACTCAATGGGTTTTTTTGTAGATCAGACCATTTCAGACCCCACATCTTTTTTTAAAATTTTTTTTCTGTGTTAGATGAAAGGAATATAGAGTCTTTAACTGTGTTCAGGGCAGATAGACCTAGGAATCAAGGAACTGAAATGAAAACTGGGTTTTGCAACTTACTTAACCTCAGTGTCCTGACTAAAATAGAAAGATCTTTGGGAATGACTATTGAGACCCCAGAACCATGTAAGGACTCACAAGGCAGTCATACTACATTTGGACATGAACTCAATGGGGTCAATAATATGCAAGAACTGAGCTAAGTTAAGAGACTAATTCCCACTCAAAGACTGGGGTAGTATAGATGCAATCATGCATTTTAAGTATTAGGGGAAAGTTTCTATTTTGTTTATGCCATAAATAAATATCCCCTTGTAAAAGCTACATGAAGTTAGTTGATAAAATGGAAAAGTGATAGTAGTCAAAGGCCCCTAAAAATCAAGGGGGTCAGAGCTTGAGTTGATGGCATTAAAGTCATCCAATAACCAATCAGGATGCCTCTCCAGTAATAACAAAGCTCAGAAGGAAGAGGAGGTTTGGGGAAAGAAAAAGAATCTGTTTGGATACACGGAATTTGAGACACTAATGGGACAACTAGTTTGATATGTTCAGAAGACAGTTGGTGATGTGTGACCACAGTTCAGGGGAAAATGGTTGGAAATGGAGATTTGGAAAGGAATATATGTAACAATTGAACCCATGGGAGCTGATAAGATTACCAAGTGAGAGATATTAGAGAAGGGCTCACCATACTACAAAGCATGGGTCAAATCCAGCCCACACTTATTTTTGTACAGTCAGGAAGTTAAGAATGACTGTTACATTTTTAAACAAAGTTCTACTGTAACACAACACTTATTCATTCACATATTGTCCATGACTATTTTCATGGTACATTGACAAAGTTGTGTAGTTAGAACAGAACTGTGTATAGGTTCTCTCTTTACTACATACTGCTGTTCAGTGAGCTACAAATAGCAATGACCCAGTTGTAACTTGACAATATATTACCATTACAGCATTTTTTTCACTATTACTACTATACCCATTGCACACTTATCATATAAAAACAATAAAGGGGGAAATATTATCATTTTTTTAGCTCCTGGCTGAAATTGAAATTTTTCTGAAAAAGAACAATCATCCTCAATCACTATTATTGAACACTAAATGTATTTGGAAATTAGCCTTTGCTGTAGGCTTGAGAAAGTTCTTAATAAAATTTAAAATAATATTACAAGGCCAGTCAGCATTCATGAATATATGGTAAAGTGATCTGACAATTGAATAACAAGTAATGTCAAATTGCTTTATAGATTTCCCATGTTATAAGAAGTTAAAAAAAAAAAGCATGGTCTCCATTCCCACACAAATTTGCAGTAGAAATTTTCTTAGGCAACTTTTTCAGACCTCAATGAAAGTGCAAAAATAAATTTCCTTATTTCAAAATCCCTGTTACTATGCAATTGAGTAGTTTGCACCTAATCTCCAATTAGAAGCAATTAATCTGCAATATAATGATGTGGTAAAAAGAAAATAGCAAAGGGGAATGAGACGTGATGGCAGAGTAAAAGCAGAGATTGCTTGAGTTCTCCCCCAAACCCCTCCAAGTATCTGTAAAAATGACTCTAAACAAATTCTAGAGCAACAGAACCCACAAAATGACAGAGAGAAACACATTTCCAAGCCAAGATAACCTGGAAGGTTGACAGGAAAGGGCTATTGCACAAGCCTGAGAGAAGAGCACAGTCCACACTATGCCACACTGACACAGAAAGGGCTCCAGCAAACCCCAGGGCAGGCTGCAGAGGATTGAATTACTGGCAGGTGTTGTGGTTTCTAAACTTCTCAATGTACAAATTCCAAAGATAACTTAGAAAGTCAGTAGGAAAGGTCTGTTGTACCTAGGTGAGAGAGGAGCACAGTTCCAGTACCAGGGCAGTGGCAGTAGCAGTGTCTGCTTTGAAGCTTTCAGCCCTCAGACGGTGGAGGGATTCAGTGGCTCATTAGAGGTGGATTCCATGGATCACTTTGGTGGCACTGAGGCAGGATTCTCTTGCTTTCCTCATGTTTGGATCTGGGTCACAGTCTTCAATGATAATCCTCTGGGGAGGAAGAGCACTGGTGTGGTGGAGTTTGTAGTGGTAGTGGAGAGGGAATATTCCTCACAGTTACAAGGTAGAAAAGAGTGCTTGTAGTCACTCACAGATGAGACAGGAGATCTCTCCTTTCATTACACAACCTTGGAAGAACCGAAAATATCTCTGAAAACAAGGGCACAAAATCTCTGAAGCTTGGGAGAGTATACCCTTCATACTAGAAACAGAGATCTAACATAACAAAGAGCTGAAAAGTCAAGGAATTGACTAGGAAAATGAGCAAACAGCAGAAAAAATATTGGACCATAGAATCTTACTTTGGTGATGAGAAAGATTAAAATGTACAACCAAAAGAAGAAAACAAAGTCAAATGTCCTACCTCCAAAACCTTCAAGACAGCATAACTTGGTCACAGGCTGTGGAAGAGCTCAAAAAGGATTTTGAAAATCAATTAAGAGACATAGGGGAAAAATACAAAGAGAAACAAGCATGATGCAAGAAAATCATGAAAAAGAGTTAACAGCTTGCTAAAAGAGACCTAAAAAAATGTTGAAGAAAATAACACCTTAAAAAATAGACTAATCCAAATAGCAAAAGAGGTCCAAAAACTCAATGAGGAGAAGAATGCTTTAAATAGCAGAACTAGCCAACTAGAAAAGAAGATCCAAAATTTCACTGAAGAAAATAATTCCTTAAAAATTAGGATGGAGAAAATGGAGGCTAATGATTTTATGAGAAATCAAGACATTATAAAACAAAACCAAAGGAATAAAAAAATAGAAGAAAATGTGAAATATCTCATTGGAAAAACAATTGGCCTGGATAATAGATCCAGGAGAGAAAATTTAAAAATTACTGTACTCTCTGAAAGCCACGATCAAAAAAAAGAGTCTAGCCATCATTTTTCAAGTAATTATCAAGGAAAACTACCCTGATATTCTAGAACCAGAGGGGGAAAATAGATATTGAAAGAGTCCTTCAATCACCAAAAGGAAAACTCTTAGGAATATTGTAGCTATATTCCAGAGTTCCCAGGTTAAGGAGAAAATATTACAAGCAGCCAGAAAGAAACAATTCAAGTATTGTGGAAACACAATCAGGATAACACAAGATTTAGTAGTTTCTACATTAAGGGATCAAAAGACTTGGAAGATATTTCAGAAGTCAAGGACCTAGGATTAAAAACAAGAATCACTTACCCAGCAAAATTGAGTATAATTCTTCAGGGGAAAAAATAGACATTCACTGAAATAGAAGACTATTAAGCATTCTTGATCAAAGACCAGAGCTAAATAGAAAATTTGACTTTCAAATACAAGAATCAAGAGAAGCATGAAAAGGTAAATAGGAAAGAGAAATCATAAGGGACTTATTAAAGTTGAACTGTTTACATTCCTACATAGAAAGATGATATTTATAACTTATGAGATCTTTCTCAGTATTAGGGTAGTTGGAGGGAATATATACACATATATTTTATATGTATTTATATATACACACACATACATACATCTGTATATATATGTATGTGGGTGTATAGGTATATGTATATATGTGTGTATATAGACAGAGGGCATAGGGTGAGTTGAATATGAAGGGATGATATCTAAAAAATAAAACTGAGGGGCAAGAGAGAGGAATGTACTAGGAGAAGGAAAAAGAAAGAGGTAGAATGGAGTAAATTATCTCACATAAAAGAGGCAAGAAAATCTTTTACAATGTAGGGGAAGAGGGGGAGGTGAAAAGGGAATGCATGACCCTTACACTGGCTTAAGGAGGGAAAAACATATGCATTCAATTGAGTATGAAAATCCATCTTAACCTAGAGGAAAGTAGGGGGGAATGGGATAAGAAGGGGAGAATGATAGAAGGGGGAGCAAATGGGAAGAGAGGCAATCAGAAGCAAACACTTTTGAGGAGGGACAGGGTCAAAAGAGAGAATAGAATAAATGGGGGGCAGCATAGGATAGAGAGAAATATAGTCTTTCACAATATCACTGTTATAAAAGTGGTTTGTGTGACTACAGAAGTATAACCTATATCAAATTGCTTACCTTCTCAGTAAGAGTGGGGGGGAAGGAAGAAGGGAGAGAATTTGTAACTCAAAACTTTAAAAAATGAATGTTGAAAACTATTTTTACATGCAACTGGGAAAGAAGATGTATAAGCAATGGGGTACAGAAATCTATTTTGCCCTATAAGAAAATAGAGGGAATGGGGATAAGAGAAGAGGAACTGTGATAGAGGGAAGGGCAGATTAAGGAAAGGAGTAATCTGAATGCATACTGTCATGGGGGTGAAGGAGAGGAGAGATGGGGAGAAAATTTGAAACTTAAACTCTTGTGGAAGTGAATGTTGAAAACTAAAAAGAAATTAATTTAAAAAAAAGAAAACTCCAAATGAGGGCACATAGTGTCAGACTGAAAACAACAAGTATTCTCCATTTTGCCTCTTGGCCTACAAAACCTAAGACATTTGCTTTACAGAAAAGATATTCCATTTGCAGCTAAAGGAAATGTTTGCTAAGCACAGAATAAAATGAGGAGGTCCAAGACTGAGACAACAAAATTCCACAACTTGGTGTGTGTGACAAGAATGAAAAACCAATGAAAGAGATTGAGAAGGTGCAATTGAACAAAAATAAAGAATGCAAAAAAAAAGAGAAAGAGAAGAAAGAGAACAGAGGAAGAGGGTAGTGTGGTTCTCCAGATCTGCATCCAGGTGAGGGTGATGGTGTGGCAGTTCCCAAGATGGCTTCCTAATTTTCCCTTTTTTCTTCTCCTCTTGAGAGTATGCTAAGGACACTCCTTTTACAGAGTGGTATTTGATGTGAAACAAGGTTTGATTTCTTATTTCTGCTTTCAGATTGATCTTTTACAAACTCTGAACACTTCATTTGATTGAAATGGATGAGAATCACAGTATTAGAATGTCTTCCCATCTATTCTAGGCCAGTTAGTAATGGTAATATGGAAAAATTTGCCTGTCATTCCAAGAGTTATAGAGTTATTTGAGCCTAAGTGGATATTTACTTATGAAATTATATTTAGAGAGAACTTCTAAACTTGCCTTCAGGATAAAAGAAAGTTAGAATCAATTGAAAGCGTACACATCCATACGCAGAATGGTAGTCAGTTATAGATGAGACTTCTCTAGAAATCCTTTCTCTAAACAAATGCAATTAACAAGTAAATAACCTTGGCTTATTTTCTCAATTAAAGGATCAAAAGACTGACAGAGGTGCTTACAGTTTTTAACATTTGGGCTTCTGTATATGAATGAAAAGTCAGATTCTATGTGTGCATATAGATGTATGTATATATTTTTACTTTGTGTAGGTAAACAAGGTTAAGTGACTTGCCCAGAGTCCCATAGCTAGTAAGTGTCCAAGGTCACATTTGAACTCAAGTCTTCCTGACTTCAAGGCTGGTGCTCTATTCACTGCACCACCTGGCTACCCTTACATATTTTTTCTAACAAGTAATATCAATACATTTGTATTTCTAGAGGAAGAATGATATCAGGAGTAACATAATTCTAATCAAACATCATAAGAAAAAGGTCATAAAAACTACAAAACCTAGAAAATTAATAAATTAATAAAAAATCTATAACTAATAATGTCACAAAAATAAGGGATATTAAACTAATCCACAAAATTAGTAGCATTTGTATGCAACACCAATACAATCTAGGAGGAATTAATAGAAAGGAAAATTTCATTCAGAGTAATTAGAAAATAAATAACATCTGCATATAAGTTGAAAGAGATATAATCAATATGTACATAAAATCACAAAACACTCTTTTAATAATGGCTTAAATAATATTGGTCCATATTGGACTGGGTCAACACAATAAAAATAATGATACTACTTAAACTAACTTACAAATTAGCACTATACCCATGAAACAACCAAGGGAATGCCTTATATAGATGAACACAATATTTTTTAAAATCCCTTTGAAAGAATTAAAGATTTTGAATATTAATGGAAAAACAATTTTAAAAAAAAAGATTAATGAAGAGACTACTATTTCCATAGTCTTGAATTACATCTTAAAGCCATAATCCCCTAAACTATTCAGTACTGATTAAAAAAAAGAAAAGACAAGTGTATCAGTGGAACAAAATCAGAAGCAAATGAACTTGATAACCCATTCTGCAATATAAATTACAAGATGGGAAAAGTTCCCTATAACAAAAATTGCTAGAAAAGCTAGAAAGCAGAGCAACAAAAAATAGGGCTGAACCAGAATCATATACCATACACCACATGTTTTACAAATAATACAAAGGAGGTAATGGAGCTTTCAGACTCCAGCTTCTAACAGGTTCACTTTTGATCTAGTCAGACAGAAAGGAAAGGAACACCTCTTTGAGGGGTTAACAATTTTACTTTATTCTAGTCTAGTCTTCTCAAAAGGAATTGCTGATGATGGAAGTACCAACTCCTATTGAATTATCAAACATCCCTTCTTGTGGGATGGGTGAGGATGGGGAACAATTACCCCCATGTCTTGATAGAGTCAATCAAGACAGGCACATAGAGCACAGCAGTCCCCTAAATCTCCCCAAGTTTCAATGAGGGCCAGTTGATGCAGATACCTACTTTCCTCTATTCATCCCCAATGGGTTCCCCTATGGATTCCCCACTCACAGACCAATGCCCACTTGCTATATAGGGCAACAGACAAAGAACACATCATGTCAAAATTAAGCTCACAGGTTAACTTTAGCAATATTGCAATTCAGCCCAAGCACAGTAAATATCAATTGTGTCACCCCTGTTATCTCATGGTGCAAACTCAGTAGGACTGTCTATCACTATGATTCTAGGAATTACTCTCCAGAATCCTTGGAGCTATTCTGGAAGTTATTATCTAACACCTGGAAACTAGATATTGCCATGGTCATGGATCTTGAAAAACTAAACTCTAAAAGAACAACAAAATCCTCCTTACTTACACCACAATATGTTTCAAATGCATACTTGACCTAAAAATAAAAGGTTATACTACCTTAAAAATTAGAAGAAAGTGTGTAGAGGTAATGTTCAATTCTTAACTATTAGGACATAATGAAAAATAAAATAGAGAATTTTATTACATGAAATTGAAGGACTTTTGTATGAACAAAATCAGTGCATCTTATATAAGAAAGGAAATTTTCAAGAACAAATCTTCACACCAAATATCTCTGATAAGAGTATAATATCTAAAATTTCCAGGGATTAACACAAATTTATCAGACCAAGATTCTTTCCTCAGTGGATAAAGAAATGAATAAATAATTCTCAAAAGATTTGATAACTATTAACAAATATTTCAAAGTTTGTATCAAATCACTAAAAATAAAATAAATCTCAATTAACATAATTCTGAAGTTTCAGCTCACAATCAGCAAATTTCAAAGGATGACAAAAGAGGAACAATTAATATTGGAAAGGCTATGGGAAGACAGGAACAATCTCCACTGTTAGTAGATGTGTGACTTGGTTCAATCATTCTGACAAAGCAATTTGAAATTTTGCTAAAAACGGAAATGTAAACTGCATGCCTCAGATTGTCATTAGTAATTGGGTAATTCAAAAGAAAGATTGAGGTAGAGCTAAGTATGATGTGATTCTAAAAAGCAAAATGATGCAGAAAAAGGTAAAAAGAGTAATTATTCCCTACAAATGAAGCATGAGAGGAAGAGTTTATATAGAGGAATCAGATGAGGAAAGAGAACTGGTAATGCTGCAACCCTAGTCACCTTAGATCTGTGTAAGAGAGAACAATATTTACATTTATATACATAATTTATAATTATATACATTATATACATATATATTATATACATAATTTATAAATTTATAAGTAAGATGGTGAAGAAGAGCATAAAGGGAGAGTGTGTAGATTAATTGGAATAGTTTAAAGAGGGGACAATATACATATCTAGAAGGGTATAAAAGTTTTCTAAGTTGAGAGAGAAAGGAGAGGGCAAGGGGATAGGATAGAGGGAGTGGATGAGGGAGAGATTCTTGCAGGAGGGGTAGGTTAATTACTAGAATGATAAGGTAGTGGTTAGAAGTAAGGCAGAGGAGTGAGGAGGGATAAGGTAAATAGGGTGAGAAGGATAATGAGGAAAAATAAGGAGAATATACAAGTAATTATAGTTTAGAATGTGAATGGGATGAATTTACCCAGAAAATGGAAATTGATAGCAGATTAAAAACTTGAATTCGACAATATGTTGCTTTCAGGAAAGGCTATAAAAATGAGAGATACAAACAAATGTAAATTAAAGGTCAGGAGTAGAATTTATTATGTAAAAATAGCAGGGGTGATTATCTTAATCTCAGACAAAGGGGAAGCTTTAGTTAGATTTAATCAAAAGACAAAAATAGGGAAATTGTCAGTCATATTATTCAACATCATTTAGAACATTTAAAATAATGAGACAATATAAAAAAACCTGAGAGTATACCTGCCAAAACAGACACAGGAACTATATGAATATAAACACAAAACACCTTTTATACAAAAAAAGTTAGATCTAAATGGAGTAATATTTATTGTTCATGGGTAGGCAAAGCCAGTGTAATAAAAAAAGTCAATTTTATTTAACTACTCTATGTATGTACTTACAAATCAATTGAATTACAAAAACAAAGTATCTGAGTTAGAAAAAAATAATAATAACAAGGTTCATTTAGAAGAGCAGAGGGTCAGGAACTTCAAGGAAAAAGATGTGAAGGAACCAAATTCAGCAGTATCAGATCTTAAACCATGTAATAAGTTGAGAGCATTACTAAAGTATAAAATGAATAATTCTGATTATTTTAAGTTAAAATATTCCTGTATAAATCTATGCATGTAAGAATAGAAGAAATGCAGAAAATTGGGGGAGGACTTTCATAAATGATGTCTCAGATAGAGCATGTTTGGGTTGGAATATTACTGTGTTGTAGGAAATAATGAACTGATGGATTTAGAAAAACATGGAAATAGTTGGACATATGAAGGAAGATGTTATTCACCTTCAAAGAAACATACAAGTGGAAATAAGCATAGTATGGTCTTACACATATGTGTATGAGTTTATATGTGTATATGTGTGCACATTTTTTATCCATATCCATATATTCCCATGTTTAATTGTAGCCTTCTTGGTGTGGGTGGTGTGGAATAAAGTAAAAAGTGCACAATAGAAAACAAAAGAAAACCTACAATGAGGTAAAGAAAAGCTGGACAGCTTTGAAAGCAACATATAGTATTTATTATATAGGTTTTCTTGAAATGGAAATTTGTTGCTTTAAATTGAATCCTTTCTTATGCTTTGTTGTGTATAAGGCAGTGTTTTTCTTTCTTTTTTATCTTGTAGTTACATTTAAAATTAAATTTAAAATTAAATAAAAAATTGAAAGAGATGTTGTTCAGTTGTGTTTGATGCTTTGTGACTTAGGGTTTTTTTGTTTGTTTTGAAAGGATATCCAAGTGTTTTGCCATTTCCTTCTCTAGTGGATTAAGGGAATTGGAACATAAGTGATTTGCCCTGGGTCATTATCACTTAGTTAGTGAATTCCTGAGGTTGGATTTGAATTCGGGTCTATCCTGATTCCAGATCAAGTGCTCTTATCCACTGAGTCACTTAGCCCTTAGGTATCATCTAGTTCAAAATTCTCAACTTTTTCTGCATGTTATAGAGTCCTTTGCCAGTCTTGTAATGCTTATCAATCCTTTCTCAAAATATTGCATAAAATAAAATATGTAGGATTACAAGAGAAACCTATTATATTTAAACACAGTTACATATTTTTTTCTCTTAAATTCATGGACCCTAGATTAAGAACCCTTGGTCTAGTTTTATAGTTAAGGCAACTTAGGTTTGGTAAGTGAAGACATTTTATATGATGATATTTCAAGAATGAAAAAGGATGGATAGAGGAGTCCCAATGACAAACTGTAAATACTTCCCAATTTTGCACAACAGCCTGACTTGAAAGTCTTGAAGCTGTGTCTCTTCTCTTCATAGTACCTTCTTAGGAGTCATAGAATTATAGACTGAAAACTGGAAGAGGCCTCAGAGTCTTTATGATATAATCCCTCATTTTATGAGTGTGGAAATTGAGGCCCCAAGAACTTAAATGACTTGGCCAACAGTATAGATAATGGTCAAATCCAAATACTCCAACTTCAAACCCAGTATCTTGGAGTCACTGGGCTGTTTTGGAAAGATCACTGGATGAGGAGTCAAAAGTCCTAGGTTCTAGTTCCAGCTCAGTCCTCCTTTATCTATCCGACCTTGAGCAAGTAATAAGCTCTATGGGACCTATTTTCTCATCTTGAGGACATTAATACTTGCATTGCCTATGTCACAGAGCTCAAATAAGAAAACATATATGAAACTACTTTTAAAATTATGAGCATATCATATGCAAAGGAATTATTACACACATCTTATTATTTCTCCACATTATCAGGGAATATTTTCTTTTTAAATGTATGTCTATATAGGCAGTTAGATAGCACCATGGATAGAGCACTAGATCTAGAGTCAGGAAGACCAAAGTATTTACTATATTTCAGGTGCTTACCAGCTCTGTGATCCTGAACAATATGCTTAACCTCTGTCTGCCTCAGTTTCCTCATCTATTACATGGGAATATTAATAGCATCTACCTACCAGAGTTGTTTCAAGGATGAAAGAGATACTTTTTGTAAAGAGTCTTGAAAACTTTAAAGTGCTATTAAAAATGCTAGATTTTATGATTAAATGTGGATTTTTTTCCAACAGTAAAATAGAAATAACAATATTTGTTCATGTAAATGTCAGAGGGAGAAGTAAAATGCCTTGGGGGCTGTGGGGTAGGAATAGAAACCTTTTTTTCATTGAAAAATATGAGAAGAGATTTCATATTAAAGGTTAAAAACCTGAATTCTATATTTGGATAAAATTTTCAATATGAAGATTACGAAATAAAACAAATACGTGACTTCTCTGAATTGGTTTCTTAGTTTATGTACTCTTCATGGAAAGAAAATATTCACTGAAGTGTCATCATCTAGGTTAAGGCCAAATATTCATTAAGGCCTCTTTGTATGAAAGTATTCTAGGATGTGTTCCTTGATCACTGATGGAAATCTAAACCTTAACATACTACTCTAGTTTGTTTCTGGATGTGGATTGTGGTGACTAGGGATGTATGCAGGTAGAGCAGGATTTGGGAGTGGGAAGGAGAGAAGGTTTCTTTCATAAACAACTTGGGTTTTGGAGTAGGACAAAAGAAGAAAGTAAACACAAAGTGGAAAACTTTCTGAGCCATTTGCACTAACTAGAAAGTAGAACAGGGAAATCAAAGCTACCAGAGGAAGAGTTCTTAAAATATTTATTGCCTTTAAATTCTTGCTTACTCCCTTCTCTCTGTCCTCATCCTCTAGGTCAAATATCAAGTTACCCTGAAAATTAAAAAAAAAAATCTAAAGACACATTAGATATGAAAGCAAACTTTTTTGGGGGGGAGGTCAACAGAAGTTTAGGAAATCCAACAATAATGTCCTGGTCTTCATGTGCTGCTGTGAAGTGGATCTAAGGACTTGCTTTTTGCTGGCATCAGGTACTGTACATGCTTCCAGAAGTTGGAATTAAATGATCGGTTGTTGGTGACATGGTCTCCTTTCCATTTAATAGTGCCTTGCTTTTTAATAATATGCTTGAGAGAATCTGGCAGTTCTCTGGTGTTACCAGTTGTCTCCATTTCAATAAGGATTACCTTGGAGTCATTCAGCATCAAAGCACAGTGTAAAGCAACCTCTTGCTCATAGGCAAATTCCTCATCATGCTCCACCTGGGGATTCAATATGATAATTTGCCTTCGACTCTTCTGTATGCATTTTACCATTTCACTGGCTGCATCTATTAACAAAGAAGAGAAATTATATTTTTTTGCTTCCTTTGCTAGTTTGAAAAGTTCAAGAGATATAATTTCTGGGTGATTTAATCATTTTACTAATAAGAATAGCATGTTTGTTCACATAAAAAGGTCAGTGGCTCTCTTGAATGTCCAAGACCCCGCATTCTAGTAGACTCACAATTTACATGCTTTTGGTGAGGGTGGCAATCAATTCTGATTGGTTAATAGTTAATGAGAAAATTAATGTTAGAATGAGATATAGGCTCATTCTAATGAGGGTCTTGAGGTAAATGATTTTGATCACCCAAGACTTGGTCAAAGGGACAATAATTTCCATATAACCTATCTGACAAATGGGAGAATCAACATTTTCCCAGACCTGTCTGAGTAAACACAATAAGAATCCATCAACCTAAACTTAGAATTTATTTTATTGTTTGATTAAATCTTAGCTTGAATAAGTCTTTGCCTAAGATTTCCCACACTGGTTGATTTCTGAGTGAGGAAGTAGAAAAACCTTGGTCCTGATTTAATAAATATTTATTAACACAAGAAAGAAATAATCATTTCTCTCAGTGCCTGCTCTGAGCATAAGAATTTAAGAAATTCTCATCATAGTAGTTCTACTATTTGACAAAGATGTCAAGACTACAGGTTCAGTTCATTAATCCTGAAGAACAAAGAATACAATAGAAAAGAGAATATTATCCTTCTACCAAACTTTTCTGCTTTCCTATTCTCCCTGCCCCTAAATTGAGGCACTCATATATGTGACTTCATTGCCTTCATCGAAGACATATCAGTATCAATGGAATACCCCTGACTCTATGCCCAAGGCTTTATCAACTACACTAAACTGCCTTTCTAGATCTTTTCTATGGTTCTTTCTAGTTCAAAAGCTATGATTCTATTATATGCCAACTCATTCTATGAACAACCACATATAATCTTAAAATTCTCATATTTCTTCTTGGTATAGTAGATAGAAAGCTGAGCTTGAAGCTAGGATACACCTGGGAACATTTAGAATAAGAGCTGCCCTGATCCAGAACAGATGACTGAAGAATAATGCCGATAATATTGGACTTAGATTCAGAGGATCGGTCCCTATTTCCATCATTTACTATATTGCAAGTTCCTTGAGGGCAGGGACTATCTTTTGCTTCTTTTTGTATTCTCAACATTTAGCATAGTGCATGGCATGCAGTAGGTACTTAATAAATGCTTATTGATTGAGTTCAAGTCCTGTGACTTTGGGACATTCCTGTAATTGTGTATGGCTTAAACTGAAGAAATCTATTCAGGAAGGACTAAGAAGCCTACATTTTAAAGGATATTTTGAATTGTTCTGTATTTAATTTTCCTTTTTTACAATATCCAGTAAGGAATTACTCCAGATATTTTTTAAAATAAATTTATTTTATTTTCAATTCATGAAACAAAACAAGCATTTCTGTAACAGTACAGCCACGATGATGTGGTGATAGTCAAAAGTCTTTACCTGCCTTGATAGGCCTCAGGTGGGGCTGTTGAGGGAGGCTGGATTGAGGGAGGCTTGTTTCCTATGAATGCCCATATCTTTTACTGATTGCTCATGAGGCACTGGGTCATGAGGGATTGTGCCTTCTGCCTCTGAAAAGAGTATATATCCTGTGAGGGGAGGTTTTCCTTTGGGACTTACTTTTGGAAGAAGGTTTGTGTGCCAGATGAGACTCTGGGAAGCTGTTAAGCAGCCCCCCAGCTTTGAAAACCCAGATGTTAGTGCTTGCCTCTCTGGTAACTATGTAGGTATGTATGTATGTAATGGTCAGACAATTGGAAGCCTATCTGTTGGTTCCTGTATGTTGAATGCAATTAAAATGATTATTGACCCCTCAAAAGTTGCCCCTTTCCTTTTATAAATGTAGATCTAAGAACCTGTAATAGCAGCCCCCTCCCACCCCCATTTGTGTCAGGGTGCTTACTAATACAGATGATTGCACATGGAACTGCAAATCTACCATGCACAACTTGCTATTCCCTCCAAATATACAACAAAGTTACCATGTAACCTCACCCCCTATCGTAGAGATGGCTACTGTTAGACATAAATAGGTATATATGTATGTGTATGTGTGTGTGTATATGTATATGTATATATATATATATATATGTGTGTGTGTGTGTGTGTGTGTGTGTGTGTGTCAAATTATTCTATACCTACTTCTATTTATCAGTTCTTTCCCCCTCTGGATGTAGATAGCATCTTTCTTCATATGTCCTTTATCTTTAGTTTGTATATTTTTATAGTCAAAATGACTTAGTTATTCAGTCACTCTTAATACAATATTCCTATTACTGTCTATGATGTTCTAATGGTTCTGTTCAGATATTTAAAAATACTCTCATATTACATCCACATACTGTCCCCCACTAAAATCCTACTTGGGTGGTATAGTTGATAGAGCAGTGACCCTGGAGTCAGGAGGACCTGTGTTCAAATTTGGCCTCAGACACTTACTAGCTGTGTGAACCTGGAAAAGTGACAACCCCAATTGCCTAAACAAAATAGAAAATTCTACTTGGATAACTTTTTATGATAAGTAGGTGACCTTGGGCTCTTGAAAGATGTTAGTGTAGTACCAGCTGACCGTTAAGTCCTTCCAAGCTGAAAAAGGTTACAAGGGCCAGATGATGATAGATTATATGCTTGTCATGCACAGACAAACTTTATTAAGTTTAGATAGAATTATCACTAGAAGAAAGGTCACATAAGCTCATGAAACTGTTTACTAAGACCTGGAATTGAGGGCAAGGATTATTTCCTTTTTGTCTTCATATCTCTAGCACCTACTGCAATATCAAGGACAATTAGTTTACTGGTTGATTCAAAGAAGAAACAATTATACCAACGAATCATAGATATAAAATATAAAATAAAATATAAAATAATATTTGGGGTGTACCTAAAGACAGTGTAGTTTTAAGTTATTAAAGCTTAAAACTGCACCAAAGACTTCTGAGACATCTTTATTGTAATTTCTGGCAACTCTATCATAAAAATTGACATAGCATTCACCAGCCTGCCAGCAAACTTGTACTCCCCACTTGAAATTCCAAGTATGACTTCAAATCTTCAGGATAACACTAGGGAATTTCAATGCTCTCCTAGTATTTGTAGTAGAATAAGAAGCAGAAAATGAGGAGATATGTGCATAGCCAGGTATTGTGAAAGTCCAACTTTTCAGGGAGGCTAAAATTTGATGTTTTTGAAACTTTGTAACTGATTGAGCTGTGAAGAACACAGTATAGAAGAAATTGTGCTCCAAGGTGCAGAAGTCGTGACATAGATCTAAGCTCTGAGCTTCAGTGACTGGCCTATCTTGTTCAGTTATCCGTCAACAGGGAATGAGAGGAGATAAGCATTCATATTTGGCATTCTATGATAATAAAAGTGAACTGTTGCAATATAATTAGAAATCTCACCTTCTCCAGGCAGAAGGTCTCTTCCATAGACACATAAGCTATATCCACATTTCTTTTCAAGAACTTCAGGCATAATATGGTGAACAAAATATTCCATGGAATTCACACTCTCAGTATTGTTTTTGTTGTTTCTGGGATAGATAATATAAGCATCATATATCTTTCCATCTGAAAACAAAAGCAAATCAAAATTCTATTAATGTGCTTAAATGGTTATTTGACTCTCAGAGAGAGAAGGGGGGTGTGGATATGTGTACACGTATATACATATGTCTGTGTTCACCAGTCGTTTTTACATTGTGTGTTTTCAACCCCACAAAAATGTTAGGCATGAAACTACTGCAGCCATTTGCAGCTTAAAATCTGTTAACCACAGAATTCTCTTTCTTTCTCTCTCTCTCTCTCTCTCTCTCTCTCTCTCTCTCTCTCTCTCTCTTTCTCTCTTAATGTCTCCAACTAAATAGAGTAGATAGAGAGTCAAGAGTGTGGTCTATTTGAGGTAAGCCAGACTGAGTCATCTGATTATCAGCATTTTCTAATCAGTTCACAAGTATTTATCAGTGACTCTGATATGAATTCAGATCCTCCTGATTTAAAGTCCAGCTCTTTAGCCTCAGTACCTAGTTGCCTATGAACATATGTACTTATATACTTATATGTATGTATATAAGTGAGGTCCAGCACATGCTCATCATTTTGTTAGGCTTATGGAGAATACAAAGAGAGACTAAAGGTGGGACTTTTGCTTTCAAAGAATTTTAATCAGTCAGACAACCAACAAGTATTTAATATTCATAATGATATAATTTAAGAGAGGAAAAGAATAACACAAAGAGTAGTAAATAATTAAATATGAAACTATATAGTATTGATTACTCTTGTTAATAGAAAATAATAAAATTATGGATAAATAAATTCCAAGGGGAGAATTTTTGATCGATAAGATCAAACCATCCAATTTTGTAAATGAGTTCATAGAAAGTAAATTTGCTAATGTAAATTTCCACCTTTTCTTTTCTTTATTTTCTCTCTGAGAGTTATGCCCATGAAAAAAAAAGACAACAGCAAGAAACAGGAGAAGGCCTGTAACAGTTGGGGAATAACCTGTAATTATTTGCTAAATGAATAGATTACATGGTTGAATCTAACATACATATAGCCTAAATTAATTGACCTTATTTGTTCTAAGTCCCAGGGAATAGAGTGCTGGGTCTGAAGTCAGGAAAACTCATCTTCCTGAGTTCAAATCTGGTCTCAAATACTTACTATCTGTGTGAACCTGGTGAGGAAAGGGAAACAACGAAGAAACAGTTGAGAGACAGAGTTAAGCTTGGTATCAGGAAAATCTTCCTAACAGTTGCTGCTGTCCAAAAGTATAATGTAATGTGAAAAATCAGGAATGCTAAGCTGGGGTTGGATTTTATCCTGTAGGTTCTAGGGTGGTTATGGAAGGTATTGTTTGTTGGTTGGTGGTGGGGAGTTGTTTGCTTTTTAAGCATGTCTTTCTCATCATTAAAGGTTTTTAAACTTGACTAGATGACTATTTGTTGTAGGGGGTATTCTTTTTCAGGTGTGGGTTGGACTAGATTGTCTCTAAGGTCTTTTCCAATTCAGATTCTATGAATTTCTAAATGAATATTGTAGCTAGGACTTAAATATTTGGAGGCTTTCAAAGCATTTTATGTGTGTTGTTTAATTTGATACAACAATTTTGTAAGGTAAGTTTTATTATTGTTTTCATTTTACAGATGAGGAAACCAAGACAAAAAGAAGTTAATTGACTTGTTGTAATGTTAATTAGAATTAAAGATCTTCTCTGCCCATTAATAGGTCTCAGATACTTTTTGTTAATTTCTAATGAGGCACTGGGTCACAAGGGTCATGCCTTCTGTCTGAAAAGTGTGTGTGTGTGTGTGTGTGTGTGTGTATGTGTGTGTGTGTGTATTTATATATATACTCTGAGATGAGGTTTGACTTTGGGATTTACTCTATGGAAGAAACTTCATGTGCCAGATGAGACTCTGGGTAGCCATTAAAGACCCTCATCTACCCCCCCAAACCCCAGTTTTGAAAGCACCAGATGGTGCTTCTCTCTCTCTGGTAACTATGTATGTATGTTTGTAAGACAATTGGATCTGTCTGTTGATCTGTGATGTATGTATTGCTTATGGTCAGAGTTAGAAACCCCTGTCTGTTGGTCTGTATTTCTCTGCTTGTATTTTCTCTATTGATGCATGTAACTAAAGTAGATTATTGACCCCTCAAAAGTTGCTTTCCTTTTAGAAAAGCAGAACCATGAACCTATACAGCAGGTCCTCCTATGTGTGCTGGGGTCCTTGCTACTACACTTGTTCAAGGTCACACAGCTAGTACATGTGTGGCAGAATGTGAATGTGGGTCTTTCTGAGTCATAGTCCAAAATTCTAACCTTTACACTACGTAGCTGCCATTGGCTATGTGTGTGTGTGTGTGTGTGTGTGTGTGTGTGTGTGTGTATGTATATATATACATACACATGTGTGTGGACATGCATGAAATTGCTATTAATAGATATGTTAAATCTGCCAGTTCACTGTTTATATGTGGACAGTGGACATACAAACAAAATCTGTATTCATTTTTAACCTCATGGTATTTTGCTAATATTAACAATAGTAATTATCTTTTAGATAGGTTTCAAGACTTGAAAAGCACTTCACAAATATTTTCTCATTATATCTTCTGATAATGTTTAATATAAAATTTTGGAATAATCTCTTGGTTCTCTCCGAAGCAAACTCAGAGAATGCCTCTTCCTATGTCAGCAAAAGCCAGCCAGGGCTGACCTAACATTCCTTAAGAGACCTTTAACCTAAAGACACTATCTTAAATAATGGGACATTTTCCATATCTTAATATTTGTAGACATATACCATGTTATGGCATGTTAATGGTAAAGAAAACACAGACATCTTGGGTCGTAATTTCTATGTGAAACTTTGTTATCTTATTGTATTTACAACCTATGCAATTAAGAAATTCCTTTCTAATGGTCTAGTTAATCACTTATGGAGATCATAAATCTGGAGGACATAGAACACTTCTTTGTCCTAAAACATATTTAAGGCTGCCCAATTCTTCGTATTGGTAGCCAGAACATTTTTCTGGCTCCATATTGCATTATGTTACCGTTTTCTTTAATAGGGAAGTAATTAATTAATTAAATCATAAAATGTATGCATTTAGTCTGTTGCCTTTTCTTTAACCAAGTTTTCAGGTCAACTTCATATATATGTAAATATGTGTATGTGTGTGTGTGTGCGTGTGTGTGTGTGTGTGTGTGTGTATGGTTATATCCTGGGAGTCTTATTTCACAATTTCTTAAATGACTCTGAAATTGGGCCAGTTTCTGCAAATGGGAGCCTCAGGAGCAAATTTTTAAAAATCTAATTGCAAAGAATATTAAAGTCTTGGAAAATAGTCTCAGCTTGGAGACTGGTCTGCCTACACCTCAGCATAACTCACAAGCAGTATATTCATTATTAAAATATTAACAACATATAACATTAACTGAATTAATAAAGGAGCCATAGATTAAGAATCTGAAAATAATATGTGTCTTCTATGAAAAAGTTCCAAAAAAAGAAATTTTAAGCTTAATACTCACCATCTCTGGATTTATAAGGTCCAGCTACCTCTCGCCATAGTAGAATCAAATCAATCCAGAATACTTTTAATGTTATTGTTAGTGTGATAATTAGGATTAACAATGTACTAAATCCTGCAAGTATATAGTAAGTGCTTTGTTGACCACCTAGTTTGAAAAAAAGATTGGGGAAAGAAGAGATAAAAAAGGAAGAACAAATGTTATAATTAAAGCAAAATAGGATGAATAGTGTGATATTAAAAAAAAGTTTCATCCAAAACTTGGTCTTTACTTGCAATAATATATTTGTTATTTTTCAGAATTTTCATGGCCTATATTAGTGTCAGTTAATATAATAATTTAGGGCACCATGTATAAGATCTTGTATTAGATATTAGCAAGAGTAGAAGCTACAAAGAAATGTTGAGACATTTAGAATCCAGATGATAAAATAGCTCTATATGAAAAAGTAATAAATTTAACCAAAGTAAGTATTCGATGAAAGCCAAACATGTAAATAAATCTTTGACTGTTGGATTCTCTCATTGCCCCTACTGCTGTCCAGCCTCTCTTCCTAATGTTTCTCTCTTTCCCTTTTCAGGTCCACTAGTTTCTGTTCCTTATATCATCTCCTAGATAGACGATGGCAGCAGTCTCCAAATTACATTCAAAGGTAAGAGATCTCTCTTGTCTGGAAATAACTTACTAGCTAGATGATGGATGGATGGATAGATATGTAGATAGTACATTAATGGCTTAATAAGTGCTAGGCACTGTTTGAAGAGATGTGGATGTACTAATAAGCAAAACAGCCCCTCTACTCACGTAACATATCCTAATGGAGAAAAACAATACCTAAAGAGAAGGAAGGCAGAGGGGAGAAAAAGGAAAATGGTGCCTAACTGGCAGCAAACTAGGAGGTGTGGAGTGAAGGAGAAATCCAGAGAGTTCAGTCCAGATGAAAGTATGACAGCATAGCTGAGCTCCTTCCTAAAATGGTGGTCTCAAGCAGGTGGGAGATTTTGCAGTGGGGTAAGAGACAAGATGATCAGCTGGGTGGTGCAGTGTATAGAGTGTTGGGGCTTGGAGTCAAGAAGACTCATCTTTCTCAGTTCAAATTTAACCTCAGACATTTGCTGAACTATTACCCTGGACAAGTCTCTTAACCCTGTTTGCCTCAGTTCCTGATCTGTAAAGTGAACTGGGGAAGGAAATGGAAAACCATTCTAGTATCTTTACCAAAAACAAAAGACCACAAAAAACACAAATGGGGTCATGAAGAGACAGACATGACTGAAGGAAATGTACAACAGGAAAAAAGAGATGGGTGAAAGAAGAACACTTACTAGCTGTGTGAACCTGAGTAAGTCACTTAAACCTGTTTACATCAATTCCTTACCCTTAAAATGAGCTGCAGAAGGAAATAGCAAACCACTCTAGTATCTTTGCCAAGGAAACACCAAATACTGTCGGAAAAAGCTGCACAACTACATCATAGGAGACTGGAGAGCATGCCTTACAAGGGATCCATTGTAGGAACTGGGAAATGGCAAACCATTCCAGTATCTTTACCAAAAAAAAACGATAACAAAAATAACCCAAATGGGGTCATGAAGAATCAGACATGACTGAAAGAAATAAGCTACAGCAAACAAGAGAAGGTGTGTACAGGACAAAGACTAGAAAGTGAATTAGAGAAGTCTAGAGGAAAGTGAATTAGGGAAGTCTACAGTGTTCAGGAAAGGTTTAATATAATGATAGTGACATTATATAGCACATTAAGGTTTGCAAAACTCTTCTAACATATTAAAACATATAACCCTCACAATAACTGTATGAGGTAGGTACTATAATTGTTGTTTTCCCCTTTTTATAGTTGAGGAAACACAGGGCCAGAAAACTAAAGATACTTGTTCAAGATCACACAGCCTGTACATGTTAGATGCAAGATTCAAATCCAGATATTATTGATTCCTTTAGAGGCAAGTTTCAAATCAAAGTTTTGCTGGCTCTTGTATAATACTCTTCTCAGAGCAATACATCACCTTTTAATGTAAGACTTGAGGTGGGTTTTAAAGGATGGCTAGATTTCAGAGTGGTAGAGTGAAGAACATTCAAATGGGGGGTAATGGAGTAGATAAAAGTAGAAAGAAATGGATGAGACATATTTGGGGGATCAGGAGTAACTTAGCTTGGCAAAACTGAAGGTTTTGTTCTGGGAAAATATGTTTGGACAAGTAGAATATGGTCAGATTATGAAGGACTAGGAATGCCAGACTAGGGGGTCAGATTTCTAAGCTGGAGGTGGTCATTCAAGCTTGGTTTGTTTTTATGTTGGGTTTGTTTTGTTTGTTTGTTTGTTTTTTTGGTTGGTTGGTTGCTTTTTGAGCAAGAGATCAACATAAGGAAGAAAGAAACCATTGACCAAAGAACAATTAGTTCATTAATGATTATGGCACCGTTCAAGATGACTTTTTCATCAAAAAACAAAAGATTGATTTTCAAATGTACTTAATAATGCTGATGAGACACACCAAGTTTATCTCACTATTTCTTTCTAATTAAGCATCTTAACAAATGGTAATTAACAACTCCCATGAGGCCATTTTTTTCTGTTTGGTTCTCTCTCCCAAATACCTCAAGTCTTTGCATTCCCATTCTATCTGCCTCATACGTTCCCTCTCTTCCTTCAAGGTAAAGCTCAACCATCATCTTTTAAAAGAAATCTTTCCTAATTTGCTTCAACTATTAATCCCTTCCCTCTGAAACTACTCTGGACACATGCACACATGCACACTTCTCACAAAGAGTCACCTCATTACGCTGGAGAATCGACCTTGCTATCACGGAAATTGTTAGGTGATTAGATTAACAAGAAGTTGATAGAGGTTTAGAAGAAGCTAGTTCCTAAGAATATTGACTTGTAATATTTCCTGGAGTGGCTGTTATGCAAAATGCTGGGCTTCCATGGGAAGATGTGCTGTTGAAGAAAACGTATTGGAAGAGGTAGCCTATGTCACTCTTCATGACAGTTCAATTAACTTCCCTACCAAAAGAATCAAATACTAAATGACAACTCACATTTACATGGTGTTTTCAGGTCTTTATAAGAGTTACCTTCTCCACAATAGCCCTGGTCAGTGAGAAATATTATGATCTCTAATTTTATAAGAAAATACATTAAGATTGAGGCAAGAAGTGTCTTTCTTGGCGTCAACTGGTGCTCCTTAGAGACAAAGTTTACATATCAGGAATCTAATTCCAAGCAGCACCCTCTCCACTGATGGCACCTGCCTCCTGGAGCCTCATATCACTGTTTTCCCCTTTAAAAGAGGCAACATCAGGTAGTACTCCCTTCCCCCTATGTTTTATCTCTTCCCTGTTCCCAAACCAATGGAACCAAGCAATCAATTTAGTTGCTCAAAAAGGTTAGGAAGTAACCTTACTGTTTTTAAAGAATGTTGGCATTTTAGAAATGATTTTAAAAATTATTTACTTCTATCTTTCTAATATTTTTTTGAATGACAAATAATGAGTATTAATAAAATTAATGGACCTCATTTCTAAAATGGGGCTGAAAATAGCACCTACCTCCCAGGGTTGTTGTGAAGTTAAAATGAGATAATATTTGCAAAGTACTTCACAAACACTAAAGTAGTATGTAAATACTTATATATACTTATATATAAATGCTATTAAACTACATAGTTATATATAAACAATACAAAACCACACATATAAATATTAAGTAATTGAAGTATTAAAACAATGTATTTTATAATGTCTACTTTTTTAAAAAGAAACTATGATTTTAGCAATTTCTTTTCTTCTAGGATTAAAATATTCCAATAGAGAATAAAATTTCAAGTCACTAGGTTTTTATTTAATGCACACAGCTATCAAAGTAGAGTATGTCACTTGCTGACAAAGAAAAACATAAAACACAGAGAACAGACCAGGGAGTGTTTATCTAACAAAGACCACCTAAAGGCCAATGCACAGATAACTAGAAAGTCTTTGTCAAACAATGCGAGAGTTCATCTAAAGATCAATTTCCAGTCTCTTGACAGGAAAACATCTGAGTAACCTTTGTATACACATGTGATGGTTGAAATCCATTTTTTAATATTTGGCTTCCAAAGTTCATAACTTTCCCCCCACCCCATTCTCATAACCATGAAGCTACCAAATGGAATGACAGGGGTGAAATATATAATGATGCTTAGAGTCTGTTAATAAACAGATTATCTCCAGATTCACATGAAATAATCAAAGTAAGAAATCTTGTTAGCCCTGTGTAATAAAAATAAGGAAGATAACTTAGTAAGTGATGACTTTATCTTGTGCCCATGTTATGTGTGAAAGCAGATTTCCTATTTTAAAAAAATAACACAGAAATAGCAAGGTCACACTTCAAAGGCTAACTTTTTATCCACTACAGCCAAGTTACTTCTCATATACTGGCTATGTGACTCTAGAGAAGTCACTTAAACTCTCAGTACCATATAAAATTATATATGGCAGAGAAGGTATTGTATCTATTCTTAAAATGTGTCTCCTCAGTGCGAGTTACCTACTTTAGAGGATCAAACACATGAATCACATTGCACCCCCCCCCATTAGATTAAAATATAATTGGGAAATGTTTAACAAAATAGATAAAAATACAATAGAACTCAATTTGTGGTTTTTAAAATAAATGTGACTTAAAATAAATAGAACATTGGTTTTCTAAGTCAATATCCAGTCTTTAGGGATACTTATTTTGTTTCTTTGTAATCATTTAGTGTTTCCCCTTTCTATTTTAGTCTGACACGACTGTCCTACATCAATGAAATCATAGGTTCAGAACCACCACACCCCCAAATAAGTAAAGTCATATCAGACTCAGGAAGAAATGTGTTGAAAAAAGACTTGATTTCCTGTTTTCAAATCTAATTCATGCTTCATTACTACCCTAAAACTTGAGAATGGGGAGCAAAATCCCAGGGAGGCTATTAACAATTTATTATTTCTAATTTTTATAAAATACTAATTCCACTTAATAAAAATAAATAGAAAATTACTATCATGAAAATATCACAATACTTATACATAATAATATAAATGTATACATAATAATATAAGTATATACATAATATAAATGTATACAAAGAATTAAGAAATAGGCAGCTTGAAGTAACGAAGAAGGAACTACCCTAGCACTCAGAAAGACCTAGATTCAAGTCTAGTTTCTGGAACATACTATCTAATCCTAGGCAAATAATTTAACTTCTCAGTGTTTCAGAAGACTGATATTTTAAACTATATTGTAAGCATTGATCTGCACTGGCAGTGAGGATTTCCTCACTAAGAGTTCCCTATGCCAAAGATATTTCAAGTCTAGACAAATCCCTCCATCCCCTGTCATCTATATCCTCAGTACATATAGGATGTAGTAATCATAAATATCAGAATGCAGTGATTTGGTCAATTTAATTCAATAAATATTTGTGTGCACTCTCTGAGGAACTGTTATTCAAAACAATATTTTAAATGGGATATACTTAATAGGATCATTAATTTAGAGTTAATAAGAATCTTCAAGGTCACTTGATTCAAACACCTCCCTTTTATAAATAAGTAGATGCATGTAATATTGTTCAGTAACATGGGTCATAGGAAAACCATGTTATCAAAGCTTCATGGGATTAGTTATATCACATCCACCCTGCAGTCAAGAAAACAACCACAGCTTGTCCTGATGAGGGAATTAAATCAACCTTGTTCCCCAAGGTTAGACAACAGAAGAAATAAAAATTTACGAGAAAACATCCAAAAATATCATTAAAACTTCCACAGACATATCAATAGACTTTCTTCTTACTTGTTTTAAGTCTGATTTGTAAGCTGTGTTCTTTCACTCCGTGCTCATTCAAGGCCCAGCAATAAAATTCCAAGGAGAGGTCTTCCTTCTTCAGGTTAACTATTCTTAAAGTGACAGTTCTACAGTATAAAGGCTCACTAGACCCAAGAAATCAAATTGTTGCCATTAGTAGTTATTCTGTAGATTGTAAAATTCATGAAAGGAAAAAAATATATGTATATATATTAAAGCCCAACTAATATTACTTTGTTGCTTTGTTTTCCTCATGAAATCGAGAATTTTTGATGCAATTGATAGTGTCCTTTTCTTTAATACACCATCCGACTTCATCTATCATCTGTAAGCCTTTTCCTAAACAAGCTTTACATGGCATGGTCACATTGGTTCCTAGACAGAAATGAAAAAAAAAACATCATTGGTATGTTCTTACTCTCTTTTTTAAATTTTAGCGCATCTTAAAATGAACCAAATTTTATTTTCTCTCCCAATTTCCCCTTCTGCACAAAGAAGAGAATAAAGACACATGTTAACAAATATGCATAGTCAAATGTGTTTAATAGTATGTGAAGAGCCCATGTCAGATTACATGCCCTCTTCGGGAGGCAGGGGGAGAAAATTTAAAACTTAGGGAAGTGAATGTTGAAAACTGAAAATAAATACATATTTAAATAAAACAAAACAAAACAATAGCGTTATTGAAATGTTAAAAAAAAACCCAAATATGCAGGGTCAACTATTTGTACAAAAATATTTATAGCAGATATTCTTTTTGTGGTGATTAAGAGTTGGAAATCAAGGGGATGCCCATTAATTGAGGAATGGCTAAACAAGCTGTGGTATATGACTGTGGTGGAATATAATTGTGTGACAAGAAATGACAAACAGGATGATTTCAGAAAATCCTGGAAAGACTTACATGAATTGAAGCAAAGTGAAGTAAATGGAACCAGGATGATTGTACACAGTAACAGTGGTACTGTACAGTGAAGAACTGTGAATTACTTAGCCATTCTTGACAATACAATGATCCAAGAAAATCCAAAGGACTAATGATGAAGCACACTAGCTGCCTCCAGAGAAAGAACTGATTTTATCTGAATGCAATTTTTTATTTTTTTCTTTCTTGTTTTCTTCTTTTATTCAAGTCTTCTTGTACAAAATGATTAACATGAAAATGTTTTAGATGATTGCACATGTTTAACATATATCTGATTGCTTACCATCTCAGAAGAAAAGAGAGGGAAAAGGGGATAGAATTTGAAATTCAATATTTTGAAAAAATTTTTTGACATATAATTAGGGGAAATAATATATGTGTGTGTATATATATGTGTGTGTGTATATGTGTGTGTGTGTGTGTGTGTGTGTGTGTGCTTACTCTGATCACCTCTTAGTCAAAATGTAGCCAATATTCTTTAATCCTTGTACTCTGGATTCAGGGCAGACCATTGCATTGATCTTTTGATAGTAGCAATTTTGAAACTGTTCATTTTTCCAATAATGTTATTGTATAAATTATCTTCATTCTGTTCACTTCGTTCTGTATCACTTCATGGAAGACTTGTCAAGTTTCACTGATGCTGTCTCTTTTTGTCATTTTTAATGGTGCAATAGTCTTCCATTACTTCCACATACCTTGATACTTTTTAGCCATTTGCCAATTGATGGATATTCCCTTAGTTTTCAGTTCTTTGCCACCACAAAATGGGATTTCTACAAACTTTTTTCATATGGGTCTTTATCTTCTTTCTTTGATCTCTTTGAGGGTATAAGACCTACTAATAATATTTCTAGGTCAAAGGGTGTGCACAGCTTAGTGACTTTGAGGTCATAGTTCCAAATTGTTTGTCAGTATGGCTGGATCAATTCAGTATCACCAAGAAAATATTAATATGCCGTTTTAAATAATCTTTCTACAGAAAAAGGGCAGTGTGGGACAGCATAAAAAGCACTAAACTAAGAGTCAGAAAAACTGGGTCCTAGTCCTGCATTTGGTACTATTACCTTTTGTAACATTAGGCAAATCATTTTATTTCTTTGGCCTTAGTCTCCTCAGTTGTAAATATATAGGTATATAAAATAGGTATACAAATCAAACATTTACTGATACTAAATCATAGAGAAATTTATTTTAAAACTATTCTTTGTTATACATATAATTTTATCATTTATTAAAAATGAAATCAAATTTGTATACTAATAAAATGGATGTGCTTAATTACTTTTACATAAAGAATTAAACCTTGGCAGAATATTTGATACTGCAGGATATGAATCATTTTCAAAGTTTTTCAGAGTCAGTTGATATTTTGATTTTATAATTTTCAATTCTGATAAAGCCATTTTGCTTAAATATGTAATTCCAAAATGACAGGAGCATGTTTAGGGGATTTCAGAAATTGCTGAAAATTCTGTCCTAATCCCAAGCCAAAATTCATTTACTGATTTTGTATGTACAGTAAAACCACTTCAGTTCATAACATACAAAAGTCTCGACTCTGAGCTGGAAGTTTCTGGCAGCCTTCATTGATGTTGCCTGGTGTGATGGCATGGCATGCCTTCAGAGCCAAGGCTGCAGTGAAGTTCTTCAATGTAAATGCTGCCAGAAACACCTTGGATTTGTCATGTGTTTAATTTTGAATTAATTTTTGGTTATTACATATTCATAAACTTGTTATAAATGCCAAATTTTTCACAACCTGCACATTCAGTTCCTCAACCCCATGTGGGGTTGCAAGCCACAGTTTAAGAAGTGCTGGACAGGGTTGGCAAATAGCCTTCAAGGTAAAAAGGGGTTTAATATTCTGAAATAAAGTTTTATTCAATTTAAAATTTATCATGAAGGGCACAGCTTCCAAGAATAGGGAGGTTTAGTGTTTCTTCATCTCTTCATTGTTGTTACATTGTTTCAGTTGTGTCCAACTCTACATGAATCAATTTGGAGTTCTCTTGGCAAAGATACTGGAGTGCTTTGCCATTTCCTTCTCCAGTTCATTTTATAGATGAGGAAGCTGAGGCAAACAGAGTTAAGTGACTTGCCCAGGGTCACACAGCTAGTAAGTATCTGACGCTGGATTTGAACTCAGATCTTCCACGAAGACTATGAATTCTCAGTATAGTCCTCTTTCTGCTACCACTGGCACCAAATTTACCTCATTTCAAATTTGTAAAAATCTTTTAAAAGTCATGTCATCTGCAGAAATTCCCTTTAACTTGCATTACTTACCCTGTCCACAATTCCCACTGCAACCTCCATTGGACAGTGTAGCATGTCAAAAGATGACTTGCCAACAACAAATACATTTAGAAACTCCACCCACCCATACACAAATACAGATTCCTCAAAAACCAAACCATTAGCAAGGGGCAGATATATGTGATAGGTATCTTCTGCACCTCTGTCAAATTTTCTTTTCTGAGAACCACTTGATTCCTTTTGTGTCCCATTTGAACATGAGCTGCTTGAGAGCAGCGACTAATTTAATTTTCTATTTGTAGTTTCTAGCACATAGCAGAGTACTTTGCACATAATGTTCTTTTTTTCCAATTGATTCATTAATTCATTTGGATTCACATGGACTAAGACTTATTTTCA
This sequence comes from Potorous gilbertii, assembly GCA_028658325.1. Lineage (NCBI taxonomy): Eukaryota > Metazoa > Chordata > Mammalia > Diprotodontia > Potoroidae > Potorous > Potorous gilbertii. The sequence continues at coordinate 395,155,190 of CM053771.1, read as the reverse complement.
TGCTGGACCAGGTGACATCAAGGAAATGCTTTGAAATTTCCCAGAGCTCCAATACATGAGATGTTGTTATTGCCTAATCCCTACTAGAGCAATTGTGAGGATCCCTACTAGTAACCTAGAAGTTATGAAACATCATCCCCAACCTTCCAATCCACCATGATGATATTTGAAGAAATTCTTACCAAGTTCCACTTCTAATATGTGATAGTACGCAGGGGAAGTAATTTCTGGAAGCATGGAGTAATTACCTTCACCTTAAAAGTAAAGGAAAAGAAAATATTGAGTGTTAATTGAGTTAGGAACTTGAAGTTCAGATTCTGAGTGATCATTTGTTTATAGGATGTTCTTTGATACAATCAGAGAAAACTAGGGAAACCTAATGGAAGAATCCCTATCACAAATCAGTCTATCTTCTGAAATGCTCACATCATTTCATCAATGTGCTAGATATCTGAAAGAGAAAAGTCATTCCTTCCAGTATAAGAAAATTTGGTTTCATTACCTTTCAAATTACACAAACTTGGTGCTAGTCATGTGAATTCTAGGACTGAATCCAGAAATTTATCAAGGGCATTTACAAAAGCATTAATGGAGATTTTATGTGATGGCTTGAAGAAATTTTAGCCAGAGGTTTCCAATGTTTGTTTCATTTTAAGGGTTTTGTTTGTTTGGTTTGGTGTACTTGTCATTTTATCCCTATAGGGAATTTCTAGCATGGAACTCCCCAGCTCTCCTATTTTAATTGTTTGACTTTAACCAAGGTATTCCTCCTCTCTAAAATTTGTTTTCCTTATCTCCTAAATGGAGGTATTAAATAAGAGGGTTTCTAAGGCCCTTTTCATGTTGAAATTCTATGGTCTACTGATACACATTGACAACTTCTCAGCAACTTAGAGTTTTGGGAGAATTATTTGGTACTCTGAAAGATTAATTAACTTGCTCAGCATCCCACTGACAATATATCTCATAGATGGAACTTGAAAGCAAGTCTTCCCAATACCAATGAAGTTAGCTAAGTGGTACAGTGGATGGAACACTGGGCCTGGATTTAAGAAAACTTCAGTCTGAACTCAGACATTAACTGTGTGATGTTGGTCAAGTTAGTTAACCTGCCTCAGTTTCTTCAACTGTAAAATGGAATAATAATAGCTCCTATCTCCCACAGTTGTGTAAAACACTTGGCACAGTGCTTTGACTATAATAAGTGCTTGTTACCTGCCCTCTCCCCTTTCCAAGGTGAGTTCTGTATCCACAATACCTTTTTACTTTCATTTCAAGAAATGGCAAAGGTGACATGATTTAAGCTTACAGACCATACTATATGAGTGAACCTTGTCTTCTCAGAACTCATGATATGTGGTCATTTGTTTCATAGATTGACCTCCTCCTCATTCCCCTTGAAAATTCTACATGGATATGTATTTAAAAATTAAAAGTGAATTTAAAAAAAATTTATTGTGATCATCATTCAGTGTTGTTGAGACATTTTTGTCATTTCTGACTCTCCATTACCCCATTTAGGGTTTTCTTGTAAAGATACTGGTTTTCCATTTTCTGTTCCAGCTGACTTTACAGATGAGGAATAAGAGCAACAGAGTTAAGAGATTTGCCCAAGTTCACACAGTTAGTAAGTATCTGAAGCTAAATTTGACCTTAAGTCCTTTCTGTGGAACTGGCACCCTAGTCATTGCACCACCAAATTGTGTTGCTTCACCACAGACAACCTCTCCTTGACCCTGGTGTGCTTTCAAATAATCATCATTTCTCTCATACCTTTCACTGCCACACTTCTAGAAAGAATTCTCAGCACTCTATTTCAATGCCCTTACTACAACCACTTAGGTCTCAGCTTCCTACAGTTGAGGTCTCAACCCGATCTCTGCGGTGGAACTTCTCTTAAAGTCATTGATGATTTCCTTACCACAAAAGTCAAGGGAATCTTTCATTACTAATCATTTTTGTTTTTTACCTTAATAAAGTATTTAATATTATTTATCACTCCATCCTATTCTTAGTATCTTTCCTTTGGATTCTAGGATATAGCACTGGATTAATTTTCATCTCTTCTGATCCCTCCTTCTAAATTTCCACTGCTGGCTTTCTTTCTCCTATCTCTTAAAGATGCTGGATTGGTTTGCCATTTTCTTCCATAGTTTTACAGATTAGGAAACTGAGACAAACAGGGGTTAGTGACCTGTCCAGAGTCACACACCTAGGAAATATCTGAGATAAAGATCTCATTAGACTTTGTTCTTGTCCTTGATCTGTAAACTTTTGTACTTTGAAATTTCACGTTTCTAAGACGAGTTTTCCCTACTATCTGATGACATGCAAGTTTCTGTCTCCATCTCTGACCACCTCTCTGATCTCTAATTTAACATAACTGCTGATAGATATCTCCACGTGGATGTCCAGAACATGAATAAATTCAAAACTTAATTCTTATCTTCCTCATTAAATCTACTCCTCTACTAAATTACTCATCACTCACAGATTCAAAATTTCAGAGCCTTTCTTGACTGTTATGATTTCCTTATCTTCCCACCCACCCTATGGCCAAGTCATATTGACAATACCACCACAATATCTTTTTTATTCACCACTTCTCTTCTATTCCCACAAGTACTACCATAACTAAATTCTTAACCACTCCCCGCCACTTATGTTATTTTCTTATTTCATTTCCTCTCTTTTCTCTCCAAATCATCATTCACTCAGCTGCCAGGACATCTTCTTAATGCATAATTATAAGCATGTCTACCAGGCCTCTTTAGTGATTTCTCATTGCTTGAAAGACAAAATATGATATAAAATATAAGCTCCTTAGCCTGGCATTTGTGGACCTCTACAATCCAGATCCAACAGACTGTTCTTTCCTTGTTTTATATTATTCCCCTTCATGCATTCTACACTATGACCTAACTGGACTGTGATGGATTTGGAGTCAAAAGACATAATTTCAAGTACTCACCCAACCGTTTAGTATCTGTGTGTTACCTAGGGCAGACCATCTGATTTTTATTAGCTTCAGTTTCCTAATGTGCAAAATGAGGTGCTCACCTACATGAGGGGGCTCAATTCATTTTAAGATTCCTTCCACATCTAAATATAGAATGCTATGAATTTACATTCCTGATGTTCAATGATGCCTAGGTAAATGGGAAACAAACAATATGGGAAAGTCGGTGCTTTGATTGTCCACTACTATACTATGGTTCTAAAGCAATTTACATATAAGGGGGATGTACTGTTAACAAAACCATTTATCTTTGTAAAATAAAATGTTACGGCAAAAGGAATAATTGTGATTTGGGGAAACCGATCCTTAATAATTATCATTAGAGGTCATCGAAGAACATAACATAGGGTGGGGGGAGGGAAATGACTTAAAAGAGCACTTAAAAAAAACTATTACTTTGTTTTCATCAAAGATTTCATTATCAATACAGCAATTTACCTTGAAATATAAGTGACCTAGATGCAGTAACTGTATAATTGATTCCATTTTCATTGTAAATGAATTTACAGGTATAATCGCCTGTATCAGCAGCCATTGCATTTTGAATGACCAGGTAATCTTCCTTTGCAAGATAACGTTGTCCTTTGAGGGCTTTACAATTCTGAAAAATAAAAATTGTATTCAACTTCCACTTACTCTTAATTAATTGTCTAGCATCAGTTGTTATCATTGCTATTTCTCACTTACCTTAAACCAGTCCACATGTGCTATTCCATTATAACGGTCAATTGTAGGACAATGAATCATTGAGCTAATTTTTGTTCCTGGTACTGCTATATATAACAGGTCTTTGGCGACAACACAAGCTTGTGGTTTGGGATATATTGTAACATTCACACATCCACGCAAAGAGACCGTGGGGCTGTTAAAGGAATGAAAATAAAAATATTTAAAACCAAGCTCACCACCAAGCATTCTAAAAAGAAATAAATTTAACCCTACTCATTATTTCTTATTTTTATACTTTATAAAAACTGATATCGAATGATACTTCTAAGAAGATGAAGAAGGAAGTTGCAATCAAAGCTACCTCTTGTAATTTCATCCTGAAAAAAAGTTAATTGAAATTATGAAAAGAAATAAAATTGTCAAGCATCCCTCACAAAAAAAAAAATGAAAATTTACCTAAGAGACAATGAATAAATTGATACAATTCAAAAAATATATTGTGGGAAAAGAGAAGCAGGCAAAAGATATTGGAAAAGGCCAATAGTGAAAGGATATAACCAATAGCATCATAAATGGTACAAAACATTGAGTGCTATAGTCAAAGAACAGCAATAGTGAAACTAAGTTTCTGTTCTCTTTTGAAAAAATGGATAGCAATTGACAAAAAAGGTAGAAGGTAAAACAACTTTAAAGTTATGTAAGGATTAAACTCCTTTATAAAAATCATAAGTTAATCTATGTATAAAACCCAAGAAATATGTTCAATGTAAGAAACAGATTGAATGCTGGAAGATATCAGGATATACACCAATTCAAACTAATCTGATAGATTTAAATTTATCACATTACACCTTGCTCAAGAAAATATGCAAATGCTGACAATATGTGTATAACCTACAATTGCTTGTCTTCTCAATTGGGGAAGGGAGGGAGGAAAGGAGAGAATTTGGAACTCAGAGTTTTAAAAAGCAATGTTAATAATTGTTTTTATGTGCAACTGGGAATGGGGTATAAAAATCTATCTTGTCCTACAGGAAAATAGAAGGGGAAGAAGATAAGAGAAGGAGGGGGTGGGGGTGATAGAAGGCAGAATTGGAGGAAGAGGTAATCATAACACACACCGTCTTGGGGTGGGGGGAGAGGAGAGATGGGGAGAAAATTTGCAGCTCATCTTGTGAAAGTGAATGTTGAAAACTAAAAATTAATTGATAAAAAACCAAAGAAAACATACAAATGCAGCAACGATATCTGGCAATTTTTATAAAAGGAAATCATATACTTGAAGATACTTAGAAAGCATATTAATTTGAATGACAGTTAAATATATAAAGAAGAAACTTATCTCCTGAAAAGCAAAAAAAATAGATTGAAAATTAATAACAGGAGATTTCAGTACTCCCCTCTCTGAATATGGTAAACCCAGCAAAACATATATTTGAAATATATGATAAAGCTTTAAACAGTTTGTAAGAACCTAGATTTAATAAATATATCAACATGATGCAATGGAAAAAACAGAGCATATATACATTTTGCCCCAAATATATGAGAAAATTAATCACAAAATTAATCATGTTGTCTACATACCTTTTTATAATACAATGATATGTTCCAGAGTCATTCAATGAAGTTGGTAGAAATTTGAGTTGAACCCCTGAGGAATATATCCGATTACTTTTACTGGTTGTAATATTTTTATTAGCATTAGAGTTTATCCAGTAAACTTGGGATCCTGGTTTTTTTGATCTGGGACACAACACAATTAAAGCCTCATTTTCTAGTGCATTGTAGTGTTGACCTGCAAATGAAGAAGACAGATAAAATGAAAGTCCTGCACACACACATACACACACACTCACATGTGTGAGTGTATGTGTGTGTGTAGATACTCCACTGTATATATTCCTGTTGTTATTGAACCATTTCAGTCATATCTGACTCTTTGTGACCCCATTTTGTATTTTTTTGGCAAAGATATTGAAGTGGTTGGCCATTTCCTTTTCCAGCTCATTTTACAGATGAGAAAACTGAAGCAAATAAGGTTAAGTGATTTGTTCAGGATCACTCAGCTATTAAATATTGACTGAATTTGAATCTAGGGAGGTGAGTCTTCCTGACTTCAGGCCCAGCACTCCATCCACTGTGCCATCTAGCTGCCTCCAGTGTGTATAGCTTGGAAAAATATTTCCTAGTGGAATTTGCATTCACAAATGTATCAGAATGAAAATTCAAATTTCTGATTCAGCTGGGAAAGGATGCTAAAGATTGTCCAGGTGAATAATCATCTGGCTGTGTACCAATGACTACCTGTTACAGTATAAGAAGTAATACTCTTAGGCTCTAGAGTTGGAGGATCCAGGTTCAAATTCAGCCTCTGATATTTACTATCTGTGTGACTTTGAACAACTTATTTAAACACACTGGGTCTCAGAAGCAAATTGGTGGCAGAGAGGACTGTGAGTTCAAACAGGAATCAGCAAGATCTTAGTTCAATTCTGGACTATGACTTTCACTAGTTGTGGGATCCTGGACAAGTCAGTTAACTTCTCTCTGCCTCAGTTCCCTGAACTGTTAAAAAGAGAGTAATGATAGCACCTACTTCAAAGGGTTGGTAAAGATCAAATGGTATGATATTTGTAAAGTGCTTTAAAAGTAGGCACACAGTAGGCACTTTAATAAATGATTGCTTATTTTCCTTTCCTCATCTGGAAAATAACAGTGTTGGTCTAGAGGACCTCTGAGGTCTCTACTAGCTCTGGAACTATGAGATTGTAGTTTGGAATTGGATTGACTGCAATACTTCAAAGAAAAAGTTACTTGTCTATAGAAAAGCAGGTCCATTTGTCAAAGATGCAAATGATTTTAGAGCTAAAGAGACCTGCGATCTCATATTACACATCAGAAAACTGAGCGACAGAGAGATTGAATGACTAACTTGACTGACGTGCCCAAAGTCACAAATGGCAGTTAAATTAGTGTCCAGAGTCAAATGAGTTTCTTGTCCAAAAGCAACAGCACTGAAAGAAAATCAGCACTACAGAAAAGGACTTTTGCTTTGACAACTTATCCCAGCAAACACTCCAACGTAAAGTAAAAATATCTGAAATTAGTTTTACGTAAAGTCAGACAAGGTTTTTAAAAAAATATATTTAAATGAATAAATAAAAATTTTATTTTAAATCAATAGAAACAGAATCTTACCTGGTATTGCTGCTGTAGACTCTATAAAGAGAGTTGATAAAACTAGGAGGCACCAAAACTTCATTTTTTCCCCAATTTAGTACAATTTAATTGAATAACAAGTCATGGAATACACTGGTACCATGTGATGGCAAAGATGATCATCTACCAGATTTCTGGTATTCACCGCAAGGCCTATACAACACAGCAAACAATATTTGCACACACACACACACACACACACATCAATGAGAGGGAGATTATACTTATTGAGCATGATTTATATCCATACTGAACTTCAAAAGAATTAATGAATCACTCCACCACCCAGCTCTCAACTCTGATCATTTTTGCTAGCTGTCTCGTATGCCTGGAATTCTCTCTTTCTCCCGACTTCCTTAGGATCCTTTAAGTTCCAGGTAAAAGTTCTACCTTCTGTAAGAAACCTTTCTTGATCCTCTTTAAAGCCAGCACCTTCAATTTGTTGATTATTTTCCTTTATCTTGCATCTATCTTGTTTGTCCAAAGTTACTTGCATGTGAACTCCATTAGATGTGAGCTTCTTGAGAAGAGAAACTATCTTTTGCCTTTCTGTGTATGTCCAAGGCTTGTAGCAGTGCCTTACGCACAGTAGACACTTAAAAAATGTTTGCTGATTGATTGAGCACCTACTTTATCCCTGACATTACCTTAGCTACCCAGAACTATATCTATTCCTTCTGGTCCAACAAAGCAACATTTTGTAATGGATGTTATCAATGAAGATCTAGTTCAAAACTTACCTCTGACCTGAACTAGCTGGAGGACCTTGAGCAAAGTGCTTAATATCTCTAGCACTCAGTTTTCCCCATCTGCAAAATGAAGGAATTGGACTCAATGGACTGTTGGGTCCCTCCCAGCTCTAGATCTGTGATTCTTTTATCCCATGCTCCTTCTGGTTATTGATACATTTCAATGACCATTCCATTTTACAATTTCATTTCAATACTTAGGGTATTGAATGTGTTGAGAGAGTATGCCAAGAAAGAATTCAAAGACTTCACAATTTTAAAATTAATTTATATGTATTATTTCATGTCATCCTCACCACAACCCTGTGAAAAAGGTACTGCGGGGATTAAAATACTCATTTTGTGGAAGATAAAGTCAAACTCCAGAGATTTTAAGTGGCTGGTCCAATGCCATGTTGCTGGTGAGCGTAAAATGTAGGATTTGAATCCAGGTTTTCAGATCACAGTGGTTGTAAAAGATAATATAGTAACTTGTCCTTCCCTCATCTCATCAAATATTTTACAGCTAAAAACTTTTCAGAATCAAGGGGGAATTGTTAGAAATTGTTCAGAAATTGTGTATTTATGATTTAAAATAACTGACGTATAAACTGTAAGGGTTAGAAAGCAATATACGTTCATTGCCTTATCAAGCCTCAAAATAATCGGAGTATGACAGGCATTTTTAGGTCCACTTTACAGATGATGGAACTGTGACTCAGAAAAACTTAAGTGATTTTTCTGTTTCCACCGCTAATAAATGTTAATACTGGATTTCAAACCCATATTTCTCTCCTGAATACAAATCCAGTCTTCTTTTTACCTCACCAAAGAAATCAAGATACCTGAAGAGACTCCTCTTTCTTCCCCTCCACCACATACACACACACACACACACACACACACACACACACACACACACACACATTTCTGAAGTATAAAAGCAGGTGAAAAGCTATGGAGAGCAATTAAACATTCTCATGTTAATTTAAATAAATGGAATCATTCAAACTAGATTATGTCAAAAATCTTTTGAACTTTTTTCCACTCACCAAACTTCAGAGAAGCTGCTTTTGCTGCTAGCATACCTGTTAGGAAGAAACTTTGTGAGAAAGTACTTCCCCCCCCCCCCCCCCCCCGTTTAAAATGGTATGAATGGGAGGGTGAGGGTGTGGTGCTGGGCGTTGGAATTCAGGGATAGAAACATAAATGTAAAAGTTTAAATACAATCGTAGTCCTTGAAAGCTTTCTAATACTTTCCCCCTTGAGTTTATTTGCCGAAATTACCATTCCTCTTAATTAGGTTTACATTATAGACAGTTATTTTGTGCTCACCCAAATTACAGGATTAAGGTGAAAACACTGATAAGTAGGACAGTTTCCAAATTTGGGGGCTCATTCTGAGGTGTTAGACACCCTGCTCATAATTAAGTGGGAAACAGCCAAAATAAAAAAAAAAACAATTAAATAAAAGCTCTTCATGCCCAAGTTATTTCCATTCACCTACCAACCAACCCTTCCCCTAAAGTTCACTTTAAACAAAAATCAACAATTTGATCCAGCATGAAGAAAAAACATTGAGACCATAATTCTTTTCCTTACTATAAAAACACTTTGAAACATCATTTCAACATCTGAAGGAAGAATTTCTTTTAGTAAATTACAAAATAGTTTCAATTCTACCTGGTCAGTTGCCTTAAATAATATTTACTTATCTCAGCACTTTACTTTTATTTTGAATCTCTGACTCAAGCCGGGAGATTTTGGTCTGGAGGTTACCCAAAGATCTACTAGAGAATCTTGCCCTTTGGAATGTAAGGAGATAGCTCTTTAGGCACACATTCTCTTTCAAATATTAAATTCTGTTACAAATAAAAGTCAAAAGAATTAGACATATAGCAAAAGTTCCCAAAATTGAATAATTTCATTCAAAGAAGTCAAAGTCAGGCCTAGAGTTCAATAAGTTGAACTCAAATATCTTTGAACAGAAAGCAGGTTTTACAATTAGGGATGGGTACAAAGAGTGAACAGTTAGGGGTAACTATCCCACCCATCAGGGAGTCCTACAGGCCATCAGGTAGGTCTAATCTGAATAATTTCCCTACAACAGTGTGGTAATCATCCATGATATTTGGAATGGGAAATTCTGTGTTCAAATGCTTTGTCCTGCATTTTCTTTCTTTCTGCTTGCTTGACTTTGGACCAATCCTTTCTTTCTAGATATTAGTTTCTGTATGTATAAAATGATAAAATAACAAAAACTACTCCAGCTGTAAATCTAAGATCTTCTGATGATCCAGAGAGTGAGAAACTAAAATGTGTGTGTGTTCGTCCTTCGTTGCCAAAGAAAACCATGCCATCAGAGAAATAATGACATGACTTGCAGTTGACTTTGTTTTGACTGAGGGAGGGCTGTACAGATCACCAGCCTCACTTCTCCTCCAGAGCCATCTGAATTCAGAGACCAGATATTCATCAGGATGACTGGAGATGACACAGGATGAGGCAATTGGGGTTAAGTAACTTGCCCAAGGTCACACAGCTAGTGAGTGTCAAGTGTCTGAGGTGACATTTGAACTTAGGTCCTCCTGACTCCTCTGGTGCTCTATCCCCCGCACCACCTAGCTGCCCCAAGAAACAAAAATAATGTGGTCAGTGAAGGAAGATGTCTCTATCAACTGATTCAATTTTACAAACATTTAATTAAGCACCTACTACAACCATGTTCTCTCTGTGTGTATGTGATTCTCAATTTGTATAGATATAAAAGTACGCACTAGGTAGTCACTGATGTTCCTATGGTCTCCTTTTTTTTTTTTTTTTTTTTGGTATTTAGAAGATTTTGCATTTGGGAGTTTTCCCACATACCAATCTTGTCAAACTCTTTTGGATACCTTTTGATTCATTAACACCTTGACAGCTGCCTCACCTCTGGCTTCAATCTCTTCTCCATGCACTTAATCCAGTCTGGATTGCCCTTTCTATCTCTGTCTTTCTCAATGGCATTTCTTATTTTTTTCAATTTATTTTCAAAAATAAGAAAAATTATGATGCAGTTTATTTTTTTGGATGCTCAAGGTCACACAGCTAGTAAGTATTTGAGGCCAGATTTGAACTTGGGCTTTCCTGACTCCAGACCTAGAACTCTATCCACTATGACACCTACCTGCCCCTTGCTGGGCCATCTCCAGGCTCCTGATCAATAGCAGGTCCCTGCACCCTGATGGCTCAGGAGAAGAAAGTGATGTTGGTGACCTTGCACAGCCCTCCCTCACTCAAATCAAAGTCAAGTGCAAGTCATGTCATCATCTTGATGTCATGTTCCTCTTCAAGAATGAAGGACAAACACAACAAACAACAACAACCTTCCCCCTAATTCGAAATTTAAGCAACCTAAAAAAAAACTACATCAATAACATGTTCTTATTCTAAAAAATAAAAAATAGCACTGAGAATTCTCTTTGCTTCCATTTTATATTTATCTTCCATTAATATAGCTATAGCCCATAAACACCTCGCACTTGTCCACCCTCTATGACCAAGTTAAATTATATCAAACATCCTATCTTTTTATCTACACATGATTTTTCTAAGACCAAATGTTGTCCTTTTTGTGACTTCTATTCCTCTCAAGGCTGTCCTTTGTACTCATTTTAGCCTGTTTTTGTTTATAAAAATGATATTATGATTTTCCTTGTGCCCTCCAATCTCCTTACAGGAAAATATATAGATGAGGTGAAAGTTTATGTCCCATTACACTTCACTAATTTTTAATATATTATTTGACCTTGTATCATTCCTGTCTCTCAATGGAACCCAAAAAAACTATAAATTCACAAAGTAAGCAAGAAGGACAATTTGAACTATGTATAGATAAGACAAAGGAGGAGCATTTTTTGACCTCCTCAAAGAGGCTTAAGTAACTTCTAAGTTTTCTAAATAATATTTTTGTTAATAAAAATAAGGCAAAATTACTTACATTATCTCATTTGATCTTTATAAGAACCCAGTGAGGGAGGTGCTATTGCTGTCCCCATTTTACAGATTAGGAAAAGGATGATGAGAGAAGTTAAGTGACTTGCCTAGGGTCACATAGTAAATGCCAGAAGTAGATTTCAAACCTATGTCTTTCTGACTCTATCCAATAAGCCAAGTTGCAGAATAACCTGACTACATATGCTCTCACACAGAGCACAAAGACATCTTCTGTTAGACAAAAATTTAATAAACAATCCCAAGGAAGATGATGACCTTGAACTGGGTACTTGAGATACTTCTGTCTATGGCTAGAGACATGCCAATTGCAAGCTTCACAGATCATAATTTAATTCTGGGTTTCTTTTGAATGTAAAATCTAATGAGAGGTAAGCTGAGGGTTGAAATCTGGGTTCCTTTAAAAAAATAGAGAAAAGGCAGGTCCTCATGAAGAATGACACTAGATGTGGAAATATGTTTAATATGATCACACATGTATAGCCAGTATCAGATTGCATGCTGTGTTGGGAAACGGTGAGGGGAGGGAGGAAGAAAAATTTGGAACTCAAAATCTTATTAAAGTGAATAGTGCAAAGTAAAATTAAATAATTATTTTTAAAATAAAAAATAAATAAAAGAATGAGACTAGAGCCCTAGCAGAAAGATTTGAAGCCAATATCACCCATGCATTACGGCATAGTGAACAGATAGTGGGGCTTTGAAGTCAGGAAGACCTGGCCTCAAGTCCTATCTGTAATGCACTAATTCTGTGACCCTAGTAGATCACTTAGCTTCCCAACATGCTTAGGCAACTTTCTAAGAGAAAGTAGAGAAAGTGTCAACCCACACTGCTAAAGGTAATTTCCCCACCTGGGAGAGACCAAACCAGGGAAATCATACATCTAGTCTCTGTCTCATGCAAACTTTGCCAATTCATTAAATGGTAAGAAAGGGGAAAGAGCAAAGTATTTCCTTCCCTGATTTGTTAGCCAAGTCTGCTGACCTTTCTAAGAAATGGTAAATTAAGATAATTCCTCCTTGAGAAGAAAGATCCATGTCCATAGGTTCCCCTAGCTTCCCTCTCTTACTGTAAAGGGAAGCTGGCATCCAAGTCCATGGAAAAATATTTCAAAGATGAGTGCAAATTAAAATTGAAGTAGCTTTTCATTCTAAAGCTGCAATTGAATTCAGTTCAAATCAACAAACTAACAAAAGTTGCCAAGCACCTTTTAGGTACCAAGGCATTATGCTAGATTTAACATATGGGACCGCTAGAGAGAGACAGAGACAGATAGAAGTAGATCCTTTTCCCATTTGCAGAAGTTTGTAGAATTTCAAATTAATTAGGCACTAAATTTGTGACTGAAATATAATCCATTTTATTTGTATGCCCAAATAATAGCAAGTATAGTTAAGTGTTTTTATATATACTGAAATGTCCTGGGAGATCTGGGGAAAGTAGCTCTCTAGGATTGTTAAAAGTAGGAACTTTATGCAATTTGCATACAATTAGGGCCTAGACCCCCTCTATCACTCTCTTCTTCACTTTGTGTGGTGGAAAAATGTGATTTAACCAACTAGAAAACACTCAGTCCTTAAGATCTCCACAGAATAGAATCAAGGGAGGAGATAAAAAAATCACTGCCATCATGAAGGACCTAGAACAAGAAGGCATAATTAGGAATTACATAATTCCTAATATAATTATATAATTATACTATATGTCACATCATAATTATAAGTAATTATCAATAAATAATAATTAATAATAAATATGTTAATAATAATATATAATAACATAATTAGGTCCATATAATTCTCCAGTTCGGCCAGCAAAAATAAAATAGCAAAAAGCAAGTGTAGTGATTGGAAAATTATAGGAGACAATGGGAAACAATGTCATGATTGAATTTATCAAGAGTCCTTCCAAATGTTTTGGAAATGACTGATGAAGTAAAGAACATGATGGACTTTGGTTTGGTCACTGATTTAAGTACTGTCCTTTGCAGTTCTAGGGACAGAAAAAGATAGGAGCAGTTTGCCTTCACATGATAGGGGGCAGAAGTAAAGATTTTGTAGATTGCTACAGGGATATGTTAATAGCACAGTATTATGCCATAATCTATGAAGGCAGGGCCTAGATAAAACTGACTCAGGCATCTGACTTGAACAGCATTTTATAGATAATGTGTTAGTTAGGCATCATAAGTAATAAGAAGAGGAAGTTACTGAAAGGATTATTAAAGGATTAACTAGTAGAAGATGGACAGTTGTCCCGTAAAAAGTACAGAAAGGACAATTATCAGTTGAATAGTTAGGGACAATTTCAATTTCAGAGACAATATCCATTCTTCAACCAATAGTAGAAAATGTTTTAGCTTTAAAACATCCAAAGGCGGGATAGGGAGACCCCTGGCCTCTGGCTGTCATTGAGTACAAATATAATACATACTTACTGGGAAGCCCTAAAAGAATAGATTAATGATTTGTTCCAGTAACTGGAATTAATGTTTGTATTGGTAATAGATAATATAAACTAATCTTGAGATGGAGTCAAGAGGGTGGTGTAGAAGCAGAGACTTGCTACAGCTCTGGCCCCAAGCCCAGAGAAATACCTGTAACAAATGACTCTAAACAAATTCTGGAACTGCAGAGCCCACAGAATGAAGCAAATAAAGCAAACCTCCAGCCCAAGACAGCCTGGAAGGTGAATAGGAAGGGTCTATCCTTCCATGCTAGGATAAGAGCACAATCCAGTGTGGGCCACACCAGCAGAAAAAGGACCTCAGCAGTCCTAGGGGGAACTGAATCTCTGGCACACATGGCATTTTCTAGACTCCACAACCCAAATAGGCTGAGGACAAATTGGAAGGTCAGTGGAAAAAAATCTGTTAGACCTGTGTGAGAGAGTAGCTACAGAAGTTGCAAAGGCAGCAGCAGCAGCTGTTTCTGGAGCTCTAGCCTCACTGACTGTGGGGGAGATCTAGCAACTGACAGTATACATACACCTCTACCTCCACTGGAAGCAGAGAACTACCTTGACAAAGAACTCAAAAGTCAAGCAAATGACTGGAGAAATGAGGAAAAACTGGAAAAAGAATCAGACTATAGAATCTTACATTGGTGACAAGGAAGATCGAAATATCCAAAAAGAAAAAGAACACAAAGTCAAAGTTCTACATTCAAAGTCTCCAAGAATTTCTCTTCCCATCTCTTGCTGCTGGACTTTATTTGTAATGTACAGAAATGCTAATGATTTATGTCAGTTTATTTTGTGTCCTGTAACTTTGCTAAAGATTTTAATAATCTCAAATATCTTTTTAATTGATTCTCTAGGGTTTTCTATGTATAATGTCATATCATTGGTAAAGAGTCATAGTTTTGTTTCCCCATTGCATATTGTAGTTCCTTTTATTTCTTTTTCTTCTCTTATTTCTATAGTACAATATTAAATAAGAGAGGTGATGATGATGGGCATCCTTGCTTTATGTTTGATGTTATAGGAAGACACAGTTTATCAAAATTATAGATAATGCTTGGTGATGATTTTACATAAAAATTATCCATTTATTCCAAAGCTCTATAGGAATTTTAATAGGAATAAGTTGTATGTTTGTCAAAGGTTTTCTTTGAATTTACTTTGATAATCATATGATTTCTATTGGTTTTATTATTGATAAGGTCAATTTTCCTACTGTTGAACCAGCCCCGCATTCGTGGTATAAAGACTACCCAGTCATAGTGTATGATCCTTGTGATACATTGCCATAATTTCTTCCCTAGTATTTTATTTAAAAATTTTTTATCAATATTTATTAAGGAAATTGGTCTTTAATTTTCCTTCTCTGTTTTGGCTCTTCTTGGTTTGGATATCAGTACCATGT
Organism: Potorous gilbertii; assembly: GCA_028658325.1. Taxonomy (NCBI): domain Eukaryota; kingdom Metazoa; phylum Chordata; class Mammalia; order Diprotodontia; family Potoroidae; genus Potorous; species Potorous gilbertii. The sequence goes on along the minus strand of CM053771.1, from coordinate 395,139,693 downwards.
TTGTGTCATAAAAGGAAATTGGTAGAACTACTTCTCTATAATCTTTCCAAATAGTTTGTATAGTATTGGGATTATTTGTTCTTTAAATATTTGGTAGGATTTGCTTGTGAATCTACTCAGTCCTGGGGATTTTTTCTTAGAAAATTCACTGATGGCTTATTCAGTTTCTTTTTCTAAGATTGAGTTATTTAAGTATTTCTTTTCTTCTTCAGATAATCTGGGTAAGTTATATTTTTGTAGATATTCATTCATGTCTTTTAGACTGTCAAATTTATTAGCATATAAATGAGCAAAATAGCTCCTACAAATTGTCTTAATTTCTTCTTCACTGGTGATGTGTTCACCTTTTGCATACTTGATTGTAATTTGGCTTTCTTCTTTCCTTTTCTTTTAAGTCAAAGTGGTCAATGATTTATCTATTTTTTCTTCCCCCCTAAATCCAACTTCTAATTTGATTTATTTGTTCAATGGTTTTCTTGTTTTCAATTTTATTAATCTCTCCTTTGATTTTCAGGATTTACAATATAGTGTTTAAATGGGGATTTTCGATCTGTTCTTTTTCTAGTGTTTCAAATCAGATGCCCAATTCTTAGATGGGTTTTTCTCTATTTTGTTGATGTAAGCAATTGGAGACACAAATATTCCCTCAGGAATCACTTTGGTTGCATCAGATAAGTGTTAGTATATTGCCTTGATATTTTCTTTTACAAAATTATCAATTCTTTCTATGATTTCTTCTTTGACCCACTTTTTTAAAGAATTAGATTATTTAATTTCCAATTATTTTTAATTTGTCCATTGTCCATTATGCAATGTAATTTTTATTGCATTATAATTTGTAAAGGATGAGTTTGTCATTACTGCTTTTCTGCCTTAGGTTATGAGGATTTTATGTTCTAATATGTGGTCAATTTTTGTGTAGATGCCATACTGAGAAAAAGGTATATTCTTTTCTATCTCCATTCATTTTTTCCCCAGAGACCTATTATATCTAAAATTTCCACAATTTTATTCACCTCCTTAACTTTACTTTCTTTTACTTTTTGGTTAGATTTATCTAGTTCTGAGAAGAGCAAGTTGAGATCCCACACTAGTCTAGTTTTATTATCTATTTTCTCCTGTAACTTATTCAACTTCTGCTTCAAAAATTTAGATACTATAATACTATTCGGTGCATATGTGTTTAGTAATGATATCACTTCATTATCTATGCGACCTTTCAGCAAGATATGGTTTCCTTCTTTATCTCTTTTAATTAGATCTATTTTACTTTTATTTTGTCTGAGATCATGATTGCTTACCCCTTATTTCTTTGTTTCATCTGGAACATAATAAATTCTCCTCCAGTCTGTTACTTTTACCTTGTGTGTATCTCTCTGATTTGTATGTGTTTCTTGGAAACAACATATTTTTGGGATTCTGGTTTTTAATCTATTCTGCTTTCTTCTTCCATTTTATGGGTGAGTTCATACCATTCACATTTGTAGTTAAGATAACTAACCTTGTATTTCCCTCCATGCTATTTTTATCCCCTCATCCTTCTTAACCCCACCCTTTCCCTCCTCAAAAGTGTTTTACTTCTGATCAACACTTTCCCCAATATACCTTCCCTTTTAACAGTCTCCCCCTCCCCTTCTATTATCCCTGTCCATTTATACGTCCTTATAGGGAAAGAATGATTTCTACATCAAACTGATTCTGTATAGTATTCTCTCTGATCCAGTTTTGATAGAGCCAGATTTAAGCTTTGCCCACCAATCTCCATCTTTCTTTCCATTACAATAGGTCATTCAAGTCTCCTTTGTCCTTTTATGGGATATCCCATTAAATCTCCCCTCCTTCTTCCAGTGGTATTTCCTTTATCACTCCTTGATTTTGTTTTTTGGGGGTATTATCCCATCAAAGTCACCTTATACCCACACTCACTCTCCACATATACTCCTTCTAATTGCTCTTTTGTTAACAAAATTGTTAATAGTTACAATTATCTTGCCCACATAGAAATATAAACAGTTTAACCTTATTGAATTTCTTATTTTTCTCTTTATTGTTTCTTTTTTTAAAAAAAAAACTTTTCAATGCTTCCCTTGAGTCCTTGAGTATTTGGGAGTCAAATTTTATATTTAGCTCTGGTCTTTTCATTAAAAATTCTTGAAAGTCTTCTATTTTGCTAAATTTCCATTTTGGGGTAGTTGGTGGGATTACACACACACATGTACACACACACGCACAGACACATGTACACGTGAGCACATGCACACACACACACATGCACACACACACAGAGACAGAGAGTACAGAGTGAATTGAATAGGACGGGATCATATCTTAAAAGAAATCAGGTAAACTGTGAGAGAGAAATGTAGTGGGAGGAGAGAGGGTGAAATGGAATGGGATAAATTATCTCTCATACAAGAGGAAAGCAGGAGACTGTTTAGTGGAGGGAAAAAGGAGAGCTGAGAAAAAAACAAAAAACATGAAGTTTACTCTGATCACATTTGACTAAAGGAAGGAATAAAATGCACACTCATTTTGGTATGAAAACCTATCTTACAATACAGGAAAGTGGGGGAGAAGGAGATAAGCAGGGTGGGGGGGATGATGGAAGGGAGGGCAATGGGAGGAGGGAGCAATTTGAAGTCAACACTCAAGGAGGGACAGGATCAAAAGAGAAAATAGCAACAATGTGGGGCAGGATAGGATGAAGGGAAATATAGTTAGTCTTACATAACACAACTATTATGGAAGTCATTTGCAAAACTACCCAGATATGGCCTATATGGAATTT
>CM053771.1:395096275-395130738 GCA_028658325.1 Potorous gilbertii | reverse complement strand
GAGAAAGAAAATTATAGACCAATTTCTCTAATAAATATAGACGCAAAAATTTTAAATAAAATTTTAGCAAAGCATCTTATCACGAGAATAATACATTATGATCAGGTAGGATTCATACCAGGAATGCAGGGCTGGTTCAATATTAGGAAAACTATTAGCATTATCAATCATATCAACAACAAAACTAACAGAAACCACAATGCAGAAAAAGCTTTCGACAAAATACAACACTCATTCCTATTAAAAAATGCTGGAGAACATAGGAATAAAGGGGACTTTCCATAAAATAATAAGTAGTATCTACCTAAAACCTTCAACAAGCATTATATGCAATGGAGATAAGCTAGATGCATTTCCAATAAGATCAGGGGTGAAACAAGGATGTCCATTATCACCACTATTATTCAATATGGTACTAGAAATGTTAGCTGTAGCAATTAGGCAAGAGAAAGAAATTGAAGGAATAAGAATAGGCAGAGAAGAAACTAAGTAATCATTCTTTGCAGATGATATGATGATATACTTAGAGAATCTCAGAGATTCAAGTAAAAAACTACTTAAAATAATGACTTTGGCAAAGTTGTAGGTTACAAAATAAACCCACACAAATCTTCTGCATTCCTGTATATTAATAACAAAGTCCAACAGCAAGAGATAAAAAGAGAAATCTCATTTAAAGCTAGGGTAGACACTGTAAAAATATTTGGGAGTTTACCTGCCAAAACAAACCCAGGGACTATATGAACACAATTACAAGACACTTTTTGCACAAATAAAGTCAGATCTAAGTAAGTGAAAAAACATCAGATGCTCATGGGTAGACTGAGCCAATATAATAAAAATGATAATTCTACCTAAATTAATTTACATGTTTAGTACCATTCCAATTAAATTATCAGATAATCATTTTCTAGAGCTGAATAAAATAATATCAAACTTCATCTGGAAGAACAAAAGGTCCAGAATATCAAAGGGACTAATGAAAAGAAATGCTAGGGAAGGTGGCCTAGTGCTACCAGATCTCAAATTGTATTATAAAACGCAATTATCAAAACACTTGGTACTGGCTAAGGAAGAGAAGGGTAGACAAGTGGAATATGCTAGGCACTCAAGACACAGTAGACAATGAATATAGTGATCTCCTATTTGATAAACCCAAGGACTCCAGCTTCTGGGATAAGAACTCACTGTTCAACAAAAATTGCTGGAAAAACTGGATAACAATGTGGCAGAAACTGGGTATAGACCAATACCTGACACCATACAGAAGAATAAAGTCCAAATGGGTACATGATCTAGGTATAAAGATTGATATCATGGACAAATTGGAGGAGCAAGGAATAGTCTATTTATCAAATTTATGGAGAAGGGAAGAAGAGATGGAAAGCATTATGAAGTGTAAGATGGATAATCTTGATTACATTGAACTGAAAAGTTTTTGCACAACCAAACCCAATGCAACCAAAATTCAGAGGGAAGCAGTATATTTGGAGAGAATTTTTACAGATAATCTCAGAGGTAAAGAATATTTAGAGAACTGAATCAAATGTACAACAATACAAGTCCTTCCCCAATCGATAAATGGTCAAAGGATATGAACAGGCAATTTTCAGAGGAAGAAATTAAAGATATCTATAATCATATGAAAAAATGCTCTAAATCACTTTTGATTAGAGAGATGCAAATCAAACAGCTCTGAAGTACCACATCACACCTGTAAGATTGGCAAACATGACAGAACAGGAAAATGATAAATGTTGAAGAAGATGTGGAGATTTGGAACACTATTTCATTATTGGTGGAGCTGTGAGCTCATGCTACCATTCTGGAAAGCAATTTGTAACTATGCCCAAAGGGCTACAAAAAAATGTGCATAACCTTTGACCCAGCAATATCACTTCTTGGATTGTACCCCCAAGAGATCATAAAAATGGGAAAGGGTCCCACATGTACAAAAATATTTATAGCAGTACTCTTTGTAGTGGCCAAAAACTGAAAATCAAAGTGATACCTATCAATTGAGGAGAGGCTGAATAAATTGTGGTTATGAACGTAATGGAATACTATTGTGATATAAGAAGTGATGAACAAGAAGACTTCAGAAAGGCCTGGAAAGACTTATATGATCTGATGCTGAATGAAAGGAGCAGAACCAAGAGAACTTTGTGCACAGCAATGACCACAGTGTGCTAGAGTTTTTTCTGGTAGACTTGGAACTTCATAGTAATGCAAGGACTTAAAAAAAAATTCCCAGTGGTCTTCTAAGGCAAAATACCTTCCACATCCAGAGAAAGAACTACAGAATTCAACTGCAGAATATAGTAGATTTTTTTTTGTATGTGTATTATGTTTTGGTTTGTTATATTTCTCCCATTCATTTTAGTTCTTCTACATAGCATGACTATCATGAAAATGTATTAATAGGAATGTATGTGTAGATCCTGTATATAATTGTATGCCATCTTGGGGAGGGAGGGTGGAGAGAAGGTAGGTAGGAAGAAAAGAAATCTAAGTTTTATGGTAGTGATTGTGGAACACTAAAAATAAATAAAATTAATATATAAAAAAGAAAAAAATTATTTTTAATTGTGCAGAGGTAGAAACAAAGGAGGTAGGATGGAATACTCTTTCCCTATATAAAAATGACAAATAGGACAGATTCAGAGAAATCTGGGAAGTTGTACGAATTGAAATACAGTAAATTGGCAACTAGGTGGTATAATGGACTTAAGGCACCAGGCTTAGAGTCAGAAAGATCTAAGTTCAAATTCAGCCTCAGACCAGCTGAGTGCCCCTGACAGAGCAACACATTTAACCCTTTTTTACCTCAGTTCCTTATCTGTAAAATGGAGACACACTGGACAAGGAAATGGCAAACCACTCTAGTATACTTTGCCCAGATTCCATGGGGTCATGCAGAGTTGGACATGACTATACAATAACTGCAAAATTGATCAGAAGTGAGAAAATAATTTACACAATGACCATAATCATATAATAGAGGAAATTAGCTTGGAAAAATACAGAATTCTATTTAATGCAGTGACTAATCAAAATATTGATGATGAACATCTTATTTCCTGTTGACAGAGATGTGATGAATTAGAAATGCAGAGTGAGTCATATCTCTCATCATGTTATGCATAGATTTATTTTGCCTGGCTATAATTATATGTATAATCAGGAGAGGACTTCTATTTCCAGTGGACAGAGGAACAATGAAGTGTTGGTGAGTAATGATAAAAATGTCCTCCAAACGAAGAAAAGAATGGCAGTGAAACTTAAAAAAAAAGCAGAGTGAAGTTCAGAAAGGAACATAAAGCAGTACAGTCTTATTATTACTTGGAAAATTTGGTATATTCTTTAAAAATCAAGCAATGTTTATGTAAAAGAAGTTCACCATTTCATATATAGTCTTTTGTTGTCTGTATCTTGAAATATTCATGTCTATTGATGTTGGCTAAGTTTATAATAAAAAATAATGAGGACATCAAATTACATGGCCTTTTAGGTCTTTTCCTATTGGGTAACTCTAAATACTAGACAGTTTTTTTTTCTCTTACATTCACCTACATTGAAATTTCCAGCCATTGTTTCTAATTTTGGACTCTGGTGCTATGCAGAAGAAGCCTATTCCTCTTCCATGTAAGTGCCCTTTAAATAGCTGATGATGGCTATCTTTATCTCCCTAAATTGCCTCTTCTCTAGGCTAAATATTCCTAGTTTTTTACATGAGTACTTTTGGGGACATTCAGCATCCTAGTTCCCATCAATCGGAGCAACCTGGTGACTAGTATTCTTCTCCTACTTAGAATCTACAGAGTATCACTAGAAAGACTTGTAAAATCCAATTGATTTCACTCAGTATTAAATTCATAGTATGAAATCTCTGCTAGTGTCTAGCTATTGTGTGACAATTCTTTTACACTGTTATATTGGATCGCTTTGTAATTCCCCCTAGCAAGAGTTTAGATCTTTTTTCCTGATTTTTTTAGGTCAACAATCACAACACAACCCCAATACTTACAGCAGATGATTTATTCTCCCCTTTCAATGAGAAAATTCAGGTTATCCAACATAGACTCCCTCAGCTCCCTTCCTTCATTGCTCAAAAGTTTTCTGTGTCATTATCTATTCTTTTCTTTTTCTGTCTGGTCAAACATTGCTTTGCTATATTTCTCCCCTTTGTCCTAATCTCTTGACTTTCTAATTTGAGCAGATATCCCCTTTTTTCACTCATTTTCAATTTAATCTTTCTACTGGCTTCTTCTCATATGCCTAGAAACATGATCAAGACCTCCAAGTCCCTCTCTCTCCACTTCTCACAAAACCCTTCTCTTGACTTTCTAACCAAAGAAACTATCAACCCATCTCCTTCCTTCTCACTACTAAACTTCTTGAAAAAGTTATCTCCTTCTGATGTCTTCATTTCCTCTCCACCCACTCTTTCATGAACTTTTTGCAGTCTGATTTCCCCTACTGTTCGTCTACTCAGACTGTTCTCCCTCCAGTGTCATTGATGACCTGTTAATCACTAAAAACAATATTTTTTTCAGTTATCATCTTTGAGATCTCAATTATATTTAATTCTGATAACCACTTCTTGTATTGGACACTCTTTTATCCTATTTTCTTTTTTATTAAAAATTACTTTTCCTTAATAAAAATCATATCAAAAGAAATAGATAGCAAATGAAATAAACAAAATAAGAAGAAAATTCAAATCCTTGAGCCCTGGATTTGATGTCAAAATACCAAGGTTTGAAGTCCTTTTCTACTCCCTAATTTCTGTATGACTGCAGGCTTAGTCAATCAACCCTTTTGAATCTTAGTGTCTTCATCTATATTTTCCTACTAAAATGGTACTACTGGCCATTTTCTCATTCCTATTCAACAGTATGAAAATAGGCTCACAAAATAATAACTGGTCATACAATGTAGTATAAAATACAGGCAGTTTTATAAGGAATAATTTCAAGCTATCAGTAGCCCTATGAAAAATCCTCCAAAACACTAAAAATTAGAAAAATGCAATTAATGTAACTCTGAGGTGAGCAATCTCACACCCATTAGATTGTCAAAGTTGACCAAAGGGGAAAAAAAAAGGAAAATGATAAATGCTGGAGAGACTGTTGAAAAATAGGCACATTAATGCATTGTTGGTGGAGCTGTGAATTTTATTATTTTGGAAAGTAATTTGAAACTATGCCTCAGAAAGACCCTAAACTGTGCATACTCTTTGACCCAGAAAAACCACTACAAAGTTAATAGCATCAAAGAAATCAAGGAAAGAAAAAAAGATAAATATGTAAAAATATGTTTATAGAAAATCTTTTTATACCAAAAAAAAAAAACTGGAAATTAAGGGGCTTCTAAAGTTGGGGAAATGACTGAACAATTTATGATATATGAATATAACAGAATGCTATTGTACTGTAAGAAATTATGAAAGGAATGCTTTCAACAAAATTGGAGATGTATATGAAGAGATGCAGGTTAAAATGAGCATAACTAGGAGAAGAGTTTATACAATAAAAAAAATATTATATTAACAATTTTGAAAGTCTTAAAAACTCCATTCAACACAATTACCAGACATTTCAGGGGACCTGAGAAGAGGCATGCTACCTAACCCTGACAAAGAGTTTAGGAACTTGAGGTACAGAATAAAATGAATTTTTTAAATCTAGTAACAAGAATTCTTAAGTGGAGGTGTGAGGAAGAGCTATTAGGGAAACTACATTAGCTTTAGTAATTAAAAAGGAAATGGATTAAAAAAAACAATTAAGAACCAGGCACAGATCAGCCTACATTCATTGCATTGGTTATGCTCTACCCAGGACCAATAATTGCTCTAGGAAAATACCAAGTTATTTATGTTTCTCATCGAACTCCCTACTTCTCTCCCCAATCTGTATCCCTTTATAGGTGGTAGACTTTCTCTTATTTATCCATGTTTGATCTAATGAAATGTTTATGGTTCTTTCCCTCACCCACTGAAAAAAATCCCAAATATTTTCTTTTGTGTAGCATTTTCTTTCAGTCACACTAACCTAACTTAATAACAAAGAACACACTAACACAATTTGACATGGACATATTTCTTTTATTCATACCCTAAAAAGAAAAAGAAATAAAATTAAGTATACTTAAACAACTACCATATAGTTTGCATGTCCTTAACTTCTTCCAAACCCATGAAGCTTCAAGTGGCTGTAGCCTTTAACTAATTTGTTGTGGTCGTTATTTAGTCACTAAGTACCCTCTGACTCTTCATGACCCCATGGATCTTAGTTTGCCAAGACTAGGCTCTGTCCATTGCACCATCTAGCTGCCCTATTTAACTAGTTTATAGACAAAACCAAATCCAGGAGTTCCAGGAGCACACTTTAAATACTTGTTCCCCCTGCAAGTTGTAAATGTTCCCAACTCTTTTTGTTTTTACTGTTTATTTCTGGCCTCCAGTAAAGTCAATGTCCAGTTATTTGTGAGATTTAGAGACTAGGGATCTTATTGTCTTGAAAAGTAGCCATGAATAATCTAGATTGGAAAACTAATTCTTCCCCTTGCTGATCAGGTCTGCTGGCCAGATGGCCTAGGCCATCTCCTGAACGTTTCCTAAGACACAAACCCCAAAGCACATAGGATGGCTATCAAACCTTCATCATAGAGATGGCTTTTATAAGGCCAGAAGCAGGCTATCTCCATACAGATGCTATCTTGTCTTTACAATGCTGTGTATCAGAGCCACAGAAAAGGTTGATTGGCTTAGAGTATAGCTGCAGATTCTAAAGTATACTCTGGGTCTGCACACATGATATTATAGGGCATTACCCCTCACCATGAATTCACCTTTAAGAGTTAGAAAGGAGACAGAATTAGTTCAGAGAAAACGCATTTACCAAAATAATATAAAACAATAGTAGCTGTAACTGCCCCCTGCTCCACTCCCCCCTACCACACTAGGCTACACTCTCTCACAAATACACATAAAATTAATGGAAATAATGGGCAAAATCTTAGAGGACAATACTTGTGAGGCACACACATATAGGGAATATATATGGCCAAGGCAATTCATGCCCCCATAAATGTAAGGTTCCGAGGGCTTTGAATTTCTGGCAATGTCCTTGCCCACAATTCCTCTTAGCCTGGAATATGTGCAAAGTAGGACACTACTGCTAGGGCAGGCTTGTTCCTTACAGGGCAACCAGTATCTACTCCTATCACTCTCAGGCTTCCATGCAATCTTTGGCTATAGTACTACTCTTTTCTCTCATAAAGGGCAAGAGAAATGACTCTCTGTGTCTCTGTCCCCAGCCTGGCTTTGAAGTCTGCCACACTTTAGGGCAGAGGAAGGAAAGTAATAGCGTAACTTTTTAGACTTAGCTTTTCCTTTGTTTTTCTTTATCTCTCTGTCTCTCTCTGTTTCTGTCTTTCTCTCTCTTTCTGTCAAAGTGTCAGTGTTCCATACCTCCTCAGGTTCAAACACAACCTATTTCTCTCGTAGACCCCATATTGCAGGTCTAGTCTTTAAAGCAGAGATGGTTTTTTAAAAATAATTTCTAGGGGGTCATTAACTACTTGACTTTCAGCTGTAGTAGTCCCCCAGTGCTATGTACTGTCCTGTCAATGATAAAGGTTTCTTGAAGGCTCCAATAGGATTCTGGAAGGATCTACCTGGTTAGAAAGATTTTAAGAATCAGTCTGTTGACAGACTTTACATTTGTCAGGTAATGACTACCCTAGCTAAATCTGTAGAGGCTTTTCTCCAGATTCTCTCCATTAATAAGTTTGAGAGATAATTTTAATCTACCTCATTGGATTAATGAAGCAACTACCAGACAGATACGAGAAAAACAAAGTTTTAGTGACTTCTACAAAATCAAGAACAATAAGAGAAAATTACAAAACATGTGCAAAAAACAATTTAATTCAACTTGCCAAAAAATTATGATATTTTAATGATAATTTTAATGTAGAAAGGCAGCTAGGAGCAATGGATAGAATACTGTACTTGCAGCCAAGAAGACCTGAGTTAAAATTCTGCTTTTGTTGCCTGCTAGCTATATGACCCTGGACAAGTCACTTAATCTCTGTCTGTCTCAGTTTCCTCAGATTAAAGTAGGGATAATCATAGCACCATATGAAGATCAAAGGAGACTGTACATGTAAAATGTTTTGCAAACCTTAATGGTTTTTAGAAATGCCCGTTATCTTTTGCAAAGTATATCTTTTCCCAGTAAAGACAAACTAACATGATGTAAAGAAAAGTTTAAGAATAGACTGATCAAAGGATAACATTTATAGTCATGGGATCATAGATTTGGAGTTGGGAGAGACTTTTAGAGGTCATCTAGTCCAGCTCCATTTTCATTGAGAGGAAAATCAATTGCTGAGTCAACGAACAGTTATTAAACAAGCACTATAGGCCAGGTATTGTGGCAAGTGCTGGTAATACAACGATAATGTAAGAAAGGTGAAATGTCTTACCTCCATTCATACAGCAGCTATGTGGTGGAATCCAAATGCTTGAGAAACCTAAGGAAGCAATCCCGAAACATGCAGTCTAATATAGGGCTTGTGATAACACAGATATGTCTGTTATTATCCATTTGGGAGGATACTCAACAGACTCTGCCAAATTTCAAAGATGTGAGGCATAAAGGCTCCTCCCAAATATCTGTGAAATTTGGCCAGTCTGGGGAAAGGTCTTTTTGCTTTTTCAGTTTACATACTGATGTTTCTGAGACTTGTATTGCCCCTATACCCATTACCTGGCTTTTTCTGTCTGACCTGCCTAAAGGAGTAATGCTTTTCATTCAGTCAGGCTATTTGCTACACTTACACCATTATAAATGCAAATAGGTGGTGCAGTGGATGGAGTGTTGAGCATGGAGTCTGGAAGAGTCATCTCTCTGAGTTCAAATCTGGGCTCAGACACTTACTTGCTGTGTGACCTTGGGCAAATCACTTCCCCTGTTTGCCTCAGTTTCCTCATCTATAAAATGAGCTAGAAAAGGAAATGACAAACCACTCTACTATCTTTGCCAAGAAAACCCCAAAAAAGGACATGAAGAGTTGGACATGCTAAACTAGAGTCAAGTTCCTTCTTTGCCTCTCACTTCCTAGATATTCCTCCTCATGCATTTAATCTTTTACTCAACTTTCTGGGCTGTAACAATCCAAGTCTGCCCTGCAATCCCTTCTAGCTCAGATTACTTTTCCACTATGTTGATAAATTCCATTCTGGGATTTTTTAATAACTTTGATAGTATAGATAGGATTTTTTTTTAACAGCCTTGAACTTCAGTGAAAATTCTACTCTACATCCTACATGCCTTTGACAGGCAACCTGATGTGGTAGATAGAAAGTCAGACAAAGCCAAGACCTGAATTTGATCTTTTCTCTGACACAACCTATGTAGCATTGGGTTGATTACTTAACTCCTCAGTGATACAGGCAAGTATAAGACTATGTTAGATAAAAATTGCCAGTCTATATTAGTGGAGGAAGTTTCCATGCTGGGACCAAAAAATAAGCAAGTAAACTTAAACTTAATATACACATACAGTCCCAAATACAAATAGAGCTAACCAGATCTTTCCAGAGTTCCTTACCAGTGAAAGACTTTGAAGCTTTTTTCCATTCATATATCTAGGTAGTTTTTTTTTTAAATCTATAAAATGGTTCCCATATTACTACCACCACACTCACATTTTCCACAAGTATAAAAGATTTTTTTTTACACTGGAATTGCAATTTTATCAGAATAGTTAGCTCTTGGTAAGATCCCTTACCAACAAAAATCAGTTTGTTCTACAAACTGTTCTGCAATTTATAATCTTAGAGTTGTCTAAGACACTGAAAAATTTAATAACTTGTCCAAGGTCACACAAGTAACAGAGATCAAACCCAAATCTCCATGGTCCTGAGCCTAACCGTCTATACCCTAGGCCATATTGCCTCTACTATAACATAGATTGCAAATATTGTTTCTCTATCTGCAAGAAATGTTTCATTTTATGACTATATTCCATTCAGGTCTGAAAAAAGTGAACAATAAATTCAGAGGAATTATGCTACCTGAAAGTATACTCACATCAGTCAGAATGATGGGTTGCTTTCTTCTCCTACCTTCTTGCAACAAAACTTAGTTGTTCTGAAAAGCAGTTTCTTTAAGTCAAGTAATATCCACCCTTATATTCATCAATGCTAACATTTTTTCTTATCAGTCAAGATACAGAATCTCTCTTACTGATAAGCTCGAGTTTTAGCATCATCAGCACCCACACAGCCCCTGTCTATGAGTGATTGCTCATGAAAATGCATTTTCCACTATAAAGAACTCTTTGTACAATAAGACCTCTAGAAGTGTTATCAAAGTTCACTTCAAATATAATCTTTGCTGTAACCGCACTTACGAATAACTTAGAAGCTGTGAGAAGAAAAAAGGAGGAAAGGAGATAACTTTTCAGATTTAATCTGAGGCCACTGCCTAGCAACTCAGGTTACACTACATTCAGCTCACATTTATAAAACCACTGTTATCCCCCAGGATTATCATGGTTAATGTGGATTGTCATTACATCATGGAATTAGTATAGGTTGCAAATAGAATTCCATATAAACAAGATTTGACACCTCTTGAATTGTATAAAATCAATCAATAAGTATTTTTTATGTGCTTATTGCCAGAGAGTGCATAGGCACAATCACAAGGAATGAAGAAATGTTTGTACATAAGAAGCCTCTCATGTAATATAATTCCAATTCAATCTAGATGCAGCAAGGTGACGCAGTAGACTTGGTGACACAGTAGCTTGACCTGGGGTTAGGAAGACTTGAATTCAATTCCAGCCTCAGACACTTACTAACTAGGTAATTCTTAAATAAGTCACTTAATTTCTGTGTGTCTCACTTTCCTCATCTGCAAAATGGACAAAACAAATAGAACCTACCTCTCAGGGTTGTTGTGAACATCAAATGTGATATTTGTTCAGTATTTAACAAAGTACTTGGCAAATAATAGGTACTTAATAATTGCTTTTTCCCTTTTCTTTTTCCTGAAGAAAGAGATGACAAGTACAAATGTATGGCTAGATAGATAGATAGAATAAATGGAAAGTTAATTATATAAATATATGCAAACTAGTTAAATCCAAGGGAGGTTGGGAGGAAGAAGACTAGAAGTTGAAAATGTGAGGACAGGTTTCAGGGAGTTCATTTTAAAGGAGAAAAAGAAACTTTTAAGAAAGAAACTGAGCTATTTAGTGTGAACTCCTGCCTCACATACAAATTGCTTTGGTGACATCTCTATCTAGGGATCATCAAGGTTCTGCTTCAATGTATTTTAGTGATAGTCAACTCACTACCTTATAAAATAGCCTATTTTACTTTATAGAAAGCTTTAATTGATAGTTCTTTGTTACATTGGGCCAAAGTCTGCCTCCCTGTACCTTCCCCTTTTTGGTCCTAATTTTACCCTGTGGACCCACATAGAATAATTACGAATCTTTTCCCAGATGATAGCCCTGCAAATATTTATAAATAGCTATCATGCCTCTCCCATTTTTTTTTTCTATTTTAGGCTAAACATCCACAGTGCTTTCAGTCTTTTTTTCACAGAACATGGTTTTGAGACACCATCACCTCTAGCATCCAAATCACACTGCCCAGCATGTCAATGACCTTCTTCCAATTGGGTGCCTGGAACTGAATGTGTTATTCCAGAAACCATCTGTCCAGTACAAGGCATTTCTCCTTGTTCTAGGCACCAGACTCACAAAATTACAGACTCTTAGAGGAAATGCCAATAGTGGAATTTCAGGGACCTTGAGATCATGTAGGCCAATGGACTCATTACACAGACTAGGAAATTGATTACCAATATACCATACTGTGACATATTCTTATTAATATTCTGGAGATGGTGTTATGTTTTCTGGTAGTCACATATCTCATTTCATATTGAACTTTTAGCCAGCTGAATTCATTGGTGTTTGATTTTTGTGTTTGTTTTCATAGGAACTACTATTAAACCACAGTTCCCATATCCTTAATATAAGTATCAATTTTTGAATCAAATGGGAAGACTTTATATTTCTCTCCCTTGAATTTAATAAGATTCACCCCACTGATTCAACTTGCTGGCATATTTTTGGATGGTCATTTTCTCATCCATTGTATTGATTATCTCCCTTAGTTTTGTCCTCAAATCTGATGTATATCATTTATATATTTATTGAAATAAATATATATCAAGTAGAATGGGGCCTATAATGGAACTTTGAAGCAGGTCACTTAGGATTCAATAGTTTTCCTCCAGGATTCCCTCTAGCATTCACTCAATTTGAGAGGAAACAATGAGGCACAGTACAGAGAATACTGGTCTTACAGTCAGAAGATATGATCTTGACTCAATTCTAGTACTTACTAGTTATGGGGATTTGGCAAGTGACTTAATCTCTGAGTCTTACTGTCCTCATCTATGAAATGGAAATAATAGTTCTTGCCCCATAACCCACAGGATTTTTGCAAAGAAAATGCTTTTTAAATCTTATATTGCAAGGGCAAATTCAAGAAAGAAGACTGAGTAAAGGGAGTATACTAACTGAAATATTCCAGCATTACCTTCTAAACAATTTTAAAATATTGCATTAAATCTAATGCTAAAGCAACATAACCAATAAAAGGTTGGGGTTGATGTTTTACAACTTAAGAAGACAGAAGGAGAGGTTTATGGCACTGGAATGGAGGCTAGCTGGGAGTACGGTGCTATGGCAACACCAGCTGTGGGCCTTGGAGGTGGAGGCAGCAATAGTACTAGGACTTCTCACTGTCCAGAGATGCTAAGAGGATTAAATATCTGGTCTGAAAGAGATTCCAGGAACCCTTGTGCTAGCACTAGGTTGCACAAACAGGTACCATTTGGCAGTCCCATTGCCCATTATCCAGTTCTGGGTTGCAGATCTTGGGCAGAGATGAATGCTTGTAGTCATAAGAGACCAGAAACCCTACATGTGTGTGAGTCATGGTTCCAGAGAGAAAAGAAGTTGTGGTCATGAGATATGGATAACAATGAGTATCATGGATAAGGATAGCAGTGACCCTACCTCTCCAGGGATCATATCACCCCCAAAGCACTAAAAACTTGTAGATCTCCAGAAGTAGCTGTAAAAACAGCAAGCCAAAAGAACCTGAAGCTCAGGACAGTGATGGCAACACATCCCATGATTAATCAGGGCCCATCTCTAACCTAAAGACCAAAGCCAAAAAATAGGTTGGAAAAATTAGCAAACAGCAAGAAAAGAACCTGACCATAAAAAGCTACTTCAAACTCAGAAGATGAAAGTAACATGAAAATATTGACAAGAAAAGCCTTGAAGTAAAATGCAAACACAAACCAAAGAATTCCTAGAAGAGACTTTTTTAGAGGAGATTTAGAAAGAAAAAAAATAAAAACTCAAATAAGAGTGGTAAAAGAAAATTGGACAAATAAATGAGAGTAGTTCCAAAAAATTACAAAAAGAATATTAACAACTTCATAAAAGAGGCACAGAATAACAAAGCAAAGTGAAAAGAGGGACTAGCAAGTGTTCAGTTTTAACTGGAATATAGAAGTGGGTGAAGGAAAATGCTAAGAGATAAAACTAGAGAAATAGGTTGAAGGTAGTTTATGGAGAGCCTTAAGCCGCTGAAGGTAGATAGAAACTGGGTACCAGCAAGGATTAAGGTTTGTTTCTGGTGTGTGTGTATGTGTGTGTGTGTGTGTGTGTGTGTGTGTGTGTGTGTGTGTGTTTGTATGTGTTGCAGGACTCAGCAATTCATTTCTGAAACCAGAAGATAAAATTTTAGTTCTTCCAAACTCAGATCACACATTTTCTCAGATGTTAAAGATGTCACCATCACAAATTTATATTCTTGAAAGCTAGAGATCCTCATTGACAACACCACTCAGAGGCTTAGTGGACTCAGAATCATCTGTCACATTTCTTCCCACAAGTATGCCTTCTTTGCTGGAATCCCAGTCAACCTTCCAAATCATTTTTGGTTGAAGTTTTAGCTTGAGGTTGGAAGGCTGAGGGAAGTTCGGAGGAGGTGAATGAAGAAAAGCATGCATTAATGCTTTCTTAGAAAGTACAATTCAGTCATTGATTTAGAATTGTTTTTGCCAGAGGACTTTGTGTGTGTGTGTGTGTGTGTGTTGTACTCCAACGTGGTCATTGTTTACAAACTTGGTTTCTTTGCTATCTCTGAATTTACATTGAGAAGGGAATTTAAAATTTTCCTGTTAATGGATATATTACGTGTAATGAATACACTAATGATTTAGGTTTTTTTCCAGAGCTGCCTCTCTGACTCAGGAGTTAGAGCACAAAATATGGCTTAAACAGATCAATCAAAACTGACGATGTTAACAATCACTGGACTTTACGTGAAGAGCATTGAAGGTTGTAGAACCTGTTCCCATCACAGAACTCTAGTTCTGTATTCTAGAAGAGGTGGTCAGGACACCCAAAGACTTGACTCCAGAACTGTTGTACTGTGGGACTTGTGGGTTTCTTGAGGGAAACCACTAAATGATTGTAATCCACCTGCCACCCTCCTTCCCCACTTGTGACCTGGGCTTTTACTTCAAGACTTTAATTAAACTGTTGACTTTAATTAAACTAATTGTTTACTCCTGTCTCTAGGTTTGTTTTGTTTAGCTCCTAGCATTCTCAGGTTAGAGACAGTCTCAGTAAAAATTCTGTTAACAATATATGTTAATTCTATATCCACATTCATTTATACTGTTCACAGGATTTTACTGACCCAGTCTCTAAGCTGTGCATGATGAAACAGCAGGTCAGAGACAAAGTGCCAATTATCAGGTAGCAGTTAAATTCATTAGTTTCATTATGAGGAACAGATTCACAAATCAGGAATTCTCCTGATCAGAGTTCTACCTTACTGAAATGAAGACAGAGACTGTGTACATAAATCATGTGTGAGAAGGGACAGGGGAAGGTAGATTACAATATTTTCCCAGTCTCGAGCAATTTCCCAGGACAAACCCCCAAATGGAAGAAAATATGATTCTGGAGTCTTGTGGGAGCAAAATTTCTCTAATCCTTGGGGGTCTGTACTTGGTGGGTCAGAGGACTCGAATTCTGTGATGGGAATAGGTGCTACCATCTTTGATTCACTTTGCTTCAGGTATGCTTGTAGAAAGATGCCAGCGATTGTACGAGCCTTATTAAAGTTTGATTGATCAGTTCAAGTGGCTCACAAGCCGGAAAAGGAAATTTTGAAAAATCTAATCTATTAGTGTATTCCTTACACCCATCATACCAATTGTCATCAAAGTCATAATTCTCTCCACAATATTAAAATCCAAAGCCATTGTGAACAGAGCACTAAGTTTGCAGTCAGGAAGATCTGAATTCAGATCTGGACTTACTAGCTGTGTGACGTTGGGCAAGTCACTTAACCTCTGTCTTCTCCACTGAAAAATGGGGGTAATAGCAGCATCTACCTTAAAGGGCCATGAAGCACAAATGAGGTAATGTTTGCATAGCATTTAGTACAACAACTGAAACGTGGCAAGCACAGTAATAATGCTTATTATCTTTCCTTCCTTCCCTTTCCACTGGCCAGACTAAGGCTTGAACGAATCAATCCAGTATTTGTTAAACTCTACTAGGTGCCAGGCAGGGGCAGCGGGATAGTGCAGTAGATAAGGCCTGGAATCAGTAAGATCTGGACCAAAAGCGGCCTTAGACACTTAACTACCTGTGTGATACTTAATCCTATTTCCTCAGTTTCTCATCTGTAAAATGAGGACACACTGGAAAAGGAAGTGTCTAACCACTACACTATCTTTAACAGAAGTCCATAGGGTCTTGGATGGAGCTAAGATGGTGGAGTAAAAGCAGGGACTTCCTTGAGCTCTCCCCTGAAATACTGCCAAATACCTGAGAAAAATGGCTCTAAACGAATTCCAGAGCAGCAGAATCTACAAAATGACAGAGTGAAGCAAATCTCTAGCCCAAGACAGCTTGGCCAGTCAATAGGAAGTACCTATCCCACCAGATTGGGAGTTGAACATAGTCATACATGGGCCATGCCAGCACAGACAGGGTTGGAGCAGGCTTCAGGGGACCGAATCACTGGCAGCTGCAGTAGTTTCCAGACTTTTCAACCCACAAACACCAAAGAGCATAGAATGTCAGTGGAAAAACCCTGTGGAGACTGGTCTGGCTGGAGTCTGGTCCCAGATCCAGGGAAGAGGAGGAAGCATTGCTACTTCCAGAGCTCTTGACCCAAAGATGGTCTCTCTTTTATGTGAGATGATTCACGACATTCTATCTCTCCCTTTCTCTTACTGCTAGTATATTCCATTCAACAGTAAATTTGGGGATTTTTTTAGGTATTCTCCCTTCATAGTCAGCTCACTCTGTGCCCTCTATGTGTGTGGATATTTTTATGTCTATATACACATACATATATGTATACAAAAATATATGTACATATATACACACATGCACCTATGTACATACACATATATACATATAATATACACATACATGCCCATGCACATATATATGTGTATATACATATATATGTATATATATATGTATATACACATATATATATATATGTATATTCCCTCTAACTATTGAAAAAGGTCTCATGACTTACAAATAGTATCTTTCCATGTAGGAATGTAAATAGTTCAACTTTAATGAGTTCTTAAGGCTTCTCTTTTTTGTTTACCTTTTCATGTTTCTCTTGATTCTTGTATTTGAAATTCAAATTTTCTATTCAACTCTGGTCTTTTCAGTAAGAATGCTTGGAAGTCCTTTATTTCATTGAAATTCCATTTTTTCCCCTGAATGGTTGTACTCAGTTTGCTGGGTTGGTGATTCTTGGTTTTAATCCTATCTCCTTTGACCTCTGCAATATCATATTCTAAGATCCTTTATTGTAGAAGCTGCTAAATCCTGTGTTATCCTGATTGTATTTCCACAATATTTGAATTATTTCTTTCTGGCTGCTTATAATATTTTCTCCTTGACCTGGAAACTCTGGAATCTGACTACAATATTCTTAGGACTTTTCCTTTTGGGATCTCTTTCAGGAGGTGATCAGCGAATTCTTTTCATTTCTATTTTACCCTCTGGTTCTAGAATATCAGAGCACTTTTCCTTGATAATTTCTTGGAAGATGATGTCTCAACTTTTTTTTTTTTTGGATCATGGTTTAAGGCAGACCAATAATTTTTAAATTATCTTTCCTGGATCTCTCTCCACAGCCACAACCAGCTCCACCATGCCAATGCCAGTGCTCTTCCTCTCCCCAGACTTGCCACTCAGGGCTGAGATCCAGATCAGCCTCTTCATTCCCCTAGGGTATTTAGGCCAAGGGCTCCAAAAGCAGATGCTCTTGTCACAGTTTCAGGGGCTGCTGCCACCCTAGAGTCAAGGCTGGGTCCAGACCATGCTCCCCTCTCACTCAAGTGAAAGAGCTTTGTTACTGACCTTTGAAGCTGTCTTTGTCATTTGTGGGTTGAGAAATCTGGGAACTGTAGCTGCTACCTGCAATTCTGTTCCCTGAAGCCTGCTCTAGTCCTGTCCTTGCCATGTGCCCTCAGTTTGGATGTGCTCTGCTCTGAGCCTGCTGCAATAGATCTTTCCTTTCAGCCTTCCAGGGCTGGAAATCTATTTCACTCTGTCATTTTGTGTCTTCTACTTCTTTAGAAGTTGTTGAGAGTCATTTTTTACAAGTATTTTATGGGTTACAGGGATAGAGCAAGAACAGGTCCATTCTTCTACTCCACCATCTTGGCTTCCTAGTCATCATTTTATCAAGGATTATCAAGGAAAACTGCCCTAATATTCTTGAACCACAGGATAAAACAGAAATTGAAAGAATCCATTGATCATCTGCTGGAAGGCATTCCAAAAGGAAAACTCCTAGGAAAATTGCAGTCAAATTCCTGAGTTCCAAGGTCAAAGAGAAAATATTGCAAACAGCCAGAAAGAAACAATTCAAGCACTGTGGAAATACAATCAGGGTGACACAAGGTCTAGCAGCTTCTACCTTAAGGGACCGAAGGGCTTGAAATATTCTATTGCAGAGGTCAAAGGAGATAGGATTAAAACCAAGAATCACCTACCTCACAAAAGTGAGTATAATACTTCAATGGAAAAAATGGACACAGTGAAATAGAGTACTTTCAAGCATTCTTGATGAAAAGACTAGAGCTGAATGGAAAATTTGACTTTCAGATGCAAGAATTGAGAGAAACATTAAAAGGTAAATAGGAAAGAAAAATCATGCAGGACTTACTAAAGGTGAACTTACTAAAGGTGAAGGTACATTCCTACATGGAAAGATGATATGTATAAGTCATGAGACTTTGCTTAATGTTACGGTAATTGGATGAAATATAGATAGATAGATAGATACATACATACATACATACATACATAGAGGACACAGGGTAAATTGAATATGAAGGGATAGTATCTAAAAAAAATAAAATTAAAGGGTAAGGGAGGAAAATATTTGCCAAAGGAGAAAGGGCAAGGTAGAATGGGGTAAATTATCTCACATAAAAGAGGCAAGAAAAAGATTTCACAATGGATGGGAAGAGGGGGAAGGTAAGAAGGAATGACTAAATCTTACTCTCATTAGATTTGACTTAAGGAGGGAATAACATACACACTCAATTGGGTATTACCCTACAGGAAAGTAAAGGTGAAGGCAATGGGGGGAGGGAGAGATGATAGAAGGGAGGGCAGATTGGAGAAGGGGGTAGTCAGAAGCAAACACTTTTGAAAAGGGGCAGGGTCAAAGGAGAAAATAGAATAAGTTGGGGGTGGGATAAGATGGAGGGAAATATAGGTAATCTTTCACATTATGACTATTATGGAAGTATTTTGCATAACTGCACATGTATAACCTATATCCAATGTCTTGCCCTCTCAATGAGGGTGGGTGGAGAGGGTAGAAGGAAGAGAATTTGGAGCTCAAAAGTTTTAAAAACAAATGTTAAAATTTGTTTTTACATGCAACTGGGAAATAAGATATGTAGGCTATAGAGTATAGTATTGCCCTCCAAGAAAGTAAGGGGGAAAGGAATATGGGGGTGAAAAAAAAGGAAGGTAGACTGGGGGAATGTGTAATCAGAATGCATGCCATATTGGGGTGTGGGGCAGGGACAGATGGGTAGAAAATCTGGAGTTACAAATCTTGTGGAAATGACTATTGAAAACTAAAAATAATGAACTAAATAATAAAATATATAAAAGTCCATGAGGTTACATAGTCTCAAACATGACTAAATGACTGAACATCAACAAGGTGCCAGGTACTATGCTAGGTATTGGTGAAACAAATACAAAAAAAATTCATTTTTTCTCAAGCCTTCATTCCAATGAGACCGAAAACAAATACACATATGTGTGTGTATAAATGCATGTGTATATGTGTGTGTGTGCCTATATAGCTGTCCTGAAATTTTTCTCCAGGTCCAGGAAACCTTTACATAAAACTGTTGGGGCAGCTAGGCAGTGCGGTGGGTAGAACATTAGACCTGGAGTTGAGACAATGTGAATTCAAATCTGGTCTCATGATCCTGTGCAAGTCTGTCCTATTTGTCTCAGTAAAATGGGGATATACAGGAGAAAAAAATGATAAACCATTCTAGTGTCTTCATCAAGAAAACCCCATGTCCATAGGTTCATAAAGAGTTGGATATGACTGAAAGACTGAATAAGCCACCTGAAAAGGAAAAGAGGAAGGGTTTGCCCTACTTAGTATATGGAGCTCATGTTGTGGATGAATAGTACCTCCTACCTCTGGACCCAGTTGGCAAGAGAGAAGTTGTAATTCCCTAGTATATGTTAGTTTTAAATTTTTTTATCCTTGTCTTCCCCATACTGAGTTGCTTTTACATAGTAGCTACTTATAAATATTAATTGAATTGAAATTGTATTACTATTTCCTTTTAGACTAAGCAAGGTTAAGTATGAAGCAGTCAAAATAAAAAAAAATAATAGAAATCTGAAATTGTAAACGTGGAGTACTTTTATAAGTAAAAATTGTTTTTCCATACCTTAGAAAGCGATCTTGAAAAGCTCAATTGCATATGAAAAGGCCAGCTAGAGGATAATTTGCCCCAGGGAACAGACTGCTTCTCTGCCTTTGTGAGCAGACATTCATTTGAAGAAGATACTAACCTAATCACTGCAGACAATGATAGCAGCCAGGAAATTAAAAGACACTTGCTTCTAGGAATGAAAGGTATGAAAAATTCTAGATAACATACTAAAAAGTAGATATTATCTTGCCAATGAAATTCTATATAGTCAAAACTATGGTTTTTCCAATATGATTGAGACTTCAATTGTAGGAAAAGCTGAGTGCTGCAGAAATGATACTTTTGAATTGTAGTGCTAGAAAAGACTTTTGAGAGTCTCTGGACAAGCAAGGAAGTCAAAACACTTAACACTAAAAGAAATTAATTAACTCACTGGAAGGTCAGTTACTGAAGGTGAAGCTTAAATATATTAGCCCCATAATGAGAAGACCAGACTCACTGGAAAAGACGCTGATGTTGGGAAAGATTGAAGGCAAAAGAAAAAGGGGATGGGAGAGAATGAGATGGATAGATAGTGTCATGGAAACAATGAACATGAATTTGGAAAGATTTGGAGAGATAGTGGAGGACAGAAGGTCGTGAAGAGTCAGACACAACTTGAAAACAACAATCTGGGAAGCATGTTCATTCCAGAAGGAACAACACTCATTGTGAAACCAGGAAAGCTCTTATTTTACATTTGTTTTACATTCCTTGTGAATGGGAAATTCCCTAATGGAACACATTTACTCAGACAAAATGCAAGACTTTTATTTCCTGTCCCTGATTCAAATTGACTCCTTTGTTCCCCATTGGCTAGATGCAACTTTCTCTTCCATGTCTTCTCCATGTCTATGTTCCCCCAAACAGCTTGTTATGCATAAGAACAAGCTTCTGACCTTTTACTTAATCAGAAGCCTGATTCTGCTAGGTTGCAGCTCTGAGTCATGCCTCACTTACATCCTGTTATCACTCCTGCAAAGCTGAAGGTAGTTTTTAATCCTGTGGAAACCAAATTCCCTTTTTTTTGTTGTTGTTGTTTCTCACAACAAAGCAACTCTCAGAAATCTGGGAAGTATAACTGACCATAAGGCAGAATTTCTCACTAATGGAAACTGTCGAACAGAAGCTCTCCCATTGACTGCCTGGAGGTGATAAATCTTGTAGCTAAGTTCTCACGCAAGTCAAAAAGCAGAGGTTTCTGCCAATCCTAAACTAAAAGTCATTTTGTCCTTTCTGAAAGACCACCATAAGTATTCTAGGTGAAAGGTATCAGCCAAAATGGAAGAGTTCCTAGAAAGAAGCAGTTTATTCCACCTTCCCTGACAACTGCTACAATAAAAATCTCAAGAACCAGACAAAGGGTTCAGAAATATAA
Source organism: Potorous gilbertii (assembly GCA_028658325.1). Lineage (NCBI taxonomy): Eukaryota > Metazoa > Chordata > Mammalia > Diprotodontia > Potoroidae > Potorous > Potorous gilbertii. The sequence continues at coordinate 395,109,228 of CM053771.1, read as the reverse complement.
AGGGAAACCACAGGTGGTCATCTTTTTAACACAATATCAGAAACTCAGTTCACAGTCATATGACTAAGGCAACAATAAGAGTATTGCAGAACAGGAAAGGCTATGATATTGGGGCCAGACTTGGGGAATAGAATTGATCCTAAGTACAAGGACCATGGTGCCATAATTCTAAATCAAGATCTCAGTACCATATCCTGGAAGCAGACCAAGGATACAGCACTATCATTCTGATCTAGGAAAGGATATCTTTTCCCCACCCCACCCCTCCAGCCCCATTTATTAATTTATTTATTTTTAGTTGTCAACATTCACTTGCAAAAGGTTTAAATTTTCTCCCCCTCCCTCACCTCCTTTCCCACCCAAGTCAGCATGTAATCTGATATGGGTTCTATATATACATTCCTATTAAACACATTTTCACTTTAGTCATTTTGCAGAGAGGAATTATAACAAATGGGAGAACCATGAGAAAGAAAAATCCAAACAAAAAAGAAAGTAGTCTGCTTTGTCCTGCATTCCCACTCCATGGTTCTTTCTCTGGATGTGATTGATATTTTACATCATGAATTCTTTGTAATTGTTTTAGATCCTTGCATTGCTGAGAAGGGCTAAGTCTATCAAAATCAGTCATCACACATTATGCCTGTTACTGTGTACAAAGTTCTCCTGGTTCTGCTCACTTCACTCAGCATCAGTTCATATAAATCTTTCCAGGTTTTTCTGAAATCTGTCTGTTCATCATTTCTTACAGCACAATAGTATCTCATTACATTCATATACCACAACTTGTTCAGCCATTCCCTAGTTGATAGGAATTCCCTCAGTTTCCAGTTCTTGGCCACCACAAAAACAGCCGCTATAAATATTTTTTGTCCATGTTGGTCCTTTTCCCATTTTTTATGCCCTTTTTGGGATATAGCCCTAGAAGTGGTATTGCTGGGTGAAAAGGTATGCACATTTTAGCATAGGCAGGAAAGGATATCTTGAAGTCAAATCCTGGAGCAGAACCGGTCTACATATTATCATTAAGATCCCAGCATCAGGAAACCAGATAAAATAGGCCAAGATCATTCAAGAGCGTTATAGGCCAACCAAAAGTACACTCAGCCTCATCCTATCACAAAGTCCCAGTCAGGGAAGTAAGGTTGGAAGAATTAGTAACAAAAAAAAGAGGAAGATTTAGGGATGACTTAGTGATGCCCAAAAAAAGCCAGGAGAGAATAACTGCAAAACATGAATTCTGCAAATGATGACCTTTATTTCTACTGCCAGAGTGGCATCTTCAAGAGGGTGTTCAGCTAGGAGTTGGCAAACCCTAAGCTCAAATTCTTTCTTTAGAACTTAAGATTAGACTTGGCAAGTCAGCAAACCTCATTGAGCCTTAGTTTCCCCTTCAGGGATATGGGGTTAATAACAACAACTGTATTACTTATTTCACAGAAAAGCTATTATAAGATTCAAATGAGAACACAGAGGTAAAATGCATTGTTATTTTTAAGTGTCATCTATGATCAGTTGTAATTTTTCTTTAGAGCAATTGCAATGTAACATATTGGTAGCAAACAATGTATTAGCAGTTGGTGAGAGAGATGGTAGCATCAGAATTGTAGACTACCATTTTTCTAGTCAATCTTAAGGCTCTGGATTACTTTCCTTCCTTGTATTCTTCCATGTTGTCTTCTCAAACTGTGTTTGATTACTTTTCCACTTATGATTCTTAGGGTGATGCTGAGCATCCACTGCGTTAAGTGCTGGTGATACAAAGAGAAGCAAAAGAATGAAGGAGTTTACAAGCTAATGAGGGAGACAATATGTAAACATATGTACATATATACACACATACATATATAATATATACATAAATACATATGTGTATACACACACACACACACACAAAACAAGCTATATATAGGACTTGTAGAAAATAATTAACTGAGAAGAGGTATTAGAATTAAGAATTGAGGAAGGCTTCCTGTACAAGGTGGTAGTTTAGTGGGGGCTTAAAGGAAGCCAGAAGGATGAGTAGTTAGAGTAAAGGAGAAAGAATATTTCAGGCTCAGGGGACAGCCAGAGAAAATGCCAATTAGTTAGCCAGTATTATGAGTTTTCTTAGGAATATTTACCAAGGTGGCACAGTAAGAATCATTGATACAGAATATTCCCCCTAAGAGTTGGAGGCACACTCTATCAGTAGTACATACAGAATCTAGGCAAAAGTGGTCTTTAATGGTTAGAGAGCACATGTGGTGAAAGGATTATTCATAACTCCTAGTTGGAGAAGTCTTTTTCTTTTTCTCCCATTGTGGGGTCCACATGAATTTTCCCTCAAGTTGGAGTAGGAAGCCTGGGGAGAATATATTCCTAGGTAGACATCTGGCTGGCAGACCTGATCAGCAAAGGGAGGAATTAGATTCCAAATCTAGATTACTCATAGCTGCTTTTGAAGAGATGAATACTCCTCAGACTTTAAATCTCACAAATAACTCAACATTGACCAATGGAGGCCAAGAGTAAACAATAAACAGTGTTGGGAATGTTTACAAGTTGTGAGAGGGACCAAGAGATGGAGAGTGAGCTATGAGTTCAAGTATTTAAAGGGTGCTCCTGGAACTCCGGGATTTGACTATGGCTATAAACTAGTTAAATAGGAGAGCTAAGTGGAGCAATGAACAGAGTGTGGGCCTGTCAAGCTATGATCCATGGGGTCATGAAGAGTCATACACAACTGAATGACTAAACAGCAAATACAACCACAAATCAACTAGTTAAAGGCCCAAATGACTTGAAACTTCATGGGTCTTGAAGAAGCTAAATCAAGTAAACTAAATGGTAGTTATTTTAGTGTACCTGACTTTTATTTCTTTTCCTTTTTGGGGTATGATTAAAAGAAAACTCTACATGTCAAACTGTGTTTGTGTGCTCTTCTCTATTAAGTTATGTTGGGGTGACTGAATGAACATCCAGCACAAAGAAAATATTTGCAATTTTTTCTCAGTGAGTGGAGGGAGGAACCATAAATATTTTATCAGCTCATATATGGATAAAAAAGAGAAAGACAGCCACCCATAAAGGAATGGAGCTAGAGGATTTGAGAGAGTTTGATGAGAAACGCAGAGCTTGATATTTTCCTAGAGTAACCTCTGTTGTTGGGTAGAGCCTGACCAATACAAGGAATGTAGGCTAGCTTCAGCCTGGTTCTTAATTGTTTGTTACTTAAATTCAATTCCCTTTTTAATTCCTAAAAATTTATGTTCTTTCCCTCATATCTCCCCCTTTACAGACATTTAAAAATTCTTTTACACCAAGTTAAAAAAAATGTTTCTTTCTGTACCTCAAGTTCCTAATCTCTTTATAAGGAGTTAGGTAACATGCCTATTCTCAGGTCCCATGAAATGTCTGGTAATTATGTTGAATAGGGTTCTTAAAACTTTCAAAACAGTTTGCATAATGTTGTGTTTATTGTATAAACTATTCTCCTAGTTTCACTCTCTTTACCCTGCATCACTTCAAACATACTTTCTCCAGTTTTGTTGAAACCACATAATTTCTTTTGGCACAATTGCATTATGTTATATCCATCTACCATAAATTGTTCAGTTATTCCCCAAATGATAGGCAGCCCCTTAGTTTCCAGTTCTTGTTAGTATAAAAGAATTTGCTATACATATATATATATATTTACATATTTATCCTTTTTCCCTTTCCTTGATTTCTTTGAACCTATGATCCTAGTGGTGGATTTTTCTGGGTCAAGGAGTATGCACAATTTAGTAACTTTTTGAGGCATAGTTTTAAATTACTTTCCAAAATGGTAGTACTATTAATTCACAGCTCCACCAACAATGCATTAATGTGCCTGTTTTTCAACAGTCCCTCCAGCATGTATCATTTTTTGGTCAACTTTGACAACCTAATAGGTGTGAGGTTGCTTATTCCAGAGTTGGTTTAATTGCATTTTTCTAATTACTAGCATTTTGAATTATTTTTTTTCTTATGGCTATTGATAGTTTGATTTTCTTCCTTATAAATTTACCTGTGTTTTATACTATGCTGAAGGACCAGTTACCATTTGGTGAACCTGTTTCATATTGTTGAATAAGACTAACAATATGATCAGTAGTACCACTTAGTAGGGAAATATAGATGAGGAAGCTAATATTCAAAGGGGTACGTATACTAAGCCTGAGGTCATACAGACACTAGAAAGTAGAAGAGGAATTCAGACCTTCACATTTTGGCATGAAATCCCAGGCTCAAGGATTTGGATTTTCTTCTCTCTTTTTTTAAATTTCATTTACTGTTGTCTGTTTCTTTTGATATGGTTTTGATTAGGGGAAAGTAAGTTTTTTATAAAAAAAGAATGTCCAGTGCAATGGAGTAGTTACCAGAATCAAATATAGTTGAGACCTCAAAGATGATAACTGAAAAAAAGTATTGTTTTTAGTGATTAATGGGTCATCAGCAACATTAGAGAGAGCAGTTTCAGTAGATTATCAGCAGGGGAAATCAGACTTCAAAAAATTCAAGAAAGAGTGGGTGGAGAGGAAGTGAAGATATCAAAAGGAGATAATCATTTTCAAGAAGTTTGGTAGTGAAGAGGAAAGCGATGGGTTGTTAGATTTTTTTTTTTTTGGTTAGAAAGTCAAGGGTTTTGCGAGAGGTGGGAAGAGAGGAACTTAGAGGTTTTGATCATATTTCTAGGCATATGAAAAGAAGCCAGAAGAGATATTAAATTGGAAATGCATAAATGAAAAGAGATGTCTGCTCAAGTTAGAAAGAAGAAATCAGGATCAAGGATCCACACAGAATAATTAGCCTTAGTGAAATATTGGGATGTTTGACTGGACAGAAAGAGGAGAGGATAAATGATGACAAGAAAACCTTTTGAGGAATGAAAGAAGGGAGTTGAGGAAATATATGTTGGATAAACCTCAATTTTCTCAAAGAAAGGGGAAACTAAATTATCTATTGTAATTATTGGGTTTGGTAGTGTGGTTATAGATTTTTAAAAAATCAGGAAAGAGATCTAAAATATTGCTGTGGGAAATTACAAAGTCATTCAATATAACAGTGTAGAAGAATTGTCACAGAAAAATAAGATACCAGCAGAGATTTCATACTATGTGTTTATAGTGAGTGATGCCAATGTGATTTTATAATGATAAGCTGATACTTTCTAATGATGCTCTGTAGACTTTAAGCAGGAGAAGAAGATTAGTCACCAGGTAGCTCCAACTGATGGGAACAAGGATGCTGAAGGCACCCAAAAGCAACTGACATATATACTGGTCTAAGGAACTAGGAATGTGTAGCCTGGAAAAGAGATGACTTAGGGAGACAATGATGGCCATCTTCAACTTTTGAAAGGGCACTTACATAGAAAAGGAAGACTTCTACTCTAGAGGCCAAAATTAGAAACAATGGCTTGAAATTTCATTGTAGGTTTGATATAAGAAAAAACCTGCCTAACATTTAGAGTTATTCAAAGGGAGAGTGAACTGCTTCTGAAGTTCATGGAATAAGAAAAGACTTAAAAGGCCATATAATTTGATGTCCTCATTAATTTTGTTTATTATAAACTTAGTCAATATCAATAAATATAAATATTTAAATTTAGAGAACATGTAGAGAACAAAAGACTGTGAAATTGTGAACTTTTATGTAGATACAGATTGTTTTTTAAAGTATATATTAAATTTAACATGGTAATAAGATTGCATTGTTTTGTGTTCCTCTCTGAACTTCGTTCTACTTTTTTTTGAAGTTTCTTTGCCATTCTTTTCTTCTTTAGGGCAAAATCTCTATCATTATTCACCAACTCTATTCATTGCTCCACTGTCCATTGAAAAGAAGTCCTTTACTGATTATACATGTAGTCATAGTCAGGCAGAACAAATTTACACACAACATGGTGAAAAATGTGACTCGTTCTTCTTTTCATCACCTCTTTGTCAACAGAGGCTTAGCATGTTCATCATCAATATTTCGATTGGTCACTACAATGATTAGAATTCTGATATCTTTCCAAGCTAGTTTTCTTTATTATACTATTGTGGTCATTGTGTAAATTATTTTTCTCAATCATGATCAATTTTGTGGTCATTGTTTAGTCCTGTCCAACTAACTCTATGTGACCCCATGGAATCTTGGCAAAGAATGCTAGAGTGGTTTGCCATTTCCTTGTCCAGTGTGTCTCTATTTTACAGATGAGGAACTGAGGCAAATAGGGCTTAAATGTCTTGCTCAGTCAGGGCCACCTAGCTAGTAAATGTCTAATGCTGGATTTGAACTTAGATCTTTCTGACTCCAGACCTGGTACCTCATCCATTATACCTCTTAGCAGTCAATTTACTCTGCCTCATTTCATACAAGTATTCCCAAATTTTTCTACATCTGTTATATTTGTCACTTTTTATATAGGGTAAGAGCTATCCTATCCACTTTGTTTCTACTTCTGCATAATTTTACAATATATATTTTTAAAAATGGGTTTTCCCTCTTTCTTCCACCTTTTTTTGAGGGGAAATGCCTAGCACTAGGTTAAAAGGGTATGCAAAGTGTAGTGATTCTTTGGGTAGAGTTAAAAATTTGTCTCCAGACTTTTTGAACCAATTCATAGCTCCACTAACAACACATTAGTGTGTCTGTCCTTTTATAGATCCTCCAATAATTTCAATTTTCTTCTTTTTTGCATCTTTGTCAAGGTCATGAGTATGACTTGAAGCTTTGACTAGTTTTAATTTGAAGTTCTCTTATTAATAACTTAGAGAATTTCTCTTGTGTGATTTTTTTTTTTAAAGCCAAAGAAAACAAAGTTTATTAGAGATTTGCCTGATTGGGTTGCCTCTTAAGGAGCCTAAGCATTTGTGACACTTGTATTCACAAGCAGGCCAGACGGAATCTCAGCTAGACAGAGTCTGAGCTGGATTGAATATGAGTGCCTTCATGGAGGCAAGATGGAACTTAAATACAGAAAAGAGTATAGGAGGGATCAGGGGTGGGGATGGGGGAGTCTGGTAGTCCAGGGTGATGGGAGGAGGGGTTTAGGAAGAGTCTTGAGGAAAAGTCCAAGGAAGGAATCCAAGGAGGGTCAAAGGCTGGAAACAGCTGGATGCTCAGAAGATATCAGACAATGGAGGGTTTGGGTGGGAAGCAGGTGGGGCAATCTAGAGATCTTGATAGGGGCAGTATGGGAATGGATACAGATCTTGATGGGAATGGTCAGCAGCCTGGGGAATGGGGTGGGGGTGTGCAACAGAGAAGTGAGTAGAATGATAATGAAAAGTCTGTGGGCTTCCTGAGACTGCCAGAACAAAAGGGAAGATTAGATTTGAGTAAGAAAGGCCATATTAAGTGGGAAGATTCAAGGGGAGCTCAAGAAGGCTCCCAGAGTCTGAAACCCATCATTCCCCCCTCAAACAGATTGAACCCAAATTCTTTTGGGGTAAAGGGTGAAGGTCTCAGCTTCTGAAACTTCTTCCTGCTGGCAAGGGGCATAGAGCTGTCCCTGCTTTGATGGGTCCTGTTCAAGGGGTCAAACTTCAGAACCTGGGTGGTGCCAGGTCCAGTGGGCTGGAGACCTTGGATTCAGATGGAGGTTGGTATGTCATCTGGAAGTTGATGGCTTGCACTCTAGAAAAGACAAACCTGGTAAGGAGGCTAGGTAAACACACACCAAGCAGGTACAAAAGGAGTATAAAGAAAAGACAATTTCCCTGGCATAAAAGATAATTCCCCTGGAGAGAATTAAAGATGACTATGGCAAGGCCAGAACATAGAAGGATACATTTGATAGGGTAGTTTTTTCCTGTCAGATATCCCCTTTCTTTCCAGATTGCTCCATGGGTATGCAGAAAAAGGAAAGCATACTTGGAGTAAATAAAAACATCAACTGGCCTGGGGTCAGTTCCTAAGGAATGAGTTAAGACTCCCAAAGCCTGTCCTCTCCTTTCATAAACATACAGAGTGAAAGGTTTTCCCAGATTGGGTAGGTCTAGTGATGGGGTTGTGGTCAATTTAGTTTTCAGAAGTTTTAGAAACTTTAGCCTGGTCGGAGTCAATGCTCTGAGTAGGGTCATAAATCAAAATTAGGAATCCAGAGTCTACAAAATCCAGTCATTTTTAAAAACACTCAAACTTGTTTCTTAGTAGCTGGAACAGGGATAGACAGGATTTTCCTTTTTCTCTCAGAGGTTAAGGAGAGAGAGGCCGGTATGAGTTCATGGCCCAGATACCTTATGGACTGGCATGCTATCTGGACTTTGTTCCAAGAGACCCTCTAGCCTCAAATGCCCAAGAAATTAAGGTCTTCTCTGGCAATAGCCAAAGAAACTGCCTGGGTGGGGCTACAAATAAGAATATCATGCATATACTGAATTAAGCTACTTTCTGCTAGTTTCAGGTGCCTTAAATTCCTTCCCAAAGCCTGGCTAAATAAATGAGTGTTATCTCGAAAGCTTTGGGGCAAGACTGTCCATGTTAGCTGATATGGACGTGATTCCCCAGGAAAAGTACATTCAAAAACAAAAATAAATTTTGAGTATTCTCCATTGGCGTTTCTGCGGGAAGGATTGCAATGTTTCATGGACATAAACAAGGAACGAGGATTTTATACCTAAGGAATTTTTCAATTAAAGGTTGTAGTCCTTCCCAGATCTCAGGTTTAATCAGATACTGGCTGAGATGGGGGAGCACTTTAGTGCCTGGGAAACTAACAGTGGCTGGGGTGGCAGAAGTAGCTCTCTCTGGAATTACAGTGTCCCAAATATTTGGCCTGACTGTCTCCCACACTCTCAAGCAAACCGGGGAAGACATAGTGAACAGAGGCAAAAGGGAGGTGGGAGGTTTAACTAGAGAAAATTGACTTCCCAATTTCACCATCAGGTCCCTTCCCAATAAGGGGGCAGGGTCAGAGCTCGGCATAAGGAAGCAGCATTTAAACCACAGATCCTCAAGCAGACTGGGGAGGGGGTATGTCTGGAGACATTCCTTAGTTTCCTCTTCAAAGCCTATGACCTGAGGGGTCAAGGGACAAATAGGGCCAGAGTGACTGATCAAAGCAGAGAATTTAGCCATGTTAAAGTGGGTAACCTTACCTTCAGCCTTCATGTTTTGCCTAGGGCTTGGTGGGAGAGGTGGAGAAAGTGGGAGCACTGCCAGCACCCAGGCTTTCCCATGTTCCAAGTCTTGAGAAGACAGGGTACTGGGGGTGGCTTCACCACTTTTTCATCCTGAGGGACAATCTTTCCTCTAATGTCCATCCTGGTCACATGGGCATGGTTTTGCAGGCGTTGGTTCCTGGGGCTCCCTCTGGGGAGGCACCCTGGAGGAGCACTCCTCGGACCAGTGACCCTCCCTGTGGCAATGAAAGCAGGTTTCCCCACTGTCCAAGTAGCCAGCCTTCCTCCAAGGGGGTGCCCTGGAGGGATGTTCCCTGGGTCTTTTCCTGGCCAAGGCAGCAGCCAAGAATTGAGCCTGCTCCCTGGCCCTAGCCCTTCTCCTTCATTCTCTTTCCTCTGCTGCAATGAGTTCTCTGTTATTAAAGACTCTGAAGGCCATTTCCAGTAACTGGGCCTGAGGTATTTGGGGTCCCATTGCCAATTTCTGCAGTTTCCTCTGAATATCCAGGGCAGACTGATTAATAAAATACATGCTAAGGATTACGGGCCCTTCTATGAGTCAGGATCCAGATTTGTATGCTTTTTAATAGCTTCTACTAGCTGGTTTTGAAAAAGGGCAGGGTTTTCCTTTTCTCCCTGAGTAATTTCCCTAATTTTTTGAAAATTTACTTGTTTTTGAAATGCAGTTTTTAGGTCTTCTAACAGGCAAACTACCATAAAGTCTCTCTTTCCCCTGTCCTCACTCTTTTGATAATCCCATCTGGGGTCACTTGTGGAAACAGCTATTCCAGGGGGTATTTTATGGAATTATTGCTAGTCATATGATCCCCAAACTTTTGGGCATGTTCCCAAATTCTCCCCTTCTCTTCAACAGTATAACAGAAAGAGAAAAGAATATGCAGATCCTTCCAAGAAAGTTCAAATTGTAGGGATATGTCCCTAAAACCCTCAGTAAACCTAGTGAGGTCTTCCGATTATCTCCCCAGTTTCTCTTTAATCTGGGTGAGATCTGAAAGAGAGAACAGAACACACATTCTGGTTGTCCCACTGAGTAGAGTAGGCACTTCTCTCAAGGGAAACAGCCCTGACAGCCCAATGGAGACAGGGGCTTGTGGAGGAAGATAGGAAGTGCCACTTCTTGTGAGGGAGGGGCTGGGGAATGCCTGCTGAACAACATTAGGCTGCAGGGCCAGGGGATCTGGCTGGCAAGGGGAAAGATCCACTGATATCTGAGGAAGAGTAGGGATCAAAGGGGGAGATGCCCCAGAGAATGCCACAGGAGTATGGCCTAAAGCCTGAGTGAATATTGTCCCAGTGAGAGGGGCTGCACCCACTTAACTGACATTTCTCTAACCTTCTAGTGCCCAGAAAGTTCAGAGACTCAGGCACACACTAAAAAGTAACTGAGTTTTCCCCGATTTCCTTGTGCCCAGAAAATCCAGAGAATTGGGTATCCACTTTATGCACAGGTCCACTGCCTAACCAATGGACCAACAACCTGAGTCTCTAACTCTCTAGCACCCAGAAAGTTCAGAGACTTTGCCTGATACTTGGACCTGAAGCCAGGTCTGAAAATCTGCTTCCAAGGTGCTTGGAGAGCAAGAATGGGATAGGAAGAGGGGAAGGCTTACATACCTTCCAGTTTGAGCAGAAGAACTCGAGATTAGTAGATTTCCTGGTCAGGGAACCATAAATGATGAGGTTCAGGGGTAATCAGGACCCCAAAATACCGACAGTCCAGGTCATGCTCGAATGAATTCAACTCAAGCTTTCTTAAAGCCCAAAAACCCAAAATTTATTAGAGATCCGCCTAATTGGGTTGCCTCTTAAGGAGCCTAAGCATTTGTGATTCTTGTATTCACAAGCAAGCCAGATAGAATCTCAGCTAGACAGAGTCTGAGCTGGAATGAATTTGGGCTGTGATTTCTTTATAGATTGCATTTCTTCATCTGAAAACTGCCTGTTCATATCTGCCTATTTATTTACTGATCTAATGAAGAATGGCTCTTGTCATTATTATATATTTGTATCATTTCTCTTTACATATTGGAAATCAGAATTGTATCAGATAAATCATCTCTAAAGACTATTTTTCCCCAGTTTACTGTTTTCCCATCAATTCTAACTCATTCATTTGTTTGTGTAAAAGGTTTCCAAATCAAACAACTCTTAGTTACCACATCACATCTTTCAGATTTGCTAACATGACAAAACAGGAAAATTATAAATTCTGGAGATGTAGGAAGATTGGAACACTAATGTATTGTTGGTGGAGTTGTGAACACATTTTACCATTCTGGAAAGCAATTTGGAACTATGTCCAAGAGGTTATAAAACTGTGCACACCTTTTGATCCAGCAATACCACTTCTAAGGCTGTATACCAGAGAGATCATACAAATGGGAAAAGGACCCATACGTATAAAAGTACTTATGAAAGGTCTTTTTGTTGTGGCCAAGAAATGGAAATTGAGGATATATTTATCAATTGGGGAATGTCTGAACAAGTTGTGGTATATGAATGTAATAGAATACTACTGTTTTTAAGAAATGATGAACAGGTAGACTTTAGAAAAACTTGGAAAGACTTATATGAACTGATGCTGAGTGAAGTGAGCAGAACCAGGAGGACTTTATATACAGTAATAGCAACATTGTGTGATGACCAGCCAGAGGTTGTCTTTCTGCTGTCCTTATAGAGAGAGGCTACCAGGCCAAAATAATATCTATCTGCTCCCTTAAAGTTTAAGGGATGTAATTTTCAGGTCTAATCTAAATTCTTATAGCTGCCCATTACTGGGGGAAAGCAGGACCTCCAGCCTTTATATCCAAGGCTTGACTCCTTTCTCACTCAAAAACAGTTCCAAAATGAATACCCACAACACTTAGTCAGGAAGCCTATTTATTCAAATTGGTAGTGGAACAGAAATCAGAAAAAGTTTACTTACATAAAGTTTACTTACATACTTATTGTATGTACCAGACAATACAGAATGAAGGTTTTCTCCCATTGGGATCAAGGTAACTCAGTTCAAACAAGAGAGAGAAGGAGTCCTAGATATCATCAAAAGAGAAGGTCCCAAAAGTCTCTAGTGTAGCAAGCTAAGGATAGGGACCTGACAGAGATTGCTATGTTCTCTCATGTTGGCTTGTTAACATTGTCTTTTCCTTCTGCATCCAGAAGTGGAGTTGGCATCTTCTATCTTGAAGATAGAAGCCAGAGAAACCTGAAGAGACTCTCAAACCTAAAAAAGACTGAGGAATTCTGTTTCCCACTCCTGATTCCACACCACCCCTTAGATATATGTGAGACATTCCACTCTACCATTGAGGTAAGAGTCCCATATCATTGGGCTTTGAATCTGGAGTTACAGCAGCATGATCAAAGCACAGAGCTGAGAAGGTATAGGCAAAATAATATCACAGGATTTGGAACATTTTGTGTATGTTCATGTTCCAGGTATGGAATCTGGCTTGACCTCTGAAGCCCCTTCACACTCTAATCACACAATAAAATATCCATTTTTTATACTTGTCATAATGGAAGTCATTTACTTTTCTATCTTCAGGACTAAATGAATGATCACTGGAAAGGTTTTCAACTTTCTGTACCATTCACACATGCATTTCAAACTGAAGATCATGTAGAAAGAAGATCCTAGTTGGTCAGAAAAGTGGTTATCCCCAACATATGAGAAGGAAGCCTGAAATTCTGTGAGGACACACTAATGAAGGATTGGTAGCTATGGCTGGAAAATTCTTTCTTAAATTTAGTAGAATGAGCACTGGTACTAGAGTCAGAAAATCTGAGGTTAACCCTGCCTTTGTCACTGTA
>CM053771.1:395044940-395086266 GCA_028658325.1 Potorous gilbertii | reverse complement strand
GAAGAGAGGGCAAATTGGTGATAGGGAAAATTAGAATGCTCAGTGTACTGGGGTGGGGGAGGGGACAAATGGGGAGAAAATTTGGAACCCAAAATTTTGTGAAAGTGAATGTAAAAAGTTAAATAAATTTATATTAAGAAAAAAACCCAAGAAAAATAAAGCAGTTTTTAGAAAGTAGTTTGCAATCTTTATTCAGAATAAATTAGTTCTTTTTTTCTAAGGATGAATAGCATTTTTCATCATAAGTCCTTCAGAGTTATCTTAGATCACTGTGTTGCTGAGAATAGCTACGGTGTTCACAGTTGGTAACGGCACAACACTGATGTTACTGGTGCAGTGTACTCCTGATTCTACTCATTTAACTGTGACTCAGTTCATGTAAGTCTTGCCAAATTATTCTGAGAGTATCCTGCTCATTGTTTCATATAGCACAAACAGTGTTCTACAATATTCATATAACGCAACATGTTCAGCCATCCTACCATATATATGTGTGTGTGTGTGTATATGTATATATATATATATATATACACACATATATGTATATATAAAATCAACTCTTCTTGTGGTGCCAACAAATTACAAACCGAGTGGATGCCCATCAATTTGGAAATGACTAAAGAATTGCTATATGAATGTAATGGAATGCTTTTGTTCTATAAGAAATGATGAGCAGCTAGACTTCAGAAAAACCTGCAAAGACTTATGTGCACTGATGCAAAGTGAACTGAGCAGAGCCAAAAAAACATATCAACAACATGGCACAATCATCAACTATGACTGACTTAGTTCTTCTTTGCAATACAATGGTCCAATACAAATCCAAAGGACTTGCGATGGACAATGCTATTCACATCCAGAGAAAGTGTGAATGAGGATCCAAGCATACCTTTTTCACTTTATTTTTTTTTATCTTGTAGTTTTCTTCCTTTAGCCTTGTTTATTCTTTTATCTTCATGATTAATATGGAAATATATTTTACGTGAAAGAATACTTCATTGAGTTACTTTATTTTTAAACCAGGTTCAAATTGCTTGAATAATTACTTCTTTTTAGTATAGTTGGAGATAGTGGTACTTATAGGTGCCCTTCCTTTTCACTTGTTTTCATTATTAAAGTTACTTGTCTTTGCTTCTCCTGGATGATTTTATTTTGTTTTAGGCATAGAAAGTAATTTTTTCATTGTTTGATTGCTGTATCATTCAAATCAATTTAGGCAATATTATATCAATATTATTCTGTCATGAGTAATTATTTCTTCTCAGTTTACTTTTATTCTCATAAACTATTTCATAATTTAATTTGCAAAATTTCTATATATGTGTTGGCAGATGAACTTCAGCTATTTTATACAGTTTCTAGTTATTTTGAACACAATTTCTCTCTCTCCTATATTTTCTTGCCAAAACAAACAGAAGAAAACATTATCATGACTTTTGTCGATTTCTTTTTATATGTCATGGGTTTATAGAACTTGTTTCTATTAATTTTTATTACAGTCACTAGAGTTCTCTAAGTTAAAAAAATATGTCCTCTATAAAAAGTGACAATTGTTTTTCTTCTTTGCCCATGCTTATTCTGTCAATGTAATTCTTTTGAGTTATGGGTAGCATTTCTGTTATAATTTCAAATTATATAGGTGACAGTGAACATCCTTGCTTTTCCACTGATATTACTTAAAAGGCCTATAGCGTTTCACCATTACAGACAATGCTAATTCTTGATTTAAAATTCTATTGAATTTTAATTATTAAATTATTTAATTATTCAATTGTAATATTGAATAATAAACTGCTCTTAAAGATTTATTTATTACTGTGCTGATTTATTTATTACTGTGCTGTCTAGTATTCTTCATTTAAAAGGGCATTTTATTTTGTCAAAGGCCTTTTCAGCTTTCTTAAGGTAATTATGCTACTTTATTGATTTTATTAGCATATGGCCTATTATATTTAGAGTTTTCTTCATATTGAACCAATTCTACATTTCTCATATAAATACAGTCTGAGGTATGCCATGTATGATCTTTTGAATACATTACTATGCCCTCTTTTCTGTTATCTTATTCAGCACCCTTTAATCTTATTTTTTTAGATATCATCCATTGTCATTCAACTCAACCTGTTCTGTCTTTGGATATGTGTGTGTGTGTGTGTGTGTGTGTGTGTGTGTGTGTGTGTGTGTGTAATCTCTCCAAATACCCAAATTCTGAGAAAAGTCTCAAGAGTTCACAAATATTAACTTTCTGTGTAGCAATGCAAACAGTTCAACTTTAGAAAGTCCTTTATGATATCTCTTTCCTATTTACCTTCATGCTTGTCTTGATTCTTCTGTTTGAAAATCAGATTTTCTCTTCAGTTCTGATGTATTTAGCAAGAATATTTGAAAGTTCTATGCATCACTGAAAGACCACTTTTCCCCAGAAGTGTTATTCTCAGTTTTGCTGGGTAGGTGATTCTCGAATTTAATACCAGTTCATTTGACTTCTATCATGTTCTAAGCCCTTTAATTCCTAAATGTAGAAGCTGCCAGATCCTGGGTTATCCTCATTGTATTTCCACAATATTCAAATTTTTTTCTTTCTGGTTATTTGCAATATTTTCTCCTTGACCTTGGAACTCTGGAATTTGGCTACAATATTCCTAGGAGTTTTTCTTTTCAGATCTCTTTCAGGAGTTGATTAGTGAATTCTTTCAACATTTACTTTGCCCCCTAGTTCTAGAATATCAGGGCAGTTTTCTTGATAATTTCATGAAAGATTATGTCTAGGCTCTTTTTATAATCATGGCTTTCAGCTAGTCCCCTAATTTTTAAATTGTCTCTTCTGGATCAATTTTCCCAATCAGTTGTTTTTCCAGTGTTATAGTTCACATGATCTTCCATTTTTTTCATTCTTTTGGTTTTGTTTTCTAAGTACTTGATTTCTCATAAAGTCATTAGCTTCCATCTACTCCATTCTAATTTTTAAAGAACTATTTTCTTCAGTGAGTTTTTGAACCTCCTTTTCCCTTTGGCTAATTCTGATTTTTAAAGTGTTCTTATCAAATTTTTGAACCTCTTTTGCCAATTGAGTTAGCCTATTTTTAAAGGTATTATTTTCTTTAGCATTTTTTTGGGTCACCTTTAGCAAGCTACTGACTCACTTTTCATGATTTTCTTGCATCTGCCTCATTTCTCTTCCCAATTATTCCTCCACCTCTCTTAGTTGATTTTCAAAACCGTTTTTGAGTGCTTCCATGACCTGAGACCATTGCATAGTTATTTTGGAGGCTTCTGATGGTAAGCATTGTTCTTCCTCATCTGAAAAGATGGAAGAAAATACCTGTTCACCAAGAAGGTAACCTTCTATAGTCTTTATTTTTTTCTCTTTTTTTGGGCATTTTCCCAGTCAGTTACTTGACTTTTGAGTCCTTTGTCAAGAGGAAAGTATACTCTGGGGACCTGTAAGTTCTTAGTTCCTCCAAGGTGGCACAATCAAGGGAGAGGAGTTTACTCCTCTCCTGGCCTGCACTGTGGTCTGGGAGCTATCAATGCTTTTTTGCCTAGGATCTGAAAGTAGAATTCTCTTTCTGGAGCCTCCATTAGCTCCCTGATAATAGCCAGCACTCTTCCTTACCCACAGGTCACCATTCAGGGCTGAGATCCATATCAGCAGCTCAATTACCCCTGGGGCTTTAGGCTGAGGGTTCCAAAAATGGGCACTGCTGCCACTGCTACCACTGTCACCACCACAGCCTGGGGCTCAGGCTAGGAGGACCCTGCTCCCTACTCAACTAGATGAAAAAGCTTTCTCACTGACCTTTGAATCTGTCTTTGATGTTTGTGGGTTGAGGAATCTGAGAACCTCTGCTTGTGCTGAGGATTCTGCCCCTGAGGCCTGTTCTGGACCTGGCCCTGCTGCACCCCACAGCTAAGGCTGGGCTGGGCACTGTGAACTGCACTTTGCTCCTCACTCCATGTAATAGACCTTTCCTGTTGGCCTTTCAGGCTACCTTTGGTTGGAAATCTCTTTCACTCTGTTGTTTTGTAGCTTCTACTGCTCTAGAATTTGTTTAGAGTCATTTTGTTACAGGTATCTTATGGGCTACGTGGGAAGAGCTAGAGTATGTGTGTCTTTCCACTCTGCCATCTTGAGCTATATAATTTATCAAATATATTGAGGTTATTTCATTATATATCATGACTTTAAGAGTAGTTTTGTTTCTCTACTTATCTTTTTTTTTTTTTTTGCAATGTCTGTTTTTACTGTTAGGTTGACTGTTACTTCCATTTTCATTTTTTAAAAATTTGCTTGAAGAGCAATAAAATATGCAAAATACTCATTTTCACTCTGTGAACATTTTTGTCTTTCAGATGTTTTTCTTGTGGACACTCTACTGTTGGATTCTGCTTTCTAATTTCTTTTTCTAATCCAAGCTGGTATTCATCTTTTGTGACTTAGCTCATCCCATTCACGTTCATTGTATTTTCATCTCCATTTTATCCTCTTAAACTTCTCTCTCTCTTAACATCCCTCAACTGTTTTTTTTTTCCTGATGAAGAAAGTGATGAGAGAAAAGATATGTGATCAGCATTACTAATCTATAATTGAAATGGTCTGATCCCATTCTGCTCTTTACCTAGTCTAGATCCTGGTAACTACATCTTGCATTTTCCTGCTCTCCTTTACGATTTACCCTCTGAAACTGTTTATTACTTGTTTTATTGTTATTTTTTATTTTGTTACTAATTTTACCATCCTTCTTTACTCAACTTCTTTCTACTCCTTAAAACCTACCTATTTATCTCTTGCCAAGCTATTTGAGACATTTGTTTTCAACCTGCCTCTGCCCAGTTTAGATAAGAACATGTTTTATGGGCTGTACTTCCCTGTTCTTCATACACTACATATTTGTTTACTCTTCTGTACATTGGAATGATGAGAAATAACAAGTTATTCCCTCGTACTACTTCATCACTAGTGTGTATCCCTTACCATCCATTTCCTTTCCTTTCTTATTACCAATAATATGGAACCAAGCCATCCCCAGGCTCAATATTTGTCCTTCTTTACTCCCTCTGTGATCCTAGAAACAAATAGAAGCCTCAAGAAACATATATCACTTCTCAATTTTTCTCATTTAACCCCTTCTCCGTGCTCAAACCTTTCAAAGTTTCATTTGTCTTTCATGGTGCATCTGTGCTATTTATTTTAACAGTGTTGGAAGGTTCTCTAGCTAAAAATCTCTTTTTTCCCCCTGTAGTTCATTTTCAGATATTTTGAATAAATTTTGCTTGATTGCTTTTTGAATATCATATTCTAAAATTTTCTTTTATATAGAAGGAGTACCACATTCCTATGGATTCCCTGACTTTGATTCCTTGTACCTTGAATTATGTCCTGGCTACTTGCAGTAATTTTTCTTTGATCTAAAAGTTCTTGGTATTAATTCTCACAGTACTGAAGTACTTTCAGGATGTGACTGGTGCATTCTTTCTATTTTTATTTTGCTCTCTGGTTCTATTAATTTAATAAGTTTTCTTTTATGATTTCATGAAATATGGCATCCAGATCAATTTTTAATAGGGGGAAATGGATTGTGATATTCAGGAAGGCTCATGATTCCTTAATCTTTGTTACAGGGTACTTTGTAAAAAATAGCAGAGACTTATCATTTTCTTTTAGCTTTTCCAATCTCAGGCTTATATTTCTTGATGTTTGTTGTGGTTATTGAGTTTGACTGCTTCACTCTATATTTCAAGATTTCTTTTACTTGGTAAACTAGGTCTGAGCTATTTATTTTCTTCCAAATTTTCCTTCCTTCCTTCCTTTCTTTAATTTTATTTTTTCTTCTCACCTTCCTCCCTCTTTTAATTTCTTCTAATCTCCTGTGTGTGGTTCCGTACTGTGGATTCTGCCTCCTTTGATTTGTCTCCACTTAGAGCATTAATAATCTGCTGGCAGTCTTCTTGTGAAATCCTACACTGAATAGAAGAGTTTTTGTTTTTGTTTTTCTTATCATTTCTCATGGGTTTTCTTTATTATTTTCAAAACATTTTTAGAATTTTGATGCATCATTAATGGTGGGATAGATTTCTCTTGAGCATACTGTATCACCATCTTAAAGAGAAATCTACCTTTCTCTTTTTGTTGGAAAGCTAGAATAGGAGACTTCTGATGGAGATGGGGAATTCTAATACCCAAGATTTCAGGTTGACCTATCAAAAGTAATTCACAATATTTATCACTTTCTATTTTCAAGACTTCAACTATCACTCTTCCATACACTTTCCCTCCAAAAAAGTAGATAGCTAAATTTCCAGTTCTATTCTGGTTTCCTTTATAGAATTCTAGACCTGCATTTCTATCTGCCTGGAGGACATTTCCACCAAGATATCCTTCTGGTAGCTCACAAACAAAATAGACATTGAATATATTCTTTCTCCCAAAACAAGGTAGGCTAATGATTTTTCTATTTCTTATAGTGCTGTCATCATTCTCTAAGGTTGGAAAGCTCAGATTATCATCTCTTAATCTCCTAACCCCATTACTAATCAGCCATTTTTGTTAATGCAAACTCCTTAATTTCATGCCTTCTTTTCCCCATCCAAATAAATCCTAGACTAGATATTACTTCCCACTTAAAAAATTTCACTTACCTATGCTCAGATCTTCATATTTAGTCTTTCTTTCAAGTGGCCACTATCTAAGTCTTTGGAACATTTAGTGATCTTTGTAAACATTTTGATTACTTCCACTTTATAACATAAAGACTGTCAATTCTTTTGCTACCAGATACTGCCAGGAATCTTAATTTTGTCACATAAAACCAGTGCAGTGTGGTCTAAGTGAATATTAGTTTCTTGTAACTATCTCACATGGCCCATGTCATATAATGGCATATGACAGTAATTTATGATCATGTATTTTCTCTTTTTCTAGTTTGATTCAGAAAACCCAGACCTGGAAGTTATTAGTTAGCTAATCCACTCTACTCATTTAAGAAAGGAGCGAAACTGAAGGCCAGATTGACTTGCCAATGAGCAAATAGGTTACAAAGAAAGAAACAGGATTGAAAATAGAGTACACTGACTTTAAATTCTTGCCTCCTATAGGTTAAGAAGCTATAGAAACATGTTAGACTTTGTGTTCCTTATGTAAATGTCTTCATTGTAGTTTCAGGCTGTTCATCTACCTTCATCTGACGCTCATCTTGCATCTGTGACTCCAAAAACTCTAGCACTTACAGTGCCCACACACTGGTAAACCATCTCAGCAGATGGGCTTAACCAGGTTGAGGGTAACGGACAGGTCACAAAACCACTGATAAATAAGGGGGGTGGCTATCCCAAGCTTTCCCCTAGCAGAATGGGTGGATAGGAACAGTTTGTTCCAGCGACCACAAAGGTGGCTGAAGCAGGTGCTATGGAGTAGTTAGAACTTAGGCAGACATCCAAGATGCCAAGGTCACCCACAGCACCCCAGCTCATGCTGACTTTTGTCTTGCCACCGAATTGTGATGACTGAATGAGAGAGAGAGGCTGTTGACTTTATGCAGCTCTACTTCACTTAAATCTAATTCACACACAAATCAAGACATCACCTTGTAATGCCATTGGTCCTCTCTGAAAACAAAGGGCAGACAACTTGACAACTTATAATGATCTTTTGATGTGTGTTTGTGAAAAGATGAACTCTTGAGTACATCAGAATCGGTGGCAGTGGGGAAGGAAGAGAGAATCTGAAGCATCACTGTTAATGGTTTGCTGTCTCTAACTGTCACCTTAGAAATTTCAGATAATTAACTCGTCATGTAAGCATTTCACATCATGGATCACATTTCAACAAAATTTATTTCTATATTTCAAGTTCAGCTGTATCCATAGGGTGATGTTTATTCACTTTATATGACAGAAGAGAAAATAACACTGATGTGAATAGCTCAGAACCACCAAAGTTGGTGGTTTATTAAAGGTAGATAACTTGATTTTTTTTTAAAAAGGAAGGAATAAACCCTTCAACATGTCATGCTTTTTCTTGCCACACATACCCCTTTATATACTGAAAGTAAAAACGAAACAAAAGGTAGCACTGGGCTCAGTGAAAAATAGTAGCCAACTGTGTAGACTTGGGGGAAACATCACAACTAGGGCAAGAGTTCCTAATATAAAGAATATAACCTGGGTTCTAGGGTGGTGTAGCAGCAAGATCCTGACACACCCAGGATGACTTGCTAGCACAGGTTCTTAGACCTGCTTTTCTAAAAGGAAAGAAATGTTTTCTTTCCCCCAAAACAAGACTTCATCTCAGAATATACACAGACTTTTCAGGGTGGGGGATAAATCATGACCCTTGTGATGAGTGCCTCACTACAAGTTAACAAAAGGTGTGAACATTCTCACAAAAAAAAAACTCTCCCCTAATCAAGCTTCACTTAATGGGCTCCACCTGAGACCTGTTAATGGGGGGGAAGGGAAGATGTTTAACTGACATTGCCAGTGGTTGTTTACATTACATGTGTGTTGGGTGACAAAGATGGGGTGTGGAGTGCTGGATGTTGTGCACTGGAGCCTGATCTGAAGCTGTTTGTATGCCCTAAGTTAGAAAGGCTAAAGATTATGAACTCCCGAATCAAGTGTGAATCTTGAGGAGTCTTCAAATCTCCCACTCAAGAAGAAGAGGAAATTCTTTTACAGAGCAGGCATTACATTTCCCTGTAGAGAGATATGTAAGATTTTTAGTCCAGAATAAAAGGACAGTCCTTTATAAGAGCCTAAAGTACTTTGTTTCTAACCAAAGATGTTAAACTGTATTTCTTCCTCTTGTCTTTCCCGGTAACCTACTTTAAAACATGTATTTGGTAACCTTTCTCGAATAAACTCCTGGAATATGTAATGGCAAAAAAAAAAAAAAAAACCAAAACACAGCTGGGCATTTGTTGGTTCTCTTCTTTTTTTTCTGTTTTTTTTTTAACTTTAGTAGGCTTGGAAATATAATAACGGAGAAGGAGAACTCCTCTCTGGTTGGTTGTGTCTGAAGGGAATCTGTGCATTTCTTCAGACTCCAACAGTCACAGAACCCAGCCACCAACTGTCACATTCTTGCTTGACTGGTTACCCCAGAGGACTTACACTTCTTCCTTCACCTTGGTCCTTCTGAGAGCTCTACACATCTGCTCAGTCTCATGGATATGCCATTCAAGAACGTTCTCTCATAAAATGTGAAATCTGGGAAAGACAGAGTAACTTGGCAAAAAGAAAAGTGGGCTAGGAGACAAGAAACTTAGGCCTCAGAACCTAACCTTAGCCCATAACTATGCCATTAACATATCTTAGGCACCTGATTGTGCCTTGTAAAAAGATCAGGAGCAAATCCAATACTATACCTTCCCTGTCAGGATACTAATAGGAAAAAAACATATTTGCCTCATTATCTTATCCATACCATTGGTCCATTGGTAGAGAGGGATATCACTGGATGTGGACCACTGGGTCAAAGCTAAAGTTTAGAAGACATTATAGTCCTATTACTTGTCTAGAGGATTGCTTCATTATTGTGATCTCCTGACCCCCACAGAGGATTATGAATTAGATGTGGCCTGAATTTCATTATATTCAACACCAAAGGTCAAGGGCTGCATCTTTAGAGAACCTCTAGGCCACTCCCATAGCTAGGCAATCACCTGGTTCTAACAATTAGATCCAAAATTCTGGGCCAGAACCATAACTGGTCCTTTAACATGTCTGGACCACTGGGCCAGGATGACTTTTGTGTAATTCCTACACTTTGTTCATATAGTGGAGATTCTAGGGTATCCTGATTGCAAGGGTAGAAAAAGTGTAACATTTGCTGGTTAAGTAGAGAGTCAAGCTTTCAAAGAAGAAAGTTAATCCAGATGAAGGCATGCTGAGCTGGGAAAACAGAGAAAGGGGGAATGACTGAAGATCATGACAGAGCAAAGAATAGGTTAAGAAAAGTAGAGAGACTGATAAAAATTTTAGATAAGAATTTATGATGTGAGAGAAAAAAATCAGAATTGTGGATCATGGACCTCAAATATTTATTGCTTGTTGCATTTTGTATTTATATCTTTATATCTACATATATATGTGTGTGTGTATATATAGATACAGATATCTATATATAGTATCCTCCCCCCAACCTACCCCAAATACTTGTAAACTCTCCAAGAGCAGAGAATATTTCATTTTGTATATGAGTTTTTTCCACATCTGCAGATTGAAGAGGACTTTGAAAGATTTATTGGTCTGGAAAGGAGTACAGTCTCCCAGAAGACATTCAGTACCAAATAATTCATTTAAATTTATTCTTTTTACAATATCGTAATTGGACTCTTGTTTCACTCTCCATACACACACACACACACACAGACACACACCCACATTCACATACACAGACTGATAGATGGATAGATGGATATGAGAGTTTATTTTTTAATCTATGAGGACTATACTGTAAGTAATACAGGAGGATATGTTCGTACACACTAAAACTTAGATGTAAAAAGAGGAGTGGTGCTACCAGTAAAAGACATTGAGGTAGGAAATGGATATAACCAACTTTCTGAGAGCCATGGAGAGCTTGACTATTTCCCAGAGCATCCACTCATGCCAGTTGGAACACACAGTTACTGATGATGAACGGTTGCCTGATAACCTTTATCGTTATTACTGAATTAGATCAGAGGACCACCCTTTGTGCTTAAAGGAACATTATTATATAAAGTAAACTGGTACTTGATTGACATAAGAGCAAATATACCATCAGAAATGTCTCAGTTGGACTTATTGTTGCATGAGAATATACGGCATGCAAATTAGCTACATTTGCCTGTTTACAGTGGCTAGTTAGGGAACTGCAATCAAACTTGATAATACTTTTTGAATGAATATAATGATAAAGTCACTAAGCTATTTATTGTTATACTTTGTCTTCCTTTAAAAGCCCATAAGCTTCTGTACAATTTCTATGGAAATACATTTTCTAAACCAATAGTTGGAAGCATCGGAATCTTCAATTCTTTAATTCTTAGACCTTCTAAAGTTATTTTAGTTGTGCCCTTGATTCATATTGATTTTATCTTTGATTGATGAAAGTGTGATCAGCTTTAGTAATCCGTAACTGAAATAGTCTGAACCCATTCCAGTCTTTCCCTAGCCCAGACCCTGGTAACCACTTCTTGCAATTTCTTTCTCTCCTCAACCTCCTTTATGATTCGCCCTCTGAAGCTTTTTATTACTTGTTTTATTATTATTATTTTATTCCTAATTTTGCTACCTAATTCAATATTCCTTTTCCTTTACTTCTTCCTACTCCTTACGAATTACTATAATATATCTCCTCCCTTACAATCTCTTGGATGACTTTCCATTAGGAAATGGTGGTTCGTCTTATATATTCATGTTATTTTTCTTATTTCTCTTAGAATTATTTGTTGTGAGTGTAATGGAAAAGCAGCCAAAGACACCATTGTTTATGAGTTGGCATAGCATGATCTCCAGATGCATTTACATGTAATCTGGAGTGTTTGCAGGCATTCGGTAATTGATTTGGGCCCTCTAACAATGTGGTGAATAGAATCCTTTGTGATGAGTTGTGGAGCTCAAACTGGAGTACACTAGAAAGGCATCCAGATGAAAACTCTTGGTCAGGCTCCTTCCTTCCTGGACAATGTATGGGGAAGACCAATTACCGTGGGACTCTCAGACTCTGTCCCATCTGGATATGAGCTAAAGCTAAGGTTATGCCGCCCCACTGTTGTTTGCATCATTCTATGTCTATGTTTGCCTGCTTTTA
The DNA here is from genome assembly GCA_028658325.1 of Potorous gilbertii. NCBI lineage: Eukaryota > Metazoa > Chordata > Mammalia > Diprotodontia > Potoroidae > Potorous > Potorous gilbertii. The sequence goes on along the minus strand of CM053771.1, from coordinate 395,074,469 downwards.
GGTGAAAGAAAATGAAGATGGTTAGCCTCATGAGTTTTAAAAGTTCAGAAAATCCAGCTACAAGAAGGTTTTCAATTGGTGTCCATGCTAGGATTTGCTTCAAAGTAGCAGCAGAGGTGTCAACACATCCATCCATTGTCAGTGATGGATTTGTAAAGGGGAAATTCATATTAAGTCTGATCTTTCCCTTGCTGATGCCTAGAAGAGGTGTAGGAGAAAGTTTACTCATAACATATGTCACATCTCTTCTTGTTATATTGTTGAAGCAAATATCCCTCTTGAAAGCTAAATGATGTTCGTTATTAAAAAAAAAAATAAAACAAACCTAGGTCCTAAGCACTTTTGCTAAACTGTAGAGGAAAAACAGTGATATGGTGACTTGAGCTGCTATCATTAAAAAGTGACCTGAGCCAATATCACTGAAGAGTGACTTATGCTTCTATTATTAAATAGTAACATTGTCTGTTAACCCTAGTGGAAATTACTGTGGGAGAAGGGGAAGATTAGAAGGAGGCTAGATTAAAGAAATGATAGTCATAAACAAAATGAATACTGTTGATATAAAAAACATCTACCTTCTTTTGGAGGTGGCAAAGAATGGAAATCTGAAAGGGTACCTAGAAATTGGGGAATGACTGAACAAGTTACATAATATAAATATGTTAGAATAGTATTATGCTTCAAGAAGTAATGAAGGGGACGGTTTGAGAGAAAACTGGGAAGACTTGTGTTATAACTTGGAGAGAGAAGTGAGCAGACTTGGTAATGACCAAAAGAAACTTGGATAGAATTAGTAACACTATTCAGTGTAGTGAGCAACCATGATTCAAGAGGCCTAATGATTAAACATGCCAATTACCTCATGATGGAGTACAGAATAAGGCATAAGTATTTTGTTGGACATGACCATTGTAGAAATTTGTTCTTATTAGCAGTATGAGTTCATAAAAGGGAGTTGTTTCATTCATTCTCAAATATTGTACATGTAGGTGGAGTGGGAAGAGGAAAAATCAGTTTTTTTCTTTATAAAATATAATTTTAAAAGATATAAATTGGAAAAATAAATGAATCCTTGAAAAGTTTGAGAAAAAATGGTAAACTCTTAGTTAACCTAGTGAAAAAGTAGAAATTGAAGTGGAAAATGATCATGATGAAATAACCTGGTAAAATTTCTGGAATGCAGTTCAAGAAAAAACAGAAAAAAAATCATTCTGGAAACATACATTAACACAATTGGAAAGGGAACAATTAATGAATGGAATAAACATTAAAAATTGGGAAAGTCAACAAACACACAAAAAGAGGCATAAAATGGAGATACTAAAGAGGAAAAATAGACTGTTAACCAAATAATAAAAATGAAAAATGAAACCACTTTCAAATAAAACTAAAGGTTGGAGCTTTGAAAAAAACTAACAAAATTGATGGAACTTTTACTGATCACATTAAAAAGAAGCTGGTAGAAAATCCAACCAACAGTTTAACAGACAGTAAAATCACAACAGGACAAGAAATTAAAATAATTATTCAACATTACCCAATTTTATGGTAACAAAACTGAGAACATAAAAGAAACAAAAATCTTCAAAAATATAAGCTAACCAAATGAAACAAAAAACCAAATACAGTTCTTTAATAATTCAATCACAAAAAAAAGAAATAGAGCTAAGTGTAAGATAGTCATGTCAAAATGGGAAGGAGTGGAGGCAAGGGAGTTGTGCAGTAATCTCCTCTGGTCCTGAATTATGTCAAACTTTCAAAGAGTAATTAGAATTGACAATACATAAATGTTGATTTACAAATTGAGAAAACACCATTAGATTTCACTAATGAGAGAAATACAATCCTAATACCTAAATAAAGGGAAAATAAAACATAGAAGGAGGAGAAATACAGACCTTTAATGAACTTTGATTTAAGAATTTGGAAGAAAGTTCTGTCATCAGACTACAGTGACTGATCAAAAAAAAAAAAGAAATGGCTCATGAAGAATAAATTGGATATATACCAGAGACTCAAGGATAGTCCAACAAACAATCAGTAAAATCAAATTGAAAAGAAAAACAATCAAAATTACATAATCATTTAATAGATGATTTTTGAAAAAAATACAGCACACATGTTAAAATGCCCTTCTAATTGTAGACGTGAATGGACCTTAAGTAAACAAATGAATAAATAACTAAATAATGTGTGTATATAAAAGCATACATAGACACATGCAATAAAAAGTATCTAAGTTTTAAAAACATAAGCATCGTGTGAAATTGAGGCTGGAATCTGTCCCGATCGATACAGGAATAAAGCAAGAATACCCACTGTCCCTACTATCATTTGAAACAGTTCTGAAAGTGCTAGCAATAGCAATGAGATAAGAAAAAGAATCGAAGGCATGATCAAGGTAGGCTGTTCTTATCTCCCTGTGACCTGATGTTTAAACTCAGAACATCTTAGAGAATCAGGAGAAATAGTAACTGGGACAGTAGCTTCAGCAAATGTGCATCCTACAAAATAAATCTCAAAAAATATCATTTCTATATGATAATAAGAATCTCATAGGCAATAATAAATTCATTTTTGCAAATAACTACAAAATGGTTACAAATAACATCTAAAATCAATCTTCCAAAATACAAGAAATATTGGTATAAATAATATTGTATATTCCTTGAAGAAGTAAAGAACATTATAAATACCTGGAGAAATGTTCCTTACTCATAACTGGGGCATGATGATGTAACAAAAATGACAGTGCTTCCATTATTAATTAACCATTTTTATGGCTATTAAATCAAACTTTTAAGAATTACTTTATAAAATTCCCTAGAATAATGACAATTCAGTTTGGAAAAGCTAAAGATATATAATATCAAGGGAAATATTGACGAAGGGTAGGGAGAGATTGTTTCTCTTCATGAAATATCAAGTCTCAAACTGTTATAAAGCAACATTCACCAAAACCATATGTTATTGGTTAAAAAATAGAGAGCTGGATCAATGGAACAAACTAGAACAGGGAGAATTAGAAACGATGAAACTAAATAGATAAGGAAGAAATCATTCTTTGATAAAAATTGTTGGGAAAAACAGGAAAGTAATTTGGTAGACATTAGACTTAAGATTAATATTTAACACTGTATTCCATAATGAAATCTGAATTAATATATGACTTTAATGTTATACAATTTTAGAGAAACAAATCATATATCTTCACAGCTAGGGACAAGAAATATATTATTAACCAAACAAGTACTAGAGGCAATTACAAGATATGCCTACATAACACTGAAAATTTTCTGTATAAACAAAATTAATTCATCTATAAGAAAAAGGTAAGTAGTTGGAGGAGATTAAAAAATAAAAACATTGTGCATCAGGGATTTGTTTCCAATATGCATAAACTGTGTATGTATGTGTGTGTGTAAATTATCATATATGACAATAGCATAATGTATAATATACATAACAAAATAATGGGTACATGTTTATACATACATATATGTGTATATATATGTGTGTGTTTATGTGTGTATGTGTATATATATATATATATATATATACATATATATATATATATATATATATATAAATACATTACATTTATGCATCCAGAAGCCATTACCCAAAAGATAATTGAACTAAAGGATATAAATAATTCTTCTAGAAGACTTGCAAACTATAAAAAACCACATAAAAGAGAGCTCTTAATCATTAAGAGACATGCAAATAAGAACAACACCGATTTTTGACTGTACTCCCAACCAATTGTCAAAGATGAGAAAAGATGGGAATAGTCGAAGTTGAAGGCATTAATGGGCAGGCAGGCACTCAAATTGTTAGTGAAACTGTGAATCAGTGAATTGGTCCAGCTGTCTTGGAAAGCACCTCAAGTGATTAAAATGTTTATGTCCTTTGAATATGACACTTCACTACCAAGGACTCTCTTTTGCTCTACTAATGGTATCCTAGCACCAGGCTTTCATCTCTTGAAATTCAACTTCAAGACCTTTATCTTTCCGGAGAACTAATAAATAACTAGAGATCTACTTATTAGCAGATATCTCAAGAGTATTATTCTTTCAGTTTGATTAACTAGGAAGGGCTACCAGCTTTGCGTCAAGAAACACATACAGGAAAAGATATTTTGGAAAGCCTTTTTTTGTGCAATAGAGACTATTGTGGCTCATCCAAAATATATACTATCTGCAAGGAGTGGTCATGTCCTGTTGGCTTTCTGATTATGTCCGGGCTTATCATGTACCTCCAACTAATACCCTACACATAGCAACATGTTCCTTCTCTAGGATAGTTTGGAGATAATCCATTTGCTCTACCTTCAGTGCCCCTCCACATACGTATTCTGTTCAACTATTTCCCTCTATGTGCATCATCTCAAAAAAGGGCACCTTGCTATAAGTGTTCCCCAGGTACATATGGCCCATATGTAAGTCCTAGGTAGGAACACTTATTCCACTTAGCATTCCTACATTTGTGAGAGAATGACCTGTTAGTTTAGAGGGGAATGTTATGAGGTTTTTAATTAAATACTTTGATGAAACTCTTAACTGAATTCTGTAACAGACACTGATGAAAGTAAAACAATACTGAAGAGCTCATGAGCTATGATTTGGATTATCATACAAAAAAGTATAGAGAAGGTATGGTAATAGAAGTAGTCAATGGAGGAGGTGAGGAAAAGGAAGTCTTGTGGACCACATATGTAACTTTTTATCATAGAAAATCTATTATATATGTAGATATAGATATATGCATTCATTTCATTTTTTCACATATGAATTCTGAAGCAAAATTAACATGGCAAAGTGGAGAGACAGTTAGACTTGAGAAGACCATCTAGGTTCAGGTCTTATATCTAACATGTATTAAGTACTCTGTGACTATAAGCAAGTTATAACTTTGTGTTCAACGCAAGATTTCTGACTGGTATAGGTAGTGATCCTGAAGTTTATAGACATGATTGAAAAAGACTGAAAATCTCTGTTAGATTGCGGGGAGGGGTGGATTGCTTTTTGCACTATGCATTTACTCATAATAATGGAATTCCAAATCTAAAACCCACAAAAAAGAGATCATATGTGTAATATATTATAATCCATTTATTTAGAAACACAGTACAGTATACATTATCAATTACACCTATAATATTAACAGTTTTCAACTTATGTAGGATTATCCTCTGCCAAAACAATATTTGGATGAAAGTGAAATGATTAAAAGCAAAATAAAAATTACATTGCTGATTATATTTTTCCATTTGTCATCTCTTCATGTTGTCTCCATTATAAATTCTATTGTAAAATTTAGTATTGGTGTTTCTACAATTTGAAGTGTCTTGATTCACTTAAGTATTTTCTTGTAGTCTTTCATCTTTAGACCCTGAGGCACTTTGGAAAGAACATGGAAAATGTTATTTTACATTTACTAATTTAGATAAAAATATTTTCTAATTCTTTTTATGGTGAACCTAAAAATGAAACTTCTTTGGGATCCTTTCTGAGGAACCCAGATTAAATAACCTCAGGAAAATGATCCATAGGAATATAACGAGCATCTGTGGCTGTAAAAAAAATTCTTCTGTGGTTTAAAAAAAAGACAGTGGAGACAGGAGGTGGGATGACAATTTATATTCTAAGTGAAGAAAGACTTTCTGTAGCTACACTTAACTAGTCAGGATAAGAAGATATAGGATTTGGGGAATATATTCATGTTTAAAAGTAATGGGAAAAAATCAACAAACAAATTAACAAATTAAATATTGGAGATCAAATGCTGCTTCTCAAGAAATATTTTCTCTTCTTGATTTTTTTTTGGTAAAAGGCTAGCAAGAAAGAGACAAAATGTTCCCTAAATTTAAATTGGAGACTCTAAAGTTCTTTGGGTCATAAACCCCTTTGGCAGTCTACTGAAGCTTATAAATGGACATATTATTAAAATAATGTTTTTTAAATTCATAAATTAAAGTATATTTCATTATAGAAAGAAATTCAACAATCCTGAAATGTGGTCAGCATTTTTATTAAAAACCAAGTTCAAAGATCCCAAGTTAAGAACTGTTGCTTTAAAAGTTAATTAATGAGAGAATAACAGAGATAAAATGATGTATAGAAAGTGTGTCAGTCAGGAGATTGAATCTCCAAGCTACATATGAAGATCAGTTTCATTCCTTTTATGAGGCAAGATAATTATTGAACCTATTGACTAAACACAAACAAAAAAAGCAGTGTCCCAAACAGCAAATTTATTTTTGATGGTAAGTTTGGGCAATTATGGAGGATGTACATTCCCTCTTAAACTTCTTTCATAATATTTTAAACTGCCAAAAAATGGACATAAGCAGGAAAACCAAGGACAACTTTGATGATAAAATAAAGGGAAATGACCGAGTTTTATTTTTCTGGCTCTACCCAAGTCTTTCAGCATTAAAGAAAACCCTTAAAGTCCAAAGATTTTTCAGTTGATGGTAATTCACACATATACTAAGTCTCCACATGGTCTTTGCTGGGACAAGACTGCTCCCTCCACCACATCCCATTTTTCTATTGAACTAGGCCCAATTTTTAGGTGTCAGGACAGGTCTATGTTTAGACTAAGTCTGAATGAAGTAAATAAAATATTACATTATAGCTCACCATCCTGGAAAGAGAGTAAGGACTTTTTATATCATAGTTATATGTATAAATACAATTTTTTATGCATGTGTTATTATTTTCTCAGAGGCTAAGAGTCCAGTGGTGATTGTTTTAGGAAAAAAATTTTTGTATTTTTAATCAAGAGATATTGCATCAGATTCATTTGACTTCAAAGTGGAAGGTCAGAGTATCAGAGCTTAAATGGACCTACAAAATCAAGTAATATATCTTGGGGAAATTTTTGAAATATTCTGTGAGTGAAGCTACACTTAGAAAGTTCTCAGAATGATTGTGTTGGAAGAGAACTGAACAACCAAGTGGAGTTTTTCTGGTTTGTCTATGTGTAAACAATTATGTTCCTCTGACCGGGTTCTTCTACTAGTCAATGACATAGGGGTAGGACTTAATATTTAAAGCTTATGAAAAAGGCACCATTGTATTATTACAAATGAAATGGGAATCTGTAATATTCTAGATAAACATTTGTAAACCTGTTCAGTGAAATTTAATCCGACTGATCACAAACTGTAGTACGGCTTTGTCTTCTTACCAGCGTTTCTTTATAGAGTCTAAAAGAGAATGGACCATGTGGCAAGTACAGTAAAGATAAGGGTTTTAACAAATAGTATTCAAAAATAAGCATTTCTTGGTACTTCATTTAAAAAGGAGGTAATAAGGATTTCCTTAAAAACATGGATATGGGAATATAATGTGGAGAAGGAGATGGTAAGCAAATAAGGTTGGAGAATAGAAGACGCACAGGTATCCCATTATCTATAATATCTATTTTGCATGCAACACTATCTATAAAATAGGTTGTTATGTTTTTCTTCAATGGTAGCTGATAAAAAGCTAATGTTAAAGCTTACTTTTAGCTGGCCACTCTCCATTGTAAGGACATGTTCATCTCTTATATTTTTAAATTCAAATTCTATCATCTTTTCATTCCAAATCCTGATAACCACATACTGACTTGGATTTCTGTCCACTGTGATATCAGTTGCTTTGGAGTACCAAAGGGATGATAGGCATTGTCCAGTAGCTAGAAACCAAGACAGACTGTATTTAAAAGCCTTTTATTACCATATAGCAATATAATCATTGACAGTCAGGTCAAAGCTCAAAGGATCCTTAGAGATCCCTTTTTCCCAAAGCCCCTCATTTAACAGCATATTTGTGTGCTATAATTTTGCTTTTTAAAGCATCTAAATAATTTGGTGAAGGGCAGGCATGCAGGGTGTACCAGAAGGACTTCTAATACTGCACAAAGTAGCCGGCCTCTCTGAGGGCTTCATAATTCAGTGGAATGGACTATAAGAGATGTTCTCAAACAAAATCATTGGAAGTGCTATAAAAGCTCTGTGGCTTATTACTATGGAAAATTACAGTGATAAGAGCACTGTGCTGCTGGAAGAATTTTAGGGGAGGTTTGACAAAGAAGAAACGTGGCCTTAGACACACACACGCACAGATATGCTTATGTTCTACTTATATAATGTGTATATGTGTGTATATATATATGTATATATGTGTGTGTATGTGTATATTCACATTCATACACATATTTGTGTGTGTTTATGGAAAGATAGGTAGAAAGATGACACATTTCTTAACTGCTTCTTATGTGTCAGGTCCTCATCTAAGTTATGGCAACATAAGAATTAGACTACAATGTGGTTCCCAGTCTCAATGAACTTGCGTTATGATTGGGGAACAGAGAGAATAAAGGAGAGCTAGAAACTGGGAGCAGATGGATTCCACTACCACCTGAACCAAGACAGCCTGTGTGGAGGTAGGGCAACAGAGTGAGACAGAAGTGAAGTGAAGGTGTGGCCAGAGCTGCTTCTAGCCAAGGAATTGCCATCATCAAGTAGGCCTCACAATCAAGATCCTTAAGAAGGGATACAGAAAAATGAAGATTTGAACAGGCAGAGTAACAGGTAAGGCAGACATTCCAGGTAGAAGAAACTATATGAACAAAGGGATCATTCATGACAGAATTGCATGAGGTATATTTGAGGCATGAAAATTAGTTCTTGATTGGATTTGTGTAGTGGTACACTAGGAATTAAATATGGAAACTTCTTTTGTGTCAGAGCATAGAAGGCACTGGATCTTGACTTTTTTAATAAGCAACAAGGATGTCTTGACAATATGTGAGCAGAAAGCTGGAATTATAATCTTTGAGAAATCATTTGAGAATTATCATTAAACCTCGATATAAGAAAGTTCCCATGTTTTCTAAAATGTCATAGTGGTTTTTTTAAAGAATTATCTAAAAACTACAGGCCCAAAGGATGACCTCAATCCACCACAAAATTCTAATGTGAATCATTTAGGAAGTTAAGTCAAGATCACACTATAGACTCAGTAATGACAAATCATATCCAAAAATGTAAGTGCAACTTTCTAAGTCTCAGTTAAACAGATTTAATATTTTTCATCTGTTTCAATGATACAATCATCTTCCTGGTTCCTTACATTTACAATTTATGTTTCACTTTTGTTGCATACCATCTATATACTTTGTCCTCCATGCTCAGCAAATAAATGGCTGTAAGCACTAGGCTCTCAAAGACTTAGGAGGCATGTTTACAAAGGAGAAAGTAAAGCCTGGTGGACATCCATGTCATCAAAAAGGATACAGTTGCTGTATCCCATTTTATCCAATACTTAGAAGTAGTTGATAGCGTGAAGAAATGGGGGAAGCATCGAAGACAGGTAACTCCTTGTCAATAATAGTTGTTCAGATCATGTAGAATGTCACTTGTGGATTTTGGATGGTTCATAGATGAGGCAGATCAGGTGATCTCTAGATGGCTTGCTAGTGAATGTTATAGCATGAGTAAAAGGCAACCAGTGGTGAGATAGGGGTTTCTGTCAACTCACCTTTCATGATTTATGAAAATAGACTTGGTAGGCCAAGAAGTATTTTCAGTAAGATAGAAGATAATCTGCCTGTTCAAGAGAATATATGAATGAAACAGGAAGCATTTATCTCACATGCATTAATGTGGGAAACATTTTCATTTATAATTTTGATATTCATCTTTGTTGCCTGATTCCCCCAGTTCCATTACTGTGAGTACAACCAGCATTCAATAAATAAATGGGAAAAAGTGTACAGAAACTCTACTGCCTTACCTTCTCATGGATAGCTTGCAGGTCTTCTCTATATTTTTCTCTTTCCTCTTCAAGTATTTTTTAATTGAATTTCTCTGTCTTAAATTTCAGTTCTCTATAGAAGAAAAAGGGAGAATTTAATAAAACTGGCAGTTAAACTGACTGGGAATTCAAGAGACTTAAATTCATGTTTTAGTTCTAGTTCTAGAACTGCATTCTAACCTCATCTAATTAACTATGTCAATTTAGGCTAGTCACTCAGCCTGTCTGACCTTCTGTTCACTGCACTGATTAAATAAAAACCTTGAACTTAATGAGCCCTGAGATATCTTCCAACTCTAGAATTAAATGACAGTCAAAAAGTCAAAGGCATGAAAAAAGGCAGTATTCCAGGGAAGACATCCATTTTCAAATAATGTAGCATCACTAATAAGTAAAGAAATGTAAATTTAAGTAACAGGTCATATGGACAAAGATGATTCCAAATGAAAATGATAATTGTTGGAGGATTCTGTGAGAAAAAGAACGTTAAAAATTGTTGGTAGAAATGAAATTCTTGTCACTATTTGATAGCATAGGTGCAGCTGCACTGTAGTGAATTGTTTTCTGTAGGCAGGCAGAACTTAAACTATGGGTGGCAGCACAGGGCAGCTAGGTGGCACAGAGGAATAATAGAGTGTTAGGCCTGCCATCAAGAAAACTCATCTTTGTGAATTCAAATCCAACCTCAGACACCATGAAGTGGATGACTCTGGGCAAGTCGTTCATCCTGTATTCTGACCTCAGTTTTCCTCATCTGTAAAATGGGAAGAAAATGGAAAACCACTCCAGTATCTTTGCCAAGAAGATCCCAAATGGGGTCACCAAGGGTGGTAGGACATAACTGAAATGACTGAACAACAGCAACATTGCAGTAAATTGTGACTGGAAGAAACTAAACATTATTTATTGACATTATATCTGTCTTGGAGGTGACTAGTTCTTTGAACATGGCACATGCCTTCTTCATGTTCTGTACTTCTACTTGAAACCATTCTCCAACAAAATAATGTCACTATTTAAGAAATCTTGAAAAGATATTACAATCAGAAACTGTATCATAATGACATTACAAATAGATGTGGTTAGTCTGAATTAAATATTGACCATTGAATAAATTGTGACACATTAAAAATCTGGCTCAACAGTCTTAGTAATCTAAGAGATAGACATAATGCTTTGAGATTGTTGTTACTTATTTTGAATATGAATGTACTTATTAGCAATCAGTTAAACATACTGTAGAATGACTTACATTTCAGAACGTGGGCTTTTAGCATATACATAATGTCTATTCCAACTTAGGAAGTCTCTCTTCTATCTCTCCTTTGTTTATCATTCATCTCTCTCTCTTGCTCTAGCTCTCGCTCTCTCTTTTGCTCCCCTTTTAATTTATGAAAACAGTTTCGTTCAAAGAGTTGTTCTTATATTTTGAGTTTGGCTCTGTTGTATTTGCTTTACCTCCTAAGTTCATAGAGATATTCCAGATTTCTTTCTATTTCTGATGCTGATTTTAATCCATGGTAGAATTTCTTTGCATTTACAAGCCAGAAATGGCTCAGCCTATTCCCCGTTTGCCAGACTATTTCCATAATATCAATAACAAAAATAAAGACAGTATTTCTACAATTCTTACTAGGTGTAAGCAATTATGCCAAGTGCTTTACGCTTATCTCATTTCATCCTCACAACAATGCGGGAGGTAGGTGCTATTGTCCTGTTTTATAGATGAGAAAACTGATGCCAAAAGAGGTTGATATTGAGTGTTGGAGTGCTTGTCAGGATAAGACTAGGGAGTGTATCCCAAAGGCATGAATCAAATTACATAATGCAACTGTAATAGCTTGTGTCTGTTCATACAAGGAAAGGAGGCTTTTATGAGAACACTAATTTTTAATATCTTGTAATGAAAAAATTAAGCATTTTCAATTTTGCATCTTTTGATTTGGTTCATAATAATAACTGATCTATGACTGAATCCATCAACTATTTCTTTCTCTGAAAACTTGAGTAGTAGAATGAGTTCTATCCTGATCTCAGGTAGTTCTTGTCCTGTTTCATTTCTAGGTTCAAAATATACATCCACACATCAAATTTAGGTCCTTAGAATAAGACATAGTTATGCAAACAAACTGAATTGGCAAATGTATGTACATAACCTTTTGGTCTTTCAAAACTCTTTAAGATTCAAGTGGCAACTATTTGCCAGATCTGAACTATGGAAATGGTCTCTTGACTGGCAGAGGCCCCAGGGGATGAGGTCCTGGTTTTAGTCAGCCCCAGGGAACCACTTCACTACTGGTCAGCAGGGGGGTCATAGTCTCTTGCTGGTGATTTGTGGTGGGACTGGGGTCACTGTTGTGGGGCCTTGCTGCCATGCACAGACTGCTCACTTGTCTAGGGGGTCTGCTGGTTTGGTGTTCTGAAGAGGAATAGGGACTCACTGCTCAGATTGCCCCAGGCTCAGAGAGAACCCCTGCTGCTGCTGTGGTTCTTGGACCTCTTTCTTTCCCCTCCAACCACAGTGAGACAGAACTTTTCTGCTGGATTGGTAAGCTGCTTCACTGCTCCTAGACCAATTCAAGGGAGGTTTTCTTACTGTTTGGAGGGGAATTTGGGAGGACTTCAGAGGTTGCCTTCTTCACTCTGATAGGGACTTCTGGTGCCAAAATGGCATTCATATTTAATGAAAACAAATGACTCGCCCCTTCTAAGGTTCTTTCATGTATCTCTTACAGAGATCTTTTTTGTACACAATAACTTGTCTGTTATCTACCTATTAATATTATTTGCTTCTCAAAATTAAGAACTGTTTCTCCTTTCTTTATATCCCCTTCATCTATTAGCACAAGGCCTAGAAGAGTTTGTCTGAATAAATGCTTAGTAACTTGATTTGACTTGGAAATATCTGTATATATGTTTATAACAGGCTCACTAGAGCAATTATTGAAGACCTTCTATATGATCAATAATAAAGTAATGGAATTATAATCTGTATTGCAGAATGCTTTGAATTGTAATAGTATAGAATAATAATTCTCCCCACAAAATTAATTCTTTTTCTGTGGGTCAAAGACACAAAGTTGATTTATAAAAAGTTATAAAGTCCAATCTCAGCATCCAAGTGTGCACACTATATCTCCTTCAGTTATTTTAATTACCAAAGAATCAGAGAGGAGATAGAAAGGAAACCAACTACTTCCTTTTCACTTGCAGATACAAAATGATAAAAATAAAGGCAGAAAGCATCTGACAGTAGTAAGCAGAAAACTCCCTCCCAGTTCTTTTTTTTGTGTATCAAAGACACAAAATTGTTTCATAAAATGTTACAAGGTCAAGACAAACTCAGTATCCAAGTATGTGGATTGTATTTCCTTCAGTGACTGCAATTGCAAAAGCACTTGCCTTCCTTCTCGGTGCCTTGGCTGCTGAGTCAGATAGGAGATGGAAAAGAAACCAACTAGTTCCTCTTCACCTGTAAATACAAAGTGACAATAATAAACGCAGAAAACATCTGACAATAATAGGCATACTCCCTCCCAGTCCATTTGGCCAGACTGATCTGTAACTTTCCAACTAGAACCATGAGCTTTCCCCTGATAGTTTCCCTGCCTCCATTTCTTCATAGTTAGCATTCTCTGATTCACTTGGACTCTCCGAGATTAAACCAGTGATTCTGACCTTTTCACGTTATAGCATACAAACCTATTTCTCAATGCCAAACACATTTCCTTTCTGCTTCTAGCTTTTCTTTTCTCACTTCTTCCATCTTTGGACACTCAAGGAGTCAGACCTGGTTCCCTCCTTTTGACACTAGATCCCTGGCTACCATAGTCGAGTCAATTCAACATTACACTAACCTGTACTCTTGAATTCCTTGACCTCTTTTTGTATTCTAGGTAACTTCTTGCCAAATACCAACCTTAGATCACTTGGAGCATCTACTTCCTTTCCAGTGATTAATGTTGCAAGAAACAAATAAAAAACCAAACTAAGGCGTCTTCCAATTTATGTTACATAATCTCATCTAGGCTATTAATCCAGAAAGGCAATACTATTTTACCCATACTTATTTGATTCAGTGTCATACTTACCACAACAGCTATTCCTAACCTTTTCATTCCTCCTTAATCTTCCCTTGGTACTGTCTTCTCTTAACCTCTAGGTTGTCCCTTATCCTCACTTTCCACTGCAAAAATTCCTATTTGTCACCAAGAGCTTCCTCTCTTTTCCTCTGCTTCTTCCATCACTCAGCCACCATCCCCAACTGTTTCCCTCTTTTCTTCTTGCATGAAAAGGAGATATTCCTTCTCCTTGCCAACGCACACACCTTCCTTCCTGTGCACCTTGGTCCCATTTCCCCAGCATTATTCCTACCCTTTCTATAAAACCTCTAGTCTCCCTCTACTCAGTTCATCTTGCATTGCTACCTATGCAGTCACACTCATATCTTCTCTAAACCTGAGAACAAGCGCCAAAGAAAAAGAACCTTTTCTTGAGCTGACCATCAGCACTCCTTATTGCTCTACATCTTTAAGCTCTCTTTTGTCAATTCTTCAGAAAGGCTTTGCCTCAGACATGTTCCAGGCCTGGGAAGTGACCTTAATTTAGAAAGGCCAACCCAGTTGTGTTGACTTTGATGGCTCTGGAGGAGATAAAGAGACTAAAGCTGATAACTCTGTTTCAACTTAACTCCAATTTACTGGCACTTCTCTTACGATGTCCCTGGTCTTCTTCAGAAACAAGACGGACCTTGAGTGCCTCACTTTTCTCTGCCTCTGCCACACTTTTTAGCTTTCTGAATCTGCCATCATCAGAACAACAAGACCTGCCTCCTTATCTTTTCAGAAGTCAAAGGAACTAGGATTAAAACCAAGAATCACCTACTCAGCAAAACTGAGTATAATATTTCAGGGGGGAAAATGGTCATTCAGTGAAATAGAGGACTTTCAAGCAATCTTGATTAGAAGACCCAGAACTAAACAGAAAATTTGACTTTCAAACACAAGAATCAATAGAAGAATTTAAAAGATAAAGAGAAAAAAGAAATCATAAAAGACTTTCTAACGTTGAACTGCTTACATTCCTACATTGAAAGATAATATTGGTAACTCTTGAAACTTTTCTCAATATTTGGGTAGGTGCATTATACACACACACACACACACACACACACACACACACACACATATGATACAGCTTTTTGTTTTTTAAAAAAATTATTTTAAGTTTTCAATATTCATTTCCACACAATTTAGAGTTCCAAATTTTCTCACCATCTCTACTCTCCCCCTACCCTAAAATGCTGAGCATTCTGATTACCCCTTCCACCAATCTACACTCCCTTCTAACATCCCTTCCTTCTCTTATATCCGTCTTCTCTTTTGTCCTCTAGGGCAAGATAAATTTCTATACCTCATTACATGTATTTCTTACTTCTCAGTTGCATGCAAGAATGTTTCTCAACATTTGTTCCTAAAACTTTGAGTTCCAGCTTCTCTTCCTTCCTACCTCCTCACCCATCCCCACTGAGAAGGGAAGCAAGTCAATATAGGCGCTCTCTCTCTCTCTCCCTTTCTCTGTATATATACACCTGTATATGTATTTTTGCAAATGACTTCCATAATAATCATGTTGTGTAAGACTAACAATATTTCCCTCCATTCTATACTGCCCCCATGTATTCTGTTTTTTCTTTTGACCTTGTCCCTCCCCAAAAGTGTTTGTTGCTAATTGCTCCCTCCCTTCCACACTGCATATGCCCTTCTCCCCTACTTTCCTATAGTGTAAGTTCAGTTTTCATACCAAATTGAGTGTGCATGTTATTCCTTCCTTGAGCAAATGTTATTAGAGTAAGCTTCACTTTTTCCCTCTCACCTGCCCCCTTTTCCCCTCCATTGAAAAAGCTTTTGCTTGCCACTTCTATCAGAGACAATTTGTCCCATTCCATTTCTTTCTTTCTCCTCTCAATATATTCCTCTATCACCCCTTAATTTTATTTTTTTAAATATAATCCTTTCCTATTCAGCTTACCCTGTGCTGTGCCTCCCTCTGTGTGTGTGTGTGTGTGTGTGTGTGTGTGTGTGTGTGTGTAATCCCTGCCAGTACCCAAATACTCAGAAAATCTCAAGAGTTACAAATATTATTTTTCTATGTCGGAATGTAAACAGTTCAACTTTAGAAAGTCCTTTATGATTTCTCTTTCCTGTTTACCTTTTCATACTTCTCTTGATTCTTTTGTTTCAAAGTCAAGTTTTCTACTCAGTTCTGGTCTTTTAACCAGGAATGCTTGAATATCCTCTGTATCACTGAATTACCATTTTTTTCCCATGAAGTAGTACACTTAGTTCTGTTAGGTAGGTGATTCTTGGCTTTAATACCAGTTCATTTGACTTCTGGAATATCATATTCCAAGCCCTTCAATTCTTTAATTTAGAAACTGCAAGATCCTGTGTTATTCTGATTGTATTTCCACAATACTGGAATTGCTTCTTTCTAGCTGCTTGCAGTATGTTCTCTTGGACCTAGGAACTCTGGAATTTGGCCACAATTTCTAGCCAAAATTCCTTGGCTAGGAATTTTTCTTTTCAGATCTCTTTCAGGAGGTGAAAGTGCATTCTTTCAATAATTATCTGGCTCTAAAATATCGGGGCAATTGGATCTATTTTCCAGGTCAGTTTTTTATCAGTGAAATATTTTACATTATCTTCTAGTTTTTTCATTCTTTTGATTTTTTTTCTAATTTCTTGGTTTCTCATAAAGTCATTAGATTCCATCTAATCCATTCTAATATTTTAAGATCTATTTTCTTCAGTAAGCTTTTGAATCTCCTTTTCCATTTGACTAATTCTGATTTTCAAAGCATTTTTCTCATCGGTTTTTTGGACCCTTTTGACAATTGAGTTATCCTACTTTGAACATGTTATTTTCTTTAGCTTTATTTTGGGTATCCTTTAGCAGGCTGTTGAATCACTTTTCATCATTTTCTTGCATTTCTCTCATTTCTCTTCTCAATTTTTCCTCCACCTTTCTTATTTGATTTTCAAAATCCTTTTTGAAGCTCTTCCATGTCCTGAGACCATTGCATATTTATTTTGGATGGCTCTGATGGAAAGCATTGTTCTTCATCATCTGAAAGGATGGAAGAAAATTCCTGTTGACCAAGAAAGTAATCTTCTGTAGTTTTGTTTTTTCTCCCTGTTTTAGGCATTTTCTCAGCTAGTTACTAGGCTTTTGAGTCCTTTCTCAAGAGGAGGGTATACTCTGGAGACCTGTATATTCTCAGTTCCTCCAAGTTGGCACAATGAAGGGGGAGGAGTTTACTCCTCACCTTGCTTGCACAATGGTCTAGGAAAAAGCAAAAACCTTTCTGCCCAGAATCTGCAATTAGAATTCCCTCACCATAAGGCCTCCAGCTCCACAGCACAAGTGCTCATCCTCACCCCAGGGTGGAGGCCAGGAGTGAGCTAAGATTCAGATCAGCAGCTCACTTCCTCCAGGGACTTTAGGTAGAGGTCTCCCAGAGCTGCCACTCAGGGCTGAGATTTAGATCAGCAGCTCAATTACCCCAGGGGCTCTAAGCATAGTACTCCAAAAATGAAAGCTCCTGCTGCAGTGGCTGCTGCCAATGGTCCAGACCAAGCTCCCCTCTTTTGGTTGAAGGAAATCTTCCACTGATCTTTGAGGTTGTCTGTGGCATTTGTGGGTTGAGGAATCAGGGAACAGCTTCTGTCAGTGTTTTCCTGAAGCCTTTTCCAGATCCTGTCTCTGTACCATGCAATTCCACTCTGCATGCTGGGCTGTGCACTTGGCTGCCCTATCCTCTGGGCCACCTAGCATATTAGGCTGTGCTGTGTGCTGGACTGTGCTGTGCTCTACCTGCTGTCATCATTTTCTGAGCTTGGAAAACTCAGAATATCATCTATTAATCTTCTATCCCATCCAATTTCTACTATAATGTTAATAATTAGCCTTTTCTGTTTATGCAAACTCCTTAATTACCACTACCTCTCTATACTCAAATCTGAAGATAGACATTATTTCTCACTAAAAGAATTTACCTTTCCTAAGCAAAGATTTTCATATATAGTCTGTCATGTGGTCACTACCTAAGTCTTTGGAACATTTAGTGATCTTCATGAAAGTTGTGATTATTTCCACTTTATAACACAAAGAGTGTCAATTCTTTTGCTACTGGATATTGCCAGTAATCATTCTTTTGTCACTTAAAACCAGTGAAATATGGTCTATGTGACACCTAAAATTCCTTTTAACTATCTCCCATGGCCAGTGTCACACAGCAGTAAGTTATGACCGTGTATTTTCTCTCTTTCTAATTTGATTCAGAAGACCCAGACCTGGATGTTAAAATTCAGACCTGTTAATCTACTCTACTCATTTAAGAAAGGAGGAGAACTAAAGATCAGATTGACTGGCCTATGATCTAATAGACTGAAAGAGAAAGAAACGGAATTGGAAGTAGAATGTACTGCCTCCTATAGGGTCAGAGGCTATAATAAATTTCTTAGCTTTGTATTCTTTATGGAAATTACTTTTTGGTAGTTTCAGGAATGTTCATCTACTTTTGGTGTTCATCTGGCACTCATCTCCCTCCTGTGACTCCCCAAAACTTGAGCATGTGCAGTGGTTACACCCTGGAAAACCATCTAAGCATATTGCCTTAAACAAGTTGAGAGTAACTGACAGGACACAAAACCACTGATGAAGAAGCAAGGTATCTATCCCAAGCATGGAAAGAATTTTCGTAGCAGAGTGGGTGGATAGCAACAGTTTGTTCCAGTGGCCACAAAGGTAGCTAAAGCAAGGGATGTGGTGTATTTAGAAGTTGGTTAGACATCTAAGATGCTAGGGTCATCTACCACATCCCAGGACATCACCAGTCATTCTGACTTTTATCATACCACTTTATTTTGATGACTGAAAGAGTGAGGCTGTTGACTTTGTGCTTTGCTCTGCCTCACTTAAAACTAATTCACACACAAATCAACACATCACCTTGGGATATCATTAGTCCACTTTGAAAACAAAGGACAAACACCTTGACAACTAATAATTTTCTTTTGATGTATATTTTTCAAAAGATGAACTCTTAATTCCAGCAGAGAGGGAGGCAGTGGGGAAGGAAGAGAGAATCTGAAGAATCACTATTAATGGTTTGTTGTCACTAAATGTCAATTTACAAATTCCAGATACTGAACTCCTCATGTAAGCATTTCATATCATGGATCACATTTCAACAAAATTTATTTCTGTATATCAAGTTCAGCTGTATACATAGGGTGGGGTTTATTCACTTGATATTATGGAAGAGAAAATTACACTGATGTAAACATTTCAGAAGTACCAAAATTACTCATTTAAAGATAGAGAATTTGATAATATTTTAAAAAGGAAAGAATGAACCTCCAATAGGTCATGCTATTTCCTGCCATATACACTCCCCTTCTATGCACTGAAAATAAAAATAGAAAAAGATAACATTTGGTGTAGTGAAAATAGTAGCCGATCAACTGTATAGACTTGTGGGAAGAAAATCACAATTAGGGCAAGAGTTCCTAATATAGCTGGCATGAAGCAGCAAGCACCCTGACACATCCAGGAGGGCCTGCTGGGGCAGGTTAGTAGACTTATTTTTCTAAAAGGAAAGCAACTTTAGGGTAATCAACAATCTTCTTTAATCACATATATCAATAGAGAAAACACAAGCAGAGAAACAAAGAAAACACACAGGGCTTCTGTCTGACAATAAGCAATACATTCAACACAGATCAACAGAGAAAATCAACTGTCTGACCATTACATACATATATAGTTACCACAGAGGGAAGCACCAACATAGGTTTTCAAAGCTGGGAGAGGGCTGCTCCTTAACACCTTCCCAGATTGTCAACTGGCACACCAACCTTCTTCAAAAGAGTAAGCCCCTAAAGCAAAACCTCACTTCAGAGTATATACAGAATTTTCATGATGGAAGTAGAGGCTGGAGGGGAAAGTGGGAGGTCCAATCACGACCCTTGTGACAAGTGGCTCATTAGAAATTAACAGAAGGTGTAGGCCTTCCTAGAAAAAAAGCCTCCCCTAACCAAGCTTCCCTTAATGGGCTCCACCTGAAGCCAATTAATGGATTGAGAAGATGTTTATCTGTCATTGTCTGTGGTTTTTTACATTATATTAGTTGGGTGACAAAGATGGCATTGTGCGTTGTTGAGTGTTGTGCGTTTGGGCTGAATCTGAAGCTGTTTATCTGCCCTAAGTTAGAAAAGCTCAATATTATGAACTCCTGAATCCGGTCTGATGCTTTAGGAGTATTTAAAACTAACACTTCAAAAGAAGAGGAAATTATCTTAATGAGCATATATCACATTTGCTTGAAGAGAGATATGTAAGATTTTTAGTTTAGAACAAAAGGAAAATCCTTCATTAGAGCCTAAAATGCTTTCTTTCTACCTAGGGATGTTAAATTACATTTCTTCCCCTTTTTCTTTCCTTGCAGCCTCCTTTAAAATGTGTAATTAGTAATCTTTCTGGAGTAGACTCCTAGAATGGGTAATGCAAGAAAAGAAAAACCTAGCCATTAAATTCTCTTATTCTTTTTCTTCTTATTGTTTTTTTTTTAATTTTAGCATACTTGGAAATGCAATAATAAAGAATGAGAACTCAGTTTTCTTCTGGTTATGTCCAAATGGAGTCTATGCATTTCTTCAGACTCTTAACAGTCACAGAACCCAGGGACCAACTGTCACATTCTCATCTGACTGGGAAACCCAGTGGACTTACATCTCCTTCAGCCTGATCCTTCTGGGAGGTCTGCATATCTGCCACTCAAGGATGTTCTCTCACACAGTGTGAAATCTGAGGAAGAGACACTGAACTGGCAGAAAGAGTGGGCAAGGTGACAAGAAAACTAGGCCTCAATACCTAACCATAGCCCATAATAGCTCCATTATCATATCTTAGGCACCTGGGTGTGCCTTCAGCAAACATCAGGAGCAGATCCAGTACTAGAGTTTCTCTGTCAGGAAAGTAACAGGAAAGAAACATATCTGCCTCATTATCTTATCCATACCATCGTTCCACTGTTCCAGAGGGACAACACTGGATGTGGACCTCTGGGTCAAAGCTGAAATTATGAAGGTGTTACATTCTCACTCTTCGTCTAGGGTATGATTTCATTTTTATGATCTCCTGACTGCTGAAGAGGATTATGAATTTGATATGACCTGAATTTCATTACCTTCAATGCCAGAAGTCAAGTGCAACATCTTAGAGAGCCTCTAGGCTATTCCCATAGCTAGGCAATCACCTGGTCCTAACAATCAGGTCCAAAATACCGAGCCAGAGCCACAACTGATCCTTTCACATGGCTGGATCACTCGGCCAGGAATTCTTTGTCTTTATCGTATAGTTGAGATTCTGGGGTGCCCTGAATGCAAAGTAGAAACAATGCACCATTTCCTGGTTAAGTACAGAGTCAAGTTTTCCAAGAATTTCTTCTTAATCCAGAGAAGGCATGTTGACCTGAAAAAACAGAGAAGAGAGGAGAGACTGAAAGTTGTGGTAGACCAAGTAATAGGTTAAGAAAGTTAGAGAGATTGACAAAAAGATAAGAATTTTAGGTGTGAGACAAGAAAATCGGAATTCTGGGTCATGGGCCTCAAATATTCATTAATGATTGCATTTATATCTTTTTATGTTTATTGTATCTTCACTGCAACCTCCCCCCAAAACTTGTAAACTCTCCAAGAGCAAAGAGTATTCATTTTGTATGTGAATTGTTCTTCACTTGCAGGCTGGTTGGGTCTTTGAAAGTTGCATTCATCTGGAAAGGAGTGCAGGGTCCCAGACAACATTGATTACTGAGGAATAAATTAATTTAAATTTATCTTTTTTATTATATCGTAATTGCATTTTATTCTCATTCTCCGTCTCTATCTCTCCATATATACACACACAGATAGATGGATAAATGGATATGAGAGGTTTTTCTAATCTATGAGGGCAAAACTACAAGTCATATACAAGGATATATCAGTATACACTAAAACTTAGTTGAAAAAAAAGGAGTGGTGCTAACAGTAAAAGACAGGAATAAAGGAAATGGATTTAATCAACTCCCTGAGATCCCTGGAGAGCATCCCTTTTCCTAGAGCCCCTGCTCATGGCAGTTGGAACACACAGTCATTAGTACTGAATCAGATCAGGGAAACTCCCTTTGTCCTTAAGAGATATTATTATGTAAAATAAACTGATCTTTCATTGATATAAGAGCAAATATATCATCAGGAAATCCCTGTTTGCCTTACTGTTATGTGGGAATACAGAGCATACAAATTAGCTCCATTGGCCTATCTACAATGGCTACTTATGGAACTGCAATGAAATCTGACGATGCTTTATGAAAGAATATCCTCATAAAGTCGATAAGCTACTTTATTGCTTAAACTTCCTCTTCCTTAAAAAGCCCAAAATATTCTGTACATTCTCTACGGTAATAAATTTTCTAAACTAATAATATGAAACATCCAAATCTTGAAATCATTAGTTCTTAGACATTTTATATTTTGAATTTTTCTAGTTATCTTTTTACATTGTGCTAAGAGTAAGGTTTGGCATGATATTCCATAAAGTAATATAAATTAATATATGACATTAATTTCATAAAATTTGAGAGAAGCAAATCTTAATGCCTTTCATAGCTTTTCATAAAAACATACATGAAAAGATATTTTGCAAAGCCATTTTTGTGCAATAGAGAATATTATGGCTCATCAAAAATATATATTATCTTCTAGGAGTGATCTTGTCTGGTCTTTCTGATTATATCCAGGCTGATCATGTGGTTCCAACTGACACCCTACACAGAGTAACAACTTCCTTATTTAGGATACTTTGGAGATAAAACATTTGCTCTACCCTTCACTGCCCCTCCATTTATGTCTTCTCTTCCCTTTTTTCCTTCTATGGACATCATCTCAAAAAGACTGCTTTGCCATAAGTATTTTCCATGTACATATGGTCCATATGTAAGTCCTAAGCGGGCATACTTATCAGACTTACCTGTTAGATATTAGTTAGAAAATGAGCTGCAAGTGTAGGGGGGAATTTTATGAGGTTGTTTAATTAAATATTTGATGAAAATCTTACCTGAGTTCTATAACAGACATTGGTAAAAGTAAAACAATACTGAGGTAATTATGAGTTATGATTGAGATTATCATGTATTTACACACACTATAAAACATGGAAAAGATATGATAGTAGAAGTAGTTACTGGAGATGAGAATAGGAGATCTCTTGGACAGTGTATATAACTTTTAATCTTAGAAGATCTATAACATATATAGATATATGCATTTATTCCTTTTGCTCACCTCTAGATTCTGAAGCAAAATTAACATGGCAAAGTGGAGAGACAATTAGATTTGAGGAGAAGAAGACCTAGGTTCAGGTATTGCATCAAACTTATAAGTACTGCATAACTAGAAGCAAGTTACAAATTTGTGATGACTGCAAGTTTTCTAAAGCTTGTAGAGGCAGTAGTCACACAGTTCAGACATGGAGCAAAAACCCCAGAAATCTCTGTTACATTGGAGAGGGAGGGATTGCATTTATCTTCACTCACACTGAAATATTACAGAATTAAAGCACAAAATATGTAGAGCATATTGGTAGTATATTATAATCAATTTATTTAGAAACACAGTACAGTTTACATTATCAATAACATCTATAATATGCACAATTTTCAACTTATGTGGACTAATCCTCTGCCAAAACAATATTTGGAGGATACTATGATGATTCAAAGCAAAATAAATAGCATTTCTGATTTTATTTTTCTATTTGTCACCTCTTTATGTTGTCACTGTTTATTATAAATTTCATTGTTGTAGTTTAGGATTGCTGCTTCTGTGATTTGAAGTCTCTTACTGTGCTTATTTTCTTGCGATTTTTTCTCTTGGACACCTCAAGGCACTTTGGAAAGAAGCAGAGGAGATTACAATTTATACTTTACAATCTAATTGCAGAGAGAGTTTCCTTATCTTCAATGAACTAGTCAAGTAGAGAAGATATAGGCTAAGGGTTGATATTAATTTAAAAGTAACAGAAAAACACTTACCATCTCTCAGATTGGAGGCCAAATTCTACTTCTCAAGAAATATTTTCTCTATGTGCCTTTGAAAAGAAGTTAGCAAGAAAGAGATAAAATGTCCCCAACTTCAAATGAGTGCTCTTAACACTTTTTGTGTCATAAACCCCATTGACAGTGTACTGAAGACTGTCAAATTCATAAATGAAAATACATTCTATAATAATGAAGCAGTTCAACTATAGGTTGGCATGGGTTTGAAAAGCCAGGTGCAAGGATCCTAAGCAGTGAACTCTTGCTTTAAAAGTTAATGACTGTTAAAAGTTGTAAACTTATGTGATAAGAAGATGAAAATGCTATACATAAAGTTTGGCAAAGTAATGGGATTGAATGTTGAGCCACACATAAAGATCAGTTTCATTCCTTTTATGAGATGATATAATTATTGACCCTGTTGAGTAGACTGAAAATGAAACAAACCAAAAAGCACTCTCCCAAATAATGCATGGATGTTTTTCTTGGGAGGTTTGGGGAAATATAGAGAGTCTATATTACCTCTTGAACTTTTTTCATAATGTTTCTAGACTGCTAAACAATGCATATAATGAAGAAAAACTAAGACCACTTAGGGAATCAGAATTTAGGGAAACAGTACAGTTTGGCTTTACTGTCTCTACACAAGTCTTTCAACATTAAGGAAAAAACACAAAAGTCCAGATTTTGTCAATTGATGGCAAGAAGCACATATCAAAAGTCCCCTACTGGTCTGTGCTGGGATAAGGCTGCTTCATCCTCCACAATCCATATTTCTATTGAACTAGGCCCAATTTTTAGGTTGTCAGGACAGATAGATGTTGAAACATTTCTAGGCATTTATGAACTAGAATGTTACATTGTACAACCCTCAAATACCTTAAGAACCTAGCATAGTAGCTCACCATTCTGAAAAGAGAGTGGGGATTTCTTATATCATAATTATCTGCGTAAATACAATTTTTCAGTCATGTGCTATTATTTCATAGAGGCTAAATGTCTAAAGGTGATTGCTTGTGGAATCATCTCATTTTTTTTTTAATTTTCATCAACATATACTGCATCAGATGCATTTGACTTCAAACTGGAACGTCAGAGTATCAGAGCTTGAACAGACTTATCAAATCAAGTAATATATCTTGGGAATATTCTAGAAATATCCTAAAAGGAGAGTTAGACTTTGAAAGCTCCCAGAATGATATTGTCTTGGTTGAGAACTGAATAAACCAAGTGGGATTATTTCAGGTTTGACTTTGTGTGACCAATAATCATGTTCCTCTCTAACTAGAACTTAATATTTAAATCATATAAAAAACTTTTTTTTACTAACAATAAAATTAGACTTTGGACTTTTTTGGATAAACATTTGTAAATCTGTTTCAGTGAAATTTAATCTGTCTATCCAAAACAATAATACTCTTTGTATACTTACTAATGTTTGTTTATATAGAGTCTAAAGAGGAATGAACCACATGGCATGTCTGGTAAAAATAAGGATTTGAACCAATTGTATTCAAAAATAAGCATTTCTGGGCACTTCATTTAGAAAGAAGGTAATAAGGATTTCCTTAAAAACATGGATATGGGATAATGATGTTGAGAAACAAAAGGTAATCAAATAAGGTTAAAGAGTAGAATATATATAGGTATCCCAGTATTTGTTACATCTACATTGCATCAAACACTGTGCAGGAAATTGGTCCTTATGCTACTGTGAAATGGTATCTGATAAAAAGTGATTGTTCAAGCTTACTTTTAGCTGGTCAGTGTCCAGTGTATGGATGTGTTCACCTCTTATATTTTTCATTCAAATTCCATAATGTATCTTTTTGTTGTAAATCCTGATATACACATACCAAATTGAATTTCTGTCCACTGGGATATTAGTTGTTTTGGGGTCCCAAAGGGATGATAGGCATTATCCAAAAGCTAGAAGTCACTATAGACTGTATTGAGAAACCTCTTATTACAATACATTAATATCACCACAAATGATCAGCTCAAAGTTCACAGGAGCCTTAGAAATCATTCGTTCCTAAAGCCCCACATGTGACAGCATATTTGTGTGCTGTAATTTTGCTCTTTAGGGTTACTGGGTAGAGCATCTCCCATCCTCTTGCCCTCTTTTCCTCTCACCTTCATAGCATTCATTCACATAAGGAGAAAAGTTTTGAAGAGAGCATTGCAGCAGAAATAAATTTTATTTTTGGCAATAGAAATACTTTGAATTCATTTTGAAAGAAAATTGCTTGAAAATATATTTTCACATATAGGAAAGATTAAAGGCTTTGGAGGGAAATGCATTTATACTAAAATAACTGAACCTATTCCAAATGGATAAGCAAGAGAAAGATGAGAAGGAAATAGAATCTACATTTCAATGTTTTCTCAATAACTATAATGGGCCAAATTAAACTGAAATGGAACCTGCCCACTTCCAGTTTTGTTCCCTCTAGAAGACTCCTTATCCAGTAATTCAAATGGGAAAATGTATACCAGATAAATCATTCATGAAAACTTTAGCATAATGAAAATTGACCTTTTGTCCATCATCTGCCAGTTGGTAGGCATTCTTTTGTTCTTTATCCTGGTTTTATCCAATAAAACAAGTTCAGGCAACTGCATCCTATGACATTGTTACAATCATCCAAAGTTTTGGGGAAAATGAATAAGAAAACATGAAATAAATTCCATTTTCATGCAAAGTGTTGCTTACAGCACAATTTACAAAAAGCATTCTTGAATGCCAATTCTGAAAGAAAGAAAAAATCCACATGTCAAACGATTCTTAAGTTGCAGAATGTGTAGAATACATGTCTACCATATATGCATACATATATACTCATGTACATATATACACTCAGAAAAAGATTTACCTCAGCATGTTTATTACTAGGGAGGTGGTAGAACCTAACCTTCCTAGGTAAAAATCAAGATATAAAAGCAGTTAATGTAAATATGTGCATATGTATGTAAATAGCTTGTTACCATCTCTCTATTATTTTCTATTGTACCTCAACCACAACTAACATGCTATTTCACTTGTAAGGAGTATATAAACATTGATTTATAACTGGAAGGGTCAGGGGATGTCTTCTGGTAGAAAGACCTCTTTTTATGGGTGAAAATTCTGAAACTAAGTGAACTCAAATTATTGAGTAAAGCCATACAAGTAGAAATGATAGAGCCAAGATATCACCTAGATTCTCAGAGTCTAGATCCTATTGTCTTTCTTCCTTGCTGATGTTGTCCAACAACAACAGAAATGGATTCCTGTGGATTATACCCATGGTCCATGGAATTGAGACCTTTTTTCTGTGCCAGCAATCCTTCAGAGAAATTGTGAATACCTGGGTATCCTTACATGAATAAAGAGATTCTCTAATACAGAGGCAAAATCCAATAAATTTGAAACCAAACTGAAAAACTCAGGAGAAAAAAATGATTCTTTTGGTTAATTAAGCATTTTGTAATCTGTATACAAATGCACATATCTTACCAGATCCAGGACAACTTCCCTTCAGCCTTAGGAACTGTGGTTTTGCCTCTACTACTCTCTTCTCCTTCATCTTCTGCTGTTATTTTTTTCTTATTGTTCTTGTTTTTCTGTTCTTGATTCTGGAATATAAGACTGAAAAACTCAGTGAGTAAAACAGTACAAGCGTCTTTCCGTACTAGCTAGAGGAATCAGTAGCCTTTAATTGGCTCCTATTACTAGACAAGAAGACATCATGCATGGTGAGGAACAAAGAGCACTGGATTTAGAGCCAGGAGACCTGAAGTTTTACATGGCTAACAAAGAGGTGAGTATCTTTTCTAGACCACATTTTTCCACGTAAAATACGCTCTTGCTGAAATACATGACCACTGAGGTCCCTTGTATTGGATCATCAGAGATGTGATCAAGGAAATGTAACATAACTGCTACATAAAATGACATTTATCGAAGATAAAAAAATGATTCACTTTGCAAAAAATTTGGTCCACCCAACTACACTTATTATCATAACGATGGTGCTTAGCTTACAATAAGTAGTCATAGAATACCAGCCATGGAAGTGCATTTTCTGCTTTTTACGTCGCCTCCCATATTATATTTACACTGTGACCTCTTTTAGATCTCTTGTCTTGACACTAACTTACTCTTCTTTTCGTCTGACTCAAGAATCAGAATGACTTATCGAAGGGGAGGGCTCTTGTGCCAATAATTCTGCTGTCATGTCTTCCTTTATTGGTTGTGGAAAAGATTTTCAATTTTCTGAAGCACCTTCTCAGTCTGTAAATTGTTGAACTGAAAGTATTAAATCACTTTTATGCTATTCCATCCTTTTCTTCTCAAGTGTTGAAAGCTGTTTCCCAGGTAGCTTGTTTGTATCTACTACTGGAACATAGACGCATTCTCTGAGTCTAGATCCAAGCCTGGTTAAGAATGAACCAAATTGCTGTTCCCAAGTACAGTGATGCTCCAGAAGTTCTGAGATTCATAAGACAAAACAAGTACAGGTAATTGATGTCACCCAGGATAAAAATTGGTTTCAACTACGACTTCCATAAAAGCTTTTCATCAGGATGAGGAGCCAAGATGGCAGAGTAGAAAGACACATATACGATCCCCCTAACCAACAGCCTATAAAATAGATGTAAACAAAAAGTCCCAACAAATTCTGGAGCAG
The DNA here is from genome assembly GCA_028658325.1 of Potorous gilbertii. Taxonomy (NCBI): domain Eukaryota; kingdom Metazoa; phylum Chordata; class Mammalia; order Diprotodontia; family Potoroidae; genus Potorous; species Potorous gilbertii. Next base: position 395,045,841 of record CM053771.1, on the reverse strand, counting down.
CAGAATCAACAGAACAATGGAGTAGAGGAGATTTTTGTTCCAGAGAGACTAGGAAAACGGACACCAAGGGTCCATCGAGCACTGGACCTGGAGCAGAGCCCTGTTATGCCCTGGCTGCATGGCCCCGGAGATTGGATTCGAGCAGACTTCAGGGACAGAAACTCCAGCAGCCACACAGTTCACCCACAGGCACAGGGGTCAGTGAGAGGGCCTGTTTGGCTGGCCCAGAGGGGGGCGGTGTGTCTCCATGGCTTGGCCCCCCTTGGGGGGCAGTGGCAGAGGTGGTGGCTGACAGGGGCTGCCAGAGCAGGCAGGAGCTCAGATCCATTGTTGAAGCTCTCCACATAAACCCTCTGAAGGAACTGAGCCTCCACCTGAGCAGCTGAACTTAATCTCACATTGAATAGCAGACCTGGCCCCACCTGAGCACCTGAATTTAATCTTACATTGAATAGCAGCCCTGCCCCCACTGAAGGCCCTGAGGCTGGGAAGTAGCATTTGAATCTCAGACCCCAAGCACTAGCTGGGCAGATCTGGAGATGAGGTGGGGGTGGAAAGAAATCACAGAAGTCAAGTACCTGGCTGGGAAAATGCCTAGAAAAGGGAAAAAAAATAAGACCAAAGAAGGTTACTTTCTTCGTGACCAGATGTTTCCTCACGTCCTTTCTGATGAGGAAGAACAATGCTTGCTATCAGGGAAAGACATAGAATTCAAGGGCTTCTGTATCATAAACATCCAAAATAGATATTCAATGGACTCAGGCCATGGTAGAGCTCAAAAAGGATTTTGAAAATCAAATTAGACAGGTGGAGGAAAAACTGGGAATAGAAATGGGAGAGATGCAAGAAAAGCATGAAAAACGGGTCAATACCTTGATAAAGGAGACCCAAAAAAATGCTG
>CM053771.1:395024614-395044440 GCA_028658325.1 Potorous gilbertii | reverse complement strand
CATTAAGGGATCTAAGGGCATGGAATAGGATATTCCAGAAATCAGAGGAACTAGATCTAAAACCAAGAATCACCTATCCAGCAAAACTGAGTATAATACTTCAGGGGAAAATATGGTCTTTCAATGAAATAGAGGCCTTTCAAGCATTCTTGATGAAAAGACCAGAGCTGAAAAGAAAATCTGACTTTCAAACACAAGAATGAGAAGCAGCATGAAAAAGTAAACAGCAAAAAGAAGTCATAAGGGACTTATCAAAGTTGAATTGTTTACATTCCTATATGGAAAGACAATATTTGTAACTCCTGAAATTTTTCAGTATCTGGGTAGTTGGTCGGATTACACACACACACACATACACACACGCACGCACGCATGCGCGCACACATGCACATATACACATGCACGCACACACAGAGACAGAGCACAGAGTGAATTGAATCGGATGGGATCAAAAATGAAGGTAAACTGTGAGAGAAATGTATTGCAAGGAGAGAGGGAGAAATGGAATGGGGCAAATTATCTCTCATAGAAGAGGCAGGCAGGAGACTTGAGTGGAGGTTAAAAGAAGGTAGGTGAGAGAAAAACATGAAGTTTACTCTCATGACATTCTACTAAAGGAAGGAATAAAATGCACACTCATTTTGGTATGAAAACCTATCTTACAATACAGGAAAGTAGGAGAGAAGGGGATAACCAGGGTTGGGGGTGGTGATGGAAGGGAGGGCAATGGGACAAGGGAGCAATTTGAAATCAACACTTGGGGAGTGACAGGATCTAAAGAGAGAATAGAAGCTATGGGGTGCAGGATAGGATGGAGGGAAATATGGTTAACCTTACACAACACGACTATTATCGAAGTCATTTGCAAAACTACACAGATATGGCCTATATTGGAGTGCCTGCCTTCCCAAAGGAAATGGGTAGGGAGGGAGGGATGGGGAGAAGTTGGAACTCAAAGTTTTAGAAACAACTGTCGAGTATTGTTCTTGCTACTAGGAAATAAGAAATACAGAAAATGGGAAATAAAAAGTTATCTGGCCCTCCAGGACAAAAGAGAAGATGGGGACAAGAGAAGGGAGGGATGATAGAAGAGAGGGCAGATTGGTGATAGGGGAAATTAGAATGCTGGGTGTATTGGGGAGGACAAATGTTGAGAAAATTTGGAATCCAAAATTTTGTGAAAATAAATGTAAGAAGTTAAATTTATTAAAGTATTAAAAATAGAGAAAATGAATAAAAGTTTTTCGTCATATATATCTAACACAGAGGCCTTCAGCAAAGTGTGCTCAGTAACTTTAATTGGCCAAATTAAATTCAACTGAAACCTACCCATTGCCAGTTCTGCTCCTCTCTGAATCTCATCATCTAGCAATTGAAATGGAAAAATACAAGAAAAATCGTCATGACAACTTTAACATAATGAAAATTTATCTTTTTTCCATTATCTACCAGTTTGTGTGCATTGTTTGGTACAATCACCCTTTTATTCTCATATGAAGAGTAGGGATAATACCAAATGCTCTGCCCTACTTAAGAACAACTGTGAGACCTCTATTCTTGGCTTTTGCACAAACATTCAACTGAGAGAAATGCTCAGGAGAGATATGGGGCAAACTAATTTAAAAATCACTCTAAATATATTGAGGACGATGAGTTCAAGTTTCCACATGGCTAGTAAGTTGTGTAGACAAATCTCAATATGGTGTAGTAGGAGTGATTCCTCTCTCAGTCTTTGCAAGAAAATCTTGACTTGCCCCCCTTCTCCTAAATTCTGATATAGGTGATGGTGAGACTCATCAGAAAGATAGATGGGAGGAGCAAGGGATAGTATATTTATCAGATTTATGGAGAAGGGAAGAATTTTTGACTAAAGAAGAGATAGAAAGCATTATGAAATGCAAGATGGATAATTTTGAATACATTAAACTGAAAAGTTTTTGCACAACCAAACCCAATGCAACCAAAATTCGGAAGGATGTAGTATATTGGGGGAAAAAATTATAGCTAATCTTGGGGATAAAGGCCTCATTTCTAGAATATGTAGAGAACTGAGTCAAATGTGCAACAATACAAGTCATTCCCCGATTGATAAATGGTCAAAGGATATGAACAGGCAATTTTCAGAGGAAGAAATTAAAGATATCTATAATCATAAGAAAAAATGCTCTAAATCACTTTTGATTAGAGAAATACAAATCAAAACAACTCTGAGGAGCCACATCTCACCTATTATATTGGTAAACATGATAGAACAGGAAAATGATAAATGTTGGAGAGGATGTGGAAGAGTTGGAACACTAATTCATTGTTGGTGAAACTGAGCTCATCCAACCATTCTGGAGAGCAGTTTGGAACTCTGCACAAAGGGCGACAAAAATGTGCATATCCTTTTATCCAGCAATATTGCTTCTAGGACTGTATGCCCAAAGATCATAAAAATGAGAAAGGGTCCCAAGTATACGAAAAATATTTATAGTAACACTCGTTGTAGTGGCCAAAAACTGGAAATCTAGGGGATGCCTATCAACTGGGCTATGGATGAATAAATTATGGTGTATGAATGTAATGGAATACTATTGTGCCATAAGAAATGATGAACAAGAAGACTTCAGAGAGACCTGGAAAGACTTATAAGATCTGATTCTGAGTGAAAAGAGCAGAACCAGGAGAACTTCGTGCACAGAAACGACTACAGTGTGTGAGAGTATTTTCTGGTAGACTTGGAAGATAGCAATGCAAGGGCATTAAAAAAAAAATTCCCAATGGTCTTCTAAGGCAAAATGCCTTCCACATTCAGAGAAAGAACTATAGAATTCAATCGCAGAATGTAGCAGATCATTTTGTGTGTGTGTGTGTGTGTGTGTGTGTGTGTGTGTGTGTATTATGTTTTGGTTTGTTATATGATTTCTCCCTTTTATTTCATTTCTTCTATACAGCATGACTATAATGAAAATGTATTTAATAGGAATGTATGTGTAGATCCCTATATAGAATTGTGTGCCTTCTTGGGGAGGGAGGGGGATGGTGGGGGAGTAAGGGGGAAAATCTAAGTTTTGTGGTAGTGATTATAGAGCCTTAAAATAAAATGAATATATTAAAAAAGGAAAGATGGAAATCTCAAGGTAGAATTTGCATATTCAATTTGAGCAGAATATTACAGCTGATTCAGGTCGTCTTGAAATCCCATGATGACTTGTTTTTCTCTTCTCCATTAAGAGTATTTTTTCTGCTGATTTGGGTTTTTGTTTTAGAACTTCTATTTTGGGAACCCCAGTGGTGTCCTGCTGTAAAAACTGAAAATGATCAGTGGTCTCTTGCAAATACGGAGGACTCCAAGAACAAGGCATGTATGGTCAATTAAGAGTCTCACAATATTAAATGTGCTGTAAAAAAAGATATGAGATAAAGCTTAGTTAGGGAAATCATGAATTCCTTTCACCCCTTTGCAAGTTGGATTTGGTACTGTAAACTTGAAGTGAAAATGCATTCTCCCTACAGAAGGCCTGGACAACAGTCTTAGTTGACTCTTTTACTAGGTGGGAGAACTTGGGTAAATAATGTCTTTTATCAGAATCTTGCTTTTTTCATCTATAAAACCAGGACAATGACATTTAAGTCATCTCTACCTCAGAGCTGTCATGAAGATAAAATGAAATATGACACACAGAAAGCATCTGTAAAAAAAAAAATCAGTAAGCTCTCAGTATCGGAATCAACCCTAATGGACTTTACAGAGGATTCATCTTATGGAGAGAAATCACACAGCTATGACTTAATTTTCTCTTTCAACTATTCTTTTTCCCATTGTTACCTTTAGTCTTCATGCCAGTCTCATTTCTCTGTGTATTTTGCCTCTGATCAGCTATCTTGGCTTAAGCCCACTCCAGTCATTTCTTATACCACGATATTATTCCACTACAATCTTATACCACAAGTTGTTCAGTCATCCTCTAATTTATGGGATATTTCCATCAATTTCCAATTCTTTGATAATTTGCTACAAATATTTTGTGAATGTAGGTCTTTTCCTCTTTCTTTGATTGCTTTGAGATACAGACCTAGTAGTATTGTTGCTGTATCAAAGAAAATGCACATTTTCAAGACCTTTGGGTATGGTTCCAAATTAGTGAACCTTATTTTAAAAATATTTTGGTAAACATATTTTAATACAATTTATTTCCTTGGAAAAGCAATATATTACATTTCATGCCTTTACAAACATTATTCTGAGAAAAGTTTCTTAGGTTTCAACAGGTATAGACATATGGACACCTCAAAGAGTTTATAACCAAGGTTCAGGACCCCTCCCCTACTCAAAAGGACTCAGAACTTCAGTGTCATCATTAAATCCTCATGGTCCCTCATTCCACAGTTGCCAAAAGGTGTAATTTCTATCTCTATATTTCTTACAAATATCCCTAACGTCAAACCTGCAAAAACCATTCTTGTTTATGCCCTCCTAATTTTAAATAGACTGTTGCAATAATCTTCTAATAGGTTTTCCTGCCTCAGATCTCTGTATTCCCTCCCTCTTCCAATAGGTGCCAAAATGATCTTTGAGAAACAAAGCCTGACCATATTTTGATTCCTTCACAGGAATCTCCATTGGCTTCCATAACACTTCCAAGATCAAATCAACATAAATGATTTACTGACATGGTTTCACTCTACTTTTCCTAGCCTGATTATACATTGCTCTTTTTTCATACACATTAAGATCTAGCTTAAGGTGATTTGTCATAATAGTTCTTCATATACTGTGTTCCATTTCCCTTCTCTGTACTTCTTGTGTTCTAAGCTCGTGAATATATTCCTTGCTGATCTTATCCTCTAAGAATACAAAGTGATATCATGATGAAAGTGCAGGAAGCCCCGAATTCAAATCTCTCCTCTAAAATCTGTTAGCTGTTTAAATAGTGGTTAATTCTTTCACTTCCTTGAGCTCCAGTTTTCTCAATATAAAAAAGAAAGAAATTAGGCTTCCCCACCTAAATCTATTATCATATGACCCTTGTAAGACTCAGTTCAAGTATAACATAAATTTTTATCAGCCTGATGACTGATGTCTTCCACTTTACCCACCCCAAAATTACCTTCCTTCTATTTTGAGTTTATTTATATAAATATGATGCAATTGTCAGTCAAATTAAAAGGTCCTCAAGAGTAGGTACTATGTTGCTTCTTCACACCTTCATTTACTACAATGTCATATACAGCAGGCGCAGAAAAAATGTTGTTAGTTAATTTGGATGATTACTAATTATTCCCAGTGTCATTTTATATACTTTAAAATAATTCAGTTTGAGTGATAGCTAAGAAATTCTCAAAATGTAAAAAAAAAAAGTAACCTTCAAGTTCCAAAAATTAGTCCTTTTTTAACCTGGAGAAGTAAGGGATTGTCATGTGGAGGGGACACATTTCCTCACCAAACACTAGGAAAGTCCAACTCCCAAAGATGATTATTATCAATTGTGTGCTCTTGTACAATTCACATTAAGGTCTGAAGGACACTAGACTTGGTGAGATTTTCTGAGATTAAATAATGAAAGAATTAATATCTGTCTTTACAGAGCATTTACATCCTTTGTAAATTGTATCCCAAGTGGGACAGGAACTACCATTTTGTGTAGCTGGAGAGAAATACTGAGTCAAACCAAGTGTTAAGAATCACTGGGAAATTTTAAACATACCTCAAATTTGAGGCTGGTTTTCATCCATTTATCAGAGAAACCCATATGACAAGTGTCATTGCTTAAATCCCCATTTCAAGAGACCCCAGGTGATAATGGAAAAGTGATGCTTTGTGATGTCGGGCTGATATGTCAAATCCCTGTCTGGCCTGGGACAAGAGGTCCTAATGAGTGTTTTTAAAACCATGTTGCTGTATATTTCTTGCATCTCTCTATTCAGTCCTCTTAGGAAGAACTATTGATTTATTTCTCTGAAGTAACTCACTCTTTTTGCTTTATTTCTATTTAGTTTGTTCTCCACTAATTAGAGGAGGCTTCTTGCCCCAGAGGCCACCAGGAATTTGCCTGATGCAGTGACCTCACATTTGGATATTTGACTGGCTTTTCTTACTGCTCCTACTGGTAAGAGACCTCTTTGGGACTGGGTGACCTGGGCAGTGAGTATAAGGTGTGGGTAGAGGAGAGAGAGAGTTTAGCAGTCAGGGGTGGGAGACCTGTGGTCTTGAGGCCACATGTGGCCTTCTGAGCCCTCGGAGTATGGCCTCTTGACTGAGTCCATGTTTTACAGAATAAATCCTTCTTTTAAGGGGATTTGTTCTATGAAGTTTGAAATAAGTCAAAGGGCTACACTTGAGGACCCGGAAAACCACATGTGGCCTCGAGGCTTCAGGTTCCTTACCTCTGCAAACTGATCTCAGTTTGTGCCTGTGGCTTGTGTTTGTCACAATCCTGTTTCTTTCCAGGTCCCCCAGTAAACATCACAAAATTTTCCATTAGCTAGAAATGATATTTCATGTCCTTAAACTGAAAACATAAGTGCACATAGGAAAAATCTTTTTAAAGACAGTGTGCTGGTATTTGAGACTATAGAGCTACAGGAAATTTTGGCAAGAATATTCACAAAACTGGTCTTAGAAACTCAAAAAACTTACCACAGAAAGATGATAATGACTAAGATTCACTCTAAAGAAGACATTTGATGAGAAGACACTTTCTCACCCTTTTTGTAGAGGTAAGGAGTTGTAGGTGTTCAACAGTTGCCTCATATCAGACCATTTTGATAAGATGTTAATTTTGAAGAACAAACATCAGATTTTTTTTTCTTTCTTGGTAAAAGAGAGATGGAAGCCTCTTGAGAGGTTGAGCAAGGAATACGTTAGGAATGCGGGTGATGTCAAAAAAACAGATAAAAATGATAATTGTATTTTTAAAACAAACTGAGATCAAGAAGGAAAATGAAAACATCATGGAAATCACTGTATAATATTTAGAATTCTACCTTAGACGTTCATTCCTCGAATTTGGAAAAATTGACTCACAAAAGGCAGTTGTTGATTATTTTCCCCTCATTTGTTTATATCTTCACAAAAATTTAGGTATCATTCCCTTTTTAAAAATTTTAATAAAGGGGAAGAAAATAAGCAAGATAATGGAGGTGCAACTTTGAACAAGAGAAGGAGCGGGAAGGCAATGACTAGTAAGTTTCACATATTAGGTCAATTATGTCGAAGGCTAGTAAAGTAAAGATGCATAATAACTCCCTGAATATTAACAATGGCACAGTATGGAAACGTTAGGAAATTGGTTTGAAACAGAGGTTCGTACTTATAGTCTAGAGTTCGCCAAAGGTTCTAGGTTAAGTTTGAAGAGAATTCATAGACACACGTCTATAATTTGGCTAAACTCTTCATTAAAATTTAGCATTTTCTTCATTATTTAAAAATTATTCAGAGATAATAATAGTTATTAATATTTTTGTTATTAGACTTCAGAAGACTGCCACAGTGGGAAGTCCAAGACAGAAAGAAAAGTTTACAAGTTTAACACCTTGTTCAAAACAGAAATACCTGGGGAGAAGAAGTCATATGAGGGACTGTCTTTTGACAACCTTTTTTTAAAAAGGATCCCAATAAACCATTATATTATCTTTTCAAGGAAATCCGTCAGAGGAAAAATTGAGAAAACAGTTGAGGCACTTCCAAAAAGTGAGAACCTTGAGTTTTATTCATTTCAATTAGATTCTATCTATCCCCTCTCTTTCACAGTTGTGTATATGTGTGTAGTTCTGGTGTGTGTGTGTGTATGTGTGTATGTATGTGTGCATGTGTGTGTGTGTGTATACATGAGAGAGAATTAGTCTTTCATCCAAACTTGACTCAGTCCTCAGAAACGATTGGTCCTTTGGAAAGAGTGCATTGTACAAGAAATCAGAAAACCTGCGTTCCAGCCTCGTCTCTGCCACTTACTATTTTCCTATAGACAATAAATCTCTTGATCATCCCACCTTTTACATTCTGGATTTAACTTCTGGCTCTGTGTTTTAAATACCAGCCATCCCTGTGATCTGGTATCAGATTCTCTCTGTGTCATTTTTCTTGTGTATAAACCAGGGCAGCTATGATGTAGAGGATGAAGCACTAGGCCTATTAATTTGGAAGTTCTGAATACCAACCTTGTCTCAGAAGCCTACTACCGATATGACCCTAGTTATTCACCTCTATTTGCCTTAGTTTTCCCTACTGTAAATTCAAGATAATAATGCCACCTGCCTCCTAACCTTGTTGTGAGGATCAAGTGAGATAAAATTTAGGTTAGTATGCCTATTGGCATCTAGTAGGTTCTATATAATTGTTAACTAATTTTATTGTTATTAATGTTAATTTTACACTACCTCTGTCTCGCAGGATGCTTCAGGAAAGCACATTAAGTATAAAAGTTGTTGCAGATGTAGAATGATGTCTTTTCACGTCCATTAAATGAAGATAATTAAATGAAGATGTTTGGTGTGAATCTAATAAAATAGCTTAGGTGAGGATACTTTGAAAAGTTTCAAATGGAATGGAAGACTTTTCTTGCTGCTTGACCCCTGACTATCAACTCTTCCCTGATCCTCATCTTCTAGCTGCTTTTCCCTTATCCAGGGGGCATAGTAGCACTTTCTTTTCACTTTTCCTGTCTCTTCTTCACCTTCTGCCTTCGTCCTTGTTCCTCCAAAAATGTTTCTTACCAGACCCAGCGAGTACTAATACCATGTCCACCACATCCAGAAGGAAAGAATTAAAACACATTGGAGCCAGTCAGGACCACACAAAATTTAACTGGTACAGAAGGCTCAAAATATGATATTCTGGAAGGCAAAGGTATCTGGGGTTATAACCAGGAATAGCAAAACAGATTATAATCCTCCAGGGGGAAAATAGCTATTTAGTGGAGTAGAGTAATTTTGAGAATTCCTGATTAATGAGTTGAATTCAGCACCAAACAGAAAATTTTACATTCAGACACAAGACTCAAGAGAAGTATAATAAGGCAAACATTAGTGAGAAATCATAAGGAAGGAACAAGCTTAAACTGTTTATATTTCTATATGGGAAGAGGATATATGCAACCCTGAAGAACTTCATCATTATCAGAATATTTAGAAAAGTTTGCTTAGACAGAGGGCATGAATGCAAGTATATTAAGTTGGGATCATGCCAAAAGGAGAATGTAAGGATTAGAAAGAGGAATTCCCTGAAAGAAGGAGAAAGGGAGAGGAAGAATAGAGATAAGCATATTATATAAAAAGAGACATGAGGAAGAGTTTTTACAGAGGAGGAGGAAATGGAGGGAGCAGCAGGAAAACTCTTAAACATCACTCATCTGAACTGGTTGAAGTAGAAATGAAAAAAAGCCCATTCACACAAGGATACATACACATAGAGTTGAGCATAGAAATTCATCTTCTCCAACAGGGAATTAAGCAGGGAAAGGACTAACAACATTGCTGTTATTGTGTACAATATTCTCCTAGTTTTACTCACTTTATTTTGCATCATTTTTTCTAAGTCCTTTCAAGTTTTCCTGAAACCATCCTGCTCATCATTTATTACAACATAACAGTATTCTGTAACAGTCATGTACCACAACTTGTTCAGGTATTCCCCAATTGATGGAGGGCTCTCAATTTTTAATTCTTTACCACTGCAAAAGGAATTACTCTAAGTATTTTTTGCATGCAAGAGTTCCTTTTCCTTCTTATTTGATCTATTTGGCATATGGATGTCTTAGTGGTATCACCTGTTCCAAGGGTACACTCAAGTTTATGAGTCTAGTAATAAATTATTCTCCAAAATAGTTGAACTAGTTTACTCCTCCAACAATAATGCATTAATGTCCCAGTCTCCTTTTCTGTCAGGTTAGCCAATCTCATAGGTGTGAGATGGTTCTTCAGAGTTGTTCTAATTTACGTTTCTCTAATTGTTGGTGACTTAGAATATTTTTTCATGTGATTATTGATTTGATTTCTTCATCTGAAAATTATCTGATCAGATATGGCATTTCTTAAAGATGCTTTCTTCCTCCATCAAGGAACTGTCTCTCAGCGTCAGTTTAGTTGAAATGTTTCTTCTAGCACTTATACTCCCCAGGTGAGAGCTTGAGATATTTCTCCTTTGTACATGATATCATGACTCTAATCCAGGGGTGTGGAACTTTTGGCCTTGAAGCCATATACAGCCTTTTGGTCCTTGGTTGTGTCCTTTTGACTGAGTCAAAGTTTTATAGAACAAATATTTTTACTAAGGGGATGTGTTCTGTGAAGTTTGGATTCAGTCAAAGGGCTGCACTTAAGGACCTAGAGGGCCACCTGTGGTCTTAAGGCTACAGATTTTGCACCTCTGCATCTAATCTATTATGTTTTCTTGGTTCTTCATTTATTTTATAGAAATAAGATCATAGCTTATGGTCTTTACTTCTAGTGCATTACACTTTGAGATCTAAAATACAAAGATTTTCAATAGAATATATTAAAAAGGTCAGTCAGTCACAATATAACCACTCATGAAGTGCCTATTGCATACTAGGTACTTTGCTATGCCCTGGCTTCGAAGACAAAGATCAAAAAGAAAGAAAGAACCTTCTCTCAGTTAGTTTATAATCTTATAGGTAAAGACAATGCATAGAGGAAGGTAAGAAACAGAGGAAGAGGTTCAAAAACATAAAAACAGTTCAAATGGACGCAACAGGTCCAACAGAGTTTCTAAAACAGTGCCCTGTCATTTTCTACTTTCTGAACTTAATAGAATCAAGAAGGGTCTGTGCTCATGTAGCATTCTTTCTGTTTTACTTTCACAAATTAATGAGAGAATGAAATGGTGGGAGTGGGAGAAACATCCATCATAGGCAAGATGAAGAAGACCATAGGAATACACTAAGGAGGCAGATGAAGGGATGACTAGTCTGAGTGCCCTCCTTACATGAATGTTAACCAGGTTTTGAGGAGCTTGTGTGCTGTATTTGTCTGTAAATAAGTCTATAGAAATTACAAATTGGGATTCATATGACAATGAAGTGAAAGTTTCATCTCACGTTTAGGAAACTGTTCAAGAGGACAAAAGAAAGGAATAGTAAATATGGAAAAGCACTATGAAAAGACAGGCCCGTTAGCGTATTTTTGGTAGAATTGTGAATCGATTTATCAACTTTGGAAAACAATGTACTATTATGCAAATAAAATGACTCAAATGTCCATGCTATTTTACACAGAAAGTGAACTTTGATTGCTTCTACACCAAAGTGATCATTGTTAATAAAAAAGCTAGTTTTCATATACATAATAGAACTTTCCCTGGTACCAAAGAATTGGGAACAAAGGGCAAGCAAATAAATCAATAAACTAATTTTGATATATATATATATATATATATATATATGTGTGTGTGTGTGTGTGTGTGTGTGTGTGTGTGTGTCACTTAATTTACTGAATTATAAGAATAAAAAATAGGAAGAATATAGAGAATCATGGAAAAATTTATAGGATTAGATGAAGAGTGAAGGAAACAGAGTCAAGAAAACAATAGGCTCAGTGAATACAACAATGTAAACAGAAAAATATAATCACAAAATTTTAAAAGTACATATTGGAAAATTATAAAGGATGATCATGGCTTTAAATAAGAAATATGAGAACACTATCACCTTACATATTTTTACTTTTTCCATGATGCTCAGAAAATATGCAATTATCACTAATAAAGATATCCACCATCAATTCTTATTATTGGATAATAATGTGCTAGAAATATGAGTGATAGTAATATATATAAGAAAAAAACTGAAGAAACAAGAAAAGAGCAAAATACTTGCCTTTTCCTGATTGCATGTTTTACTAAGAAAACCAGAGTGAGTAAAAAATAATTCAAATACAAATTTCAGCCCAGAGCAAGATGCAAAGTGCACCCAAAATATCAACATTTCTGTACATTGCCAACAAGATACGAGAGAAAAAATACAAATTCCATTTAAAAATATTTACAGTGTGAAAAATGTTAAAGACTGTATGCATGTTACCAAATACTCTACAGATGTACATAAGTGGAGAAATATTAATTAAATCTTCAAGTCCATTCAGTATCATAAAATGGTCATATTACTTCAATTCATGAACTTAGTTGCAATACCAGTTAACTGGCTTTACATTACAGTCATTTACATAGCTACAAAAGATAAGAACACAATTCATCTGAAGGAACAAGACATCAAGAATTTGAAAGGAAACAGGAAAAGTGTTGAAAGGAAGGAAGGGGTTTTGGTTAAACCAGATTTTAAACAATATTATTTGATTCTATTTAGGGAAATCAGTTAGTGAAACAGTTTAGGAATGCAATGTGCAGAAACACATGAGCCTTGTAACCTAGTATTTGATAAATTCAAAGACCTTTGTTGCAAGAGCAAACAAAGATCATTCCTGAAAATGATCTGGGACAACTAGACATAGACTAAAATCAGCTTTGGGTAAGATATTTTTTAACCAGGAGGGCATAGGCCTGTGAGTGTTTATGGAGAGGTAAGAAGAGGTCTGTGACAGTGAATGGGAAAAAATGTACCTTTAGTTTAAATGTAGCGTGTATTTCAATTATTAATATAAAAACAAGTTCTGAGAAGGGATCTGCAGGATAAGAGGTCCATGATACAGGAAAACGTCATGAACACCTACTGTAGGAGAAGAGGGGCAACAAGTACAGTGAGTTGGAGTACTCTCATGGATAATAGGAGTCGCATCGTTGCAAATGCACCAAAGGAGAATGAGACGCAGCAATCAGAGATGTAGGAGAACCTGATGAGTACAATGAAAAATATAAAAAGCTAGAGAGGAGAATGTGTCCTGGAGAAGAGAATGACCTTCAATGTCAGTCAGGATTCCAGACTGGATGTAGCAGCCAGATCAGCAGGAAGCCCTGAGAGGCCAGGATGCCAGGGAGAGAATGAAACAAAAACACAAAAGCTCTGGACTTGGCAGCTTTGAGGAACCAGGCAAAACAGAAACTGAGTTTGGCAGTGAAACAAACCTCTCTCTCCTCCTTAAAGACTGAGCTGGTGAGATGATACACAGAAGTATTTGTGGGGAACATTGGCATGTTTAACATTTGAAATAAATATCACTATGTACAAACATATTTAAGTGATACTAAGTGATGGGGGAAACATTATTGACAGGGGCTTGAGCCAAAGGCGAACATTCAACTGCTCCAAAACCCACCACTTTGACAGGTTCAAGAGAATCATAGTGGGAGGAGCAAAATGTAATTTCCCTGACCTATAGGCAGTAGGATCAGAGAATCATTGTTATAATTGGGTTATACATTCAATGAAAGATAGAAAGGACCTCAGAGGGCATTTAGTCAACACCCTCAGTTTATATATTGGCAAACTAAGGCCCAGAGAAGTTATATTATTTACTTACCCCAGTTGACACAGTTAACAGGCTTCCATGCTCTATCCTTCCTCGGTTTACACATTAGGACTGTATTGGGCTCATAAAAAGATTTTGGTAGACTGCTATTTTCTTCCTCCATTTTTGAAAAAAAAAGAATGTTGGTTGCTGCTTTAGAGGAGAGAGAAAAAATTGGAACTCAAAAATCCTTTCAATGTGAATGTTGAAAACTATCTTTAAATGTAATTGAAAAAAATACTAGGTGTTAAGCAAAAAAACCCATCACAAAACTATCTGATCCTGCTTCCTACCAACACACTTTTAAACATGATTTATGGTTTCCCTATCCTTTGGCCTCAGAGCTCTGTATCTCAATTCTCTTTCATCTACTGATTATAAGATCCTCAGACAAGATGCTCCATCTCTCAAATCCAGGCATTTTCTCTGGCTGTACGCAATGTCCAAAATGCTCCAATATTTCACCTCTGACAAAAGATTCCTGGCTTCCTCCAAGTCCAAGCTATAAAAAAACATTTTGTGGAAGAATGCTTTCCTAAATTGCCCTTTTGTATTATTGCCTTTCCTTTCTTGATTACTTCACCTGTTATCCTGTTGATATCTTATCTATGCATAGTTGTAAGTATGACAAGTCCTATAATAGACTCCTTGAGAGTCTCCTGAGTTCCTTGAGAGTAGAGATTGTCTTGAAAAATCCTTCCTGGTCCACATATATAAACAAGTTCCTTAGGCAGTGGGAGCACTTCATAAATATTTGTTGACTCAACCTATCCTTCCTTAGTTGAGAAAACTCACTATGAACAGATATGATGAGAAAATGACAGAGACAGAATTGAGATAATGTTCCATTTTCAATTCTCAATATTTTGGCATATAACTGTAGAACATCAATGGCCAAATCATTTGATTACTGGAAGAATTTTTGTTCTTTTATGTTGTCCATTTCTTTTTATTATCTTTTGGTATTTGATATATTTAAAGAAATTCTATATTGTTTCATTTTCCTTTTTCTCAGTTTGCTAACCTATTAACACACTTAGATTTCAGGTAAAATTTATTTGTAAGCGAATCTTTACATGTATGTACATATATATGTATGTAATATACGTGTATGCATATATGCATATACACACACATACACATGAATTTTTTAATGTGTACAACTTCAGTGGATCCCATACCAAAGTCTTTGAGCCCCAGTCCCTGCTAATATGAAGGGTTGCTGACATAATAAAGCATCTGTTCTGTGAATGTACAGAGCAGCTAAGTACTGTCAGTACTGATCTGAGGATAGCAGAGAAGGAGATGTAGAATCTTTGCTGATCCAAAGTTTTGAATTTTAATTTTTGAAAAGTGATATTCAAGTGAACTTTTGTGCCAGGTACCATTCTGGAATTTTCGATAGGTGTGATTTTTCTAATATATTATTCATTGTTCCACAAAGATCTTACCTTCAGTAAATTCCAAACTGAAATCCTTATCTTTCCCCACTCCATCAAAAAACAACAACAAAAAAAGCTTTCCTACTATTAAGTTTTCTCTCACTGTTTAGTCATTTCAGCTAATAAATTAGTTGTCTTCCTTACATACTAAGAACTTCTTTTCCCTCTCTATCTACTCATGTCACAGACTACCTGTTGGTATTACATTGTAAACTCTTCCTCCTTTTCTTTCTCCTTTGTCTTCTGAAGCCTGGATTTTTGGGGCACGGGATTATTCTGCCTGCCAGTGCTTTCTCCATTCACCTGTAAAAGTGATTCTCCAGAAGCAGATTCTCAAGTTTGCCTTTTATTCATAAAATCCTAATGATTCCTTGTCCAACTCCAAGATCAATTCTAAAATATTTTTGGCATTAAAAGCTTTGCAAAAAATCTCTCCTCACCCTTTACACACACTCACCACACACATCCACACACCACACACACACACACACACACACACCACACACACACGTCTTTCCAGGATTCTAACAGGTTCCCTTTAAACCTATGCAGTTGTTACCTATTTCTTCTGGGATCCAGGGGCATAGCATTGTTTGATTTTCCTCAAACTCTGTCAACCAGTAGTGCTCTCTCTGATTTTCTCCTCATTTCTGGTAGATTCACCCTCCTTATTTTTGTTTTCAGGTTTCCCTGGCTTCCTTCAAGTACAGATTGAAAGTACATTTTTTAAAAGGAACACTTCCAAAATTCTTATCATTACTAACATTTTAGTCTTTTAATTTCTTTAATTTTTTAATTAACTTTTACCCCACATATACATTACTTAT
Organism: Potorous gilbertii; assembly: GCA_028658325.1. Classification (NCBI taxonomy): domain Eukaryota; kingdom Metazoa; phylum Chordata; class Mammalia; order Diprotodontia; family Potoroidae; genus Potorous; species Potorous gilbertii. Next base: position 395,028,770 of record CM053771.1, on the reverse strand, counting down.
ACATAGTTGTTGGCAGATTGCCTTCCCCGATAGACTGTGAGCTCTTTGAGAGTGGCCATTGTCTTGGACCACCATTCCTGGTCCCAGCACCTACCATGGTGCCTTGGCCAGTGAAAGCACTTCATAAATGTTTACTCTCTGACTCATTGACCTGCTCTTTCCCTATTTACTCAAACTCCCTATAACATTTGCAAATCACAGATGGTAGAAATGAGGGTTGTTCTCTTTTTAGTTTTTAGTGCTTTGATCATGTCACTGTAGAACACTGATTTCATTGTATTTCTCCTCACTTTATTATAATATTACTTTGTCTATTTCTGCTTTATTTTCCCCATGTACTTAAAAAAGTTCTGCATTTCTAAATTTCTCCTTCATTTCAGTCAATTTAGCTTTCAGATGGAAAGTTTTCACCAGAGGACCTCTTTTCTAATTTATAAATGCCTCTTTTCCATCCAGTTGCAGTGACACGAGCATTTTTCCTAGTCCCAGTTGAAGTCAACAGACATATGTCCTTTTAGAAATATACAGGCTTCACTGTCTTTCTTTAGCATTTAGAATGAACTGTCATTCTTTTCACATAGATGAACCTCTATTCACAGCAACAATAGCTATTGACTAGGTTTCTGTGGAATATTTTTCTTATGGGAAGCCTAATTTCCTCAGAACCAATCTGAGGGCTCTTATATTTTCAGGTCCACTTGGATGACACTCCAAGGAGAAAGTTACATTTTCAGTTTTACTTGGAAATGAAGTTTTTTTCTTCTAAGGAAGTGGTAACAATGGAAACTTATTTTTTTAAAAAAAGCACTTCATATGTATGAAAGAAACATACATCAAGAAATTTAAAAGAAAATTTTGACTCTGATTAAGTCAAGGAGAGCCACATTTCACCATCAGGTCTTGAGCCCCCCTCCAAACAGTTAATATGAATGATTGAGGACATCGAAAAAGATCCGTTTTCCTTTATCTTCATGGGGGAAGGACTGGGCCCATTTATCAAAAAGTGGCAATTCTAATCAAAGGACACTTCCACGATTAACTGTAAAAGGTTTTTGGACATTGACAGATGTTCATTATGCCACCCACCACTACCCATGGACTTTTCCTGTTTTCTTCCATCTTACTTCTCTGTTCCAACCACAAGCCCTTGTCACCCATGTGTTCTGTCATCAAGAAATACTATACCTTGTTTCTCAAGCAAGGTACTCATCTTTGCCTGTAGATTTCCCTGATTTCAAAATCCAGCTAAAGGCATGTAGTACAGGATCCTTTTACTGTCCTTATTTCTAGTGCTATCCTGTTGATTTAGTTTCCAATTTATCCCATATATAGATGGTTCATACACATTTGATTGCTGGATGTGCCTCCTATTAATCTTTGAGCACCTTGTCTGCAGGGACTGTTTTTGACTTTCTTTCCTAGCCCCAGGAACTTAGCACAATGACTGGCAAAAATTAGTAGGTACTTATTCAACATTTGTTGATTGGCTAACAAACTTACTAGATTTCTTCTGTACCTCATAACCTTCATGAAACTACTCATTGCCTCAGTTAGGATCTTTGCTGATTTGCCTATAATTTTCTAAGCGATAATGTCATCCACAAAGGGATCCAGGTTAATTTACTCTCTACTTTGCCTAATACTTTTTAAGCAATTCTTTTCTTCAGTTACCTTTTTGATACTTTTTTTTTCATTTGGCTAATCCTAATGCTTAAAGTGTTGCTTTCTTCAGTGTACTTCTCCCCCCACCCCCTATTTTGTCAACTATACTTGGAAAACAATTGTTCATTTTTTCTTCTACTTCCCTTATTTGACGTTTAAAATCTTTCTTGAACTACTCCGAGAAAGCTTTTGGGCTTGAGAGCAGTTCATATCCCACTGTGAGGTTTCAGATGTAGGTATACTGACAATATTTTACTTTTCTGAGTTTGTGTTCTGACCTTTTCTTTCACCATAGTAATTCTCAATGGTCAATGTTCATTTTTGTTCTTACTCCTCTTATTTGCCTATTTCCTGGCTTTTAAAGTTTGAGTTCCCCTGCTAAAACACAGAGGACACTTTTCCAAGCTTCTTTTGCTGGGGGCCAGTGGCTTGGTCACTGTCATTGTGTGCTAGAACCTCAGGGACTGGCAGTTGGGGACTGTAGGAGTCTGGCAGCTTAACTGGTGTTGAGCCTGGGGACTTAGTGCTGTTGAGACCACCTGGGGATTTTTTTCCATTTCTCTGGGACACTGAAGAACACGGAGGTCTGGCCAGTGGAGGATGCCTGCCCACCCTAGGCTGTGCTGAAGTGCAGAGGACTGCTGCTGGAGGATATCTGCCTGCCAGGGGCTGCACCACAGCATGGGTAGCTCTGACCAGTGGGAGATGCATGGCCTCATGGGGCTGTGCTGCACATTTGGTGGTTCTCTGAGCTGGAGTCTGCCAGTTCCACTGTGTATGCTAAGGCACATGGGGTTGGGGGCCCTGATTTTGACATTTGCCTGCTCCACCACCCTGGGGCTCAGAATCTTCCACTGGTTTCCTGAGGTGGGGCTTACTGCTACATTTTTAGGCTGCTTCCTGTCCTATAACGTGTTCCCCTGTTATCCAAGTAATATGGACTTTTTTGCTTATCTTCCAATTCTCCCAGATTAAAAGACTGTTTCACCGTCTTTCCACTGGCTCTACTCTTTCAGGTTTTTACTGGGATATTTTCCATTTATTTTTTCTAGAAGTCAGTGAGTGACTATGATTTACTGCTTACACTACCATCTTGATCTGCCAGAAGTAAAAATGCAGTCCTTCATTTCAATAAGAAATGGAGTTCCAGGAATCTATGAATGATTATATTAAGTGACAGTGAAGATTAAGTTGACTATTACAGATTAATCTGGTAAAATGTTACTTATGGCTCTGTACAACTCAAATACATGCTTCTTTAGGACTGATACTGTGTGGATTTCCTCTGATTCCTTAGCATCCCTACTGATGTTTCTCCATATTGGTTATAGAAAGTTTTAGATTTCAGCTCCCTGCTTCATTGAGAATTAACAATTATTGTGTTTATGTAATGCTAGCTGAGGATCAATACTTTTGTGTTGGTTAGTGTTCTCTTGGTAACATCACAGTGAGGCAACAGTTCAAGAAGACGGCAGGGAAATGTTCCACTAATTCATACAATCAACAACTCCTCAGAGACAAATTTTCTTATGGAATTAACTGATGTTTCTCATTGTTCTAAATGATTTGGGGATTCACCTTTGAACTTTCTGTCTTAGATTTTATTGGAGTTGAAAGTGAACTAGATTGCCTAGTGGATAAAGCTCTGGCTTTGAAACAGGAAGACTCATCTTCATGAGTTATAATGTAGCCTCAGACACTTACTAGCTGTATGACACTGGACAAAAGCATTGTAACCCTATTTGCCTTGGCTCCTCATTTGTAAAATGACTTGGAGAAGGAAATTGAAAATCATTGCAGTATTTTTGCCATCATAGCTCAAAATGGATAATGTAGAGGTGGAAATGACTGAAAAGACTGAACAATAATGAGAGATCAGGAAAACATTTGTAGATTACCAAGAATAACTGTTATTTATAGCATTCTAGGAACAGAATATCAAGGTTGGGTATGACAGAAATTTGATGAAAATGATGGGGAAATTTAGCAGCTGCTAAATGAAAAACAAGAACTCCACAGGATTTACCAGCAGGATAGTTCATCCACCTTGAAGAAGCATTTAATTCCATCAAAAGCAAAGTACAAGCAAAGCTTAGAGATATGCAGGGTTCCTGGCTCAGAAAGAAGGCAGATGAAATTCAGATTTATGCTCATATTAATAATCTAAAATGCTTATATGATTCCCTGAAAGCTATTTATGGACCAGAAACCCATGGTGCATCACAACTGCTCAGTGCTGATGGAGCCACATTGATTAGTGATAAGGACATGATCCTAGAGAGATGGGCTGAACACTTCCATAGTGTTCTCAACAGACCATCATCAATGATGAGGCCATTGATGGTGAAGTCAATCCTTCCTTAGCTGAACTTCCAATTGAAGGAGAGGTTTTAAAGGCTGTTATGCTCCTTTCCATGTGGCAAAGCACCTGGGCCTGATTCTGTTCAAGCTGTGATTTGCAAGGTAGGGGGATCATTGTTCATACAAAAGTTGA
>CM053771.1:395007796-395024114 GCA_028658325.1 Potorous gilbertii | reverse complement strand
CTGGGCTGAAAGAGATGAACGCTGAGCTCTCTTCTATGTTACCATCTGAGATGTGATCAAGGAAATGTAAGATAAATGTACAGGACTCTAAAAACAAATGGCATTGTTATGAAGATATAAAAATATTGATTCACTTTGCCAAAACTTTGATCCACCGAACTACACTTACCATCATAATAATGGTGCTTACCTTACAGTAAGCTACTACAGAAATACAAGCCAGGGAAGTGCATCTTCTGCTTTTTACATTGGCTCATTTGCCAGCAGCCATGTTACATTTACACAATAATATCTTTTATATCTCTTGTCTTGACTCTATTTTTCTTTTCATCTGTCTCAAGAATCAGAGTGACATATCGAAGGGGAGGGCTCTGGTGACAATAGTTCTGCTGATATGTCTTCCTTTGTAACTTCCTTAGTTGCTTTGGAGTTAGTGTTTGGGAAGATACTCAATTTTCTAAAGCATCTCTTCAGTCTAAAAATTGGTGGACCAAAAGTATTAAATCATTTTTATGTTACTCCATCCTTTTCTTCTCCAACATTCAAAATTCAGTTTTCCAAGTCACTTTTTTGTATCTTCTAAAGGTACATAGCTGCATTCTCTGCTGTGTAGACTCCAGTCTGATTAAGGATGAATCAAATTGCTCTTACCAAGTACAGAGATGCTCCAAAAGTTCTGAGAATCACAAGACAATACTAGTAACAGGAAAAGTGATGGCACCCAGGAGAGAAACTGTTTTCAAGTGAGACTTCAATAACAGTTTTCAATCATACATAGCTGACATACAGGCCTTTTCCAGTTTTGCAATGTTATGCATGACAAAGTGTGCTCAATAACTTTAAATGACCGAATTAAATTGAACTGAAGGTTATAAATCTTTGATTTCATCTTTAAATTGGCAATCCATATGATGAGAAATATCCTGAAGTTGCCATAGATTTTAAACATACATTGTGGGATAGGAGACGGTAGGATAGTTTCTTTGTGCATGGAGTCACTGGAAAGGATATGCAGTCATTATGTAACATAAAAGAAATATAATCAGATACATATGTTTCTCTTGACAGTGGCTAAATTTTTGATATTTTATGCCATGTCATTTGTCTGTACATTTAAATTTTATGCAAAACCTTTTTTCTAAGGAAATATATAATCATTTTGTATGACTGTTAACACTTTGTGGGTAGAGATGACATTTTTCTGCTCCATTTCTCTTGTTTCAAGAACATAATTAAACTCCCATTGGATAATTATTTGTCCTTTATCAAGAGATATAATCAAGTCAATCTCCACAGTCAAGGACAGGACTATTCTATGTTCCCAATGAACTCGAGGATTATGGAAGCAACTCTGGCCAAAACTATGAGGTTCCACAGAGTCTGATAATTAGTTGATCAGCCTATAAAGATAGGTTCATTTTAGCAGACTACTAAGTAATTTAATTGTTGGGATGTTCCATCTCTCTGCATTCCTTATAGCAAGGTTCCTTCCATATTGAAGGCTGATACCATTTTAATGTTAACTCATGTTTTAAAATTTTCCAGATCATTTACAGATATACCCTCAGTTTTTTATTTGGAGGGAAGGGGCTAATTCTTCTGTACATAAACTGGTCAAATTACCCTTTTCACTTTCCACTCAGTATAAATATAATTTTTTATGCATCTATGGCCTAAATTTGCTGCTCACCCTATGAGTTGATTGGCCGTGTTTTCTGTGGCTTGAAAATTTTCTGTTTCAACACTTAAATATCCCCCACTTCCCATAAAGTCTACAAGTGAGAGTTGAAATGAGAACCACTAAGTCATTCAGAGCATTAAGAAATGTCAGAATTCTCTCATGCATGATTAATTGCATGAAGATTTGTGTTTTTTGAGCAATATTATGTCGTTGTAGAAATCATACCCACCACCAGAAATTGTTTATTTGTTCTTCAACGAGCATAAGGAGAAAGTCAATTCGAGGCAATTCCTCATGGATAGAGGGGTAGAAAGCTAAAGCATTCTGTGATATCAATTTGAAAGCCATTACCAAATGGATAAAGCATATTTTTTAGCAGAAACGCTAAGGAATGTAAAGTGATTACGCTCGTAGCTTGGGTTCTCAAGTAACTTGAGAGTTTACTTCCTCAGTGGCATGATCACATTTACTCAAGCCCATCTACAAAAGTCGAATTAATTCATACATAACTGTGAGTATTCCCAGTTGTCTTGGACAACATGGCTTGTGTAAATTATAGTTGAAACAGAGAGTTCTTGGGCTAGAAGTTTAGGCCATTGGTATGAGTCGAGGATGGTATAATAGAAACCCACCTCTCAGGAACTGGGATGGACTTCCTGGTATAAAATAGGGCAGCATTTGGAAATTTCTGTGTGTGGATTTTTTTCTAGAATGTATTTACATAAGCAAACATAAAATGTATTTACCCAATCGAGTCTAATTGCAATTTCATTTTATTTGTATACAAGAGCAACTCCTCGTCTTGTCATGAAAATTTTTTGAATACCGATCTTATGTGTTGCCAAGAATTTTGCAATGAAAAATATGGTTGCACCACTGCCATTGCTCTACAAATTACATATGTCATGAAATGCACAAAATATCAATTAATATTTTTAATTAATTGAGGTGGAGAATTCAAATGACTGTAGAGGGAATGAGAGCTGAAGTCTCAGATGGGTGTTTAGCTAGCTGAGTATCCTCTGGAACCTCTCTTCCTCAGTCTCCACAGTCAGGGAGAGGACTATTCTATATTCTCATTGAACTTCAGGACTATGGAAGCACTTTGCAGGCAGTATAAACATAACTTTTTATGCATCTATGGGCTAAATTTGCTGCTCACCTTATGAGCTGATTGGCCATGTTTTCTGTGGCTTAAAAATCTTCAGTTTCAACACTGAAATCTTCCCCACATCCCATAAAATCTACAAGTGAGAGTTGAAAGAAGAACCACTAAGTCTTTCAGAGCATTAAGAAATGTCAGAATTCTCTCATGAATGGTTAATTGCATGAAAATTTATGTCTTTTGAGCAATATTATGTCGTTGTAGAAATCATCCCCACCATCAGAAATTGTTCATTTGTTCTTCAGTGAGCACAGGGAGAAAGTCAATTGTAGGCAATTCCTTATGGATAGAGGGGTAAAAAGTTAAAGCATTCTGTGATATTAATTTTAAAGTCATAACCAAATGGATAAAGCATATTTTTAGCAGAAATGGTAAGGAATATAAAGTGATTATGCTCGTAGCTTGTGTTCTCAAGTAACTTAAGAGTTTACTTCCTCAGTGGCATGATCACATTTACTCAAGCCCATCTACAAAAGTCAAATTAATCCATACATAACTATGAGTATTCCCAGTTTTCTTGGACAACATGGCTTGTTCTAATTATAGTTGAAAAAGAGAGTTCTTGAGCTAGAAGTTCGGACCATTAATATGAGGTGAGGATAGTATAGTAGAAATGTTTTCTGTGACCATTTCTGAATCACTATAGACATGAATATGTGAATTAATATGCAAAATTTCATGGGGAATACTTAGTTAAAGAATTGTTTAATTGTTTTATATTGATGCCCTGCAGGCAGAGATTCATCCTCTCTCATCAATCCATTTGTGAATTGTGTGCTATTTCAATGGCATAATTATACTTCAATATCTCATAAACATTTCTTCTTAAGTCACAGTTGACTTATTCACTGGAGGCAGTGACACACATTCTCACTGAATTTGAAGGAATATAGAAATATTTTTACCCAGAAAACTTAAGATTCCTTGGAGTGATTGAAAGTAACAAAGGTCTTCTTATCTGTCGATGTAAAAGTAAACAGTTTAGAAAACCTTTTTTAAAAATGCTATTTATTTAGCAATGGCCTTTAAATTTAAATAGGAGTTGCTTAGAGCCACATTTTGGAAGTTACTTAGATTCTTTTCAACAGCTATTCTCCTTGTAAAATATATGTCTTCAAACTGTATCTAGGATCTCACTAGAGAGCTAATTCTAATAAAGTTTTGAGCAAGAATGGAAGCTCAGCCTTCTTTGAAGCTTCCCTTCTCAAGAATCCTTTTAATATTTGTCTTCTCGAACTCATCATCTTTAAATGTTACAGGAGCTATGAACCACGGTCCTCCTTCATCTGTAAATAGAAAAGCATTTAAATGATTGATCAAAAATTTGTGATGAGTTGATGCTTCAGTGAAAAAGGTTGCAATGGGGAGCTCCTTAACACTGATGCAGACCCTGATTTTTAGAATGCCTTCATGCCCCAAAATCTGTATTATCCGTGCAAATAAGTAACAAGTCAATTGCTTCAATATTCTCAAAGTAAGAATGAACTGAAATCTCATACTTTCTATGTCAGCTATTTGGACGTCTGGTATTATTTTTTTTTCACTAAAATCATTTTGGGAAATATGTACAGAACATCTACTCTTCCATTGGTACTACATAAACAAAGATGAAGACACAACCCATCAAGCGCTCACATTCTGCTTATTCAATTCAATTTAATTCAAATTATCTGAATAATCCACAAGTGTAAACTCAATTCATGGTGTAGCTTATAAGTAGTTAGTCTCTGTAACCCTGAGCACCAAGTCCCTAGGAAAAGGGAAAGGAGATAGGGCAATGGAAGCTAGCTGTTGGTTATTTTAACCAATGGGGAAATTGGTGAGAGATGAGTGGCATGTAGAAAAGAACTGAGTAGCAACAATTCTTGTGTTAACTGTAGGAAAAGGCTCTGGTGTTATGAGAGTGAGACAGAATTTGAATATAATGTTACACAGATTGTTGCTGATTATTCCTGAAGTGCAGACTTACTAGGAAAACATATTAATCCTTTGTGATGGGAATTCTCCAAAGCGTGTCATTTTGAAAAATTTCACTGAATTGTGTTGCTATTAGTTAAGAATTCATTTCACTAAAGGGTTCAACCATTCTCTAATGATTTCCTGTATAATGAAGTCAGAAAAAAAGGAAGAAATGAAGAAACCTACCCACACTGTCAGTGGATGAATTGTCTTCCACTTTGGAGGGTGTCTGGACCATACTTGTTTTAACTGGAGGAAAGGGATCTAATGTTATGAGAGTAAGATAGAATTTGAATATTATGTCACACAGACTATTGTTGTGATGGTTTCTAAGGTGAAGACTAACTAGGATAAAATAATGTTAATTGGTGACAGGAATTCTTCAAAGCGTGTCACTTTGAAAAACATCACTGAAGTAGGTTGCTATTGGTTAAAAATTCATTTCCCTAAAAGGTTCAACCATTCTCTAATGATTTCCTTTATAAGGAAATCAGAAAAAATAAAGAAGTGAAGTAACTTACCCCACTGTCAGTAGATGAGTCTTCTTCCACTTTGGAGGGTGTCTCACCCATCAAGGTCTCCCTTAATCAGGAAATTAAAAACCTGAAATGTTGTATCAGTAAGCACCCCAACATATCCAAAGGGACCTGTGATCTGCATTAATAAATGGAAAGGCAGCTTTTGTGGGGTTGCCAATCACTTTAATCAAGCATATATATCATTTCTTTAACCAAGCACATATATCATTCACCTAGTTAAGGGGAGTCAGAACAATAAACTTCAAAGAAAATACAGAGAAATTAAAAGTCAACAGACATGGCTTCCTCTGCCTGAATTCAACAGACAGTCCAACTGTCTGACCATAATTACCAGAGAGGGAAGCAGTAACATCTGGTTTTCACAGCTGGGGGGCTGGGGCTCCTTAAATTAACTTCCCAGACACCTCATCTGTCACTCAAACCTTCTTGTAAAATCTAAGCCCCAAAGTAAAATCTGACCTCAGAATATTTATGTACTTTTTAGAACCAGAAGGCATTACCTTCTGACCCAGTGAATCAATAGGTTAAAACAAAAAGGTATTTGTGACCCTATGGGTAGGAAATACCTTCTTTTATCATATTATTAAATCAGAGGTACTTTTAATAAAACAATTATAGCAAAAGATGCTAATTTGATTGCCATCACAAATGTCAATCCTTGTTTCAAAATGGCAAAGAACTGGAGAAAAAGACTTTTCTAAAAACCAATTTTTATTTCTGTGAGGATTTTGGAAAGGGAATCCCCTTCATTCTGGAAGAGTCAGTTCATATCTCCAAGAACACTTTTCACATTTAAAGTATATCTCACGTCTAGCCTGCCTCTGGTGGTGTTCTTTACATTTGAGAAATTAAAGTAGGCTTTTGGCATATGAACAAACTAACTGGATATTCACAAATGCAAGGATGTTAACAGAGTTGTGATCAATCCAAGAATCACCAGAAAAAAGCCATAAAAACCAATGAAAAGGTTTCTTTTTCTCCTTTCAAGTCCCACTCAATCACAGAGTGGGGAGAGCTTTGCATTTTGAGAGATACAGAATGGGAATAAAATGCTAGAGGTTTTGGAAAGTGGGACAGAAAGAAAGAGGTCATCGAGCCTTATGCTCTCATTCTCCTCCTTGGAAAACTGAATCCAGAGAAGTTAAAAGAACTCAACCAGATTCACAGGGGGAGTAAGAGTCTTTGTGCCTTAGCAAGGAAGAGAAGAGTATATTTCTGAATTTAATGTATATTTGAATGTTGAATGTTGAGCAAGTCATCGAAGCTCTTTGTGAGCTATGTAGCTATCAAAATAATTAGGAAGATGCTCAAATTGCGTTGGTGGTGGGGAGGGCAAGGTGGTGCCAATAGGCACTGGTGCTGGGGGAAGGCTTAATTATATGGGGGACTTCCTTCTATCAATGCAATCACATACTACCCACCACCATTCCTACACTTTTTCTTTTAATGTCACATAGCTGGTCTTACTTTGATGTATATTTAGGCCTTTTTCTGTCTGCCAAGCACTTCCTTCTCCAGGGAACAAATAGGTCAGTATGTGAATCCTCTTACTGAAAAGTGTACATCCCCACCACTATTTTTCTGAACTACATCATTTTGAACTAAAGAGCCAACTTCTGGGATAATCCATTTTCGTTTTATTTTCTTTAAATGAACTCAGAAATTTTCTTGAACATCAATATCTACTAAGGATCATGAGATCCATTTCTACTGTTTGTGGCCCCTTGTCAGAATCCTCATAGCCTGAAGTATAAAAGTGTTGTCAAATTATTGAAATCCTAAAACTTTCCTATAGTAGAGGTTTTGTGGGGGTGTAATTATTCAACTATAAAGGCAGATGTTATGACCTCTCTGGTCAACAAGTTCGTGATTTGAATAGTGGTTCAGAAGCATGATTTTAATGGTCATTTTCTATGCCTTCTCAAAGCACATTGAGCTCCAACACTTCAGTGAGTGACAGTTGTTTTATACATTCATGTGGAACAATTGGAGTACTTTGGAAATATATTGACTTAAGACTGTAATTTCAATGCAAAGACTGAGAGTACAAATGGTCCAAAAGCTGAACAATACAAAAGTGGAGGTTTCCTTTGAAAAAAAAGAACAGTCTTTTCCTCTTCTTCCTCCTATTCCACCTCCTTTTCTTCTGTACTTGTACTACCACTGCCTCTCTAATTTGAGTCCACAGGGCTTTAGTTGGCCTTCTGTTCCTTCCACTGAGCTTTGCTTCCAATGACATCTCTCCATTGGGACCCCCTGCTGAGTTAGTGATTATTAAGAGCAGTGCATATCCAGTGAGTGGGAGAAGCAAGAGCAACAGCAATCTACTGCAGAAAGCAAGGTAGTTCAAGGCAGCAAATTAACTAAGAGCAGAGCACCAGAAAAGAGAACTATCTCTGGAAATGAAGATGACAAAGCAACGAAAAGCCGGACCTACAACATAGTACTCACTCCAAATGACCAAACGCACCTTGGTAATGGAGGAATCAACTACTGGCCTCCCTAGAGCCTTAAAGAGCCAGAGAGAGATCGATTCACTGTGAAAGGAAACGTATAACTTATTCATGATTTTATGTTGTAATTCTAAGTGCTCAAACCAGCACTGAAGGTACACATCTGGGATATGAAGATGAAAGTAAAGGATCATTTGCCTTCAAGGAGCTTACCATCTAGCCACAGCTGACTAGACATATAATCATTGAAGTCCAGTACAAGACAAAAGTCAGGATACTTGGGAATGCCCCAGAATGCAGGGGAAGACCTAGGTGTCTTGGATGTCTAATTGAGCTCTAAGTGCTTCATCTAGCCCCCCTTTACTGTCACTGGAACAAATTGCTCTCATCTACCCATTCTTTCTGGGAAGTCCTCATGTGCTGGAGGTAGGCACCTCCCTAACTCAGGGAGGGTGTGAGGCCTGTCAGTTTCCTTCAGCCTGAATTAGTCCATCTACCAAGATGGTTTTACCAGGGACTGGGGGCTACACATGCTCCTTGGAGTCACAAGTAAGAGAACACACAAAATAGTAATGAAAGAATGGAAACACTAGCAATTGTGGCAATCAGAAAATGCTCCAGGAAGGAAGAAACATTTGATATGAGCCTTTCAGGTAGTGAATAAACAAAGTGGACAGATTAAATTTTAAGAGCAAAGGATATACACAACTAATTCCCAGAGATGGAAAACAGTATTTATGATGTGACGAACTGTAAAAAGGCCAGAATAACTGAACTGCAGTTTCTCAAAAACCTGGAAAGGAGGTTGGGACCATATTGATTACTCAATCATGTCAATCAATAAACATTTATTAACCACTGAGAGGTACTGTATTAAGTTCTAGGGATGCTAAGCAAGACAAAAGACAGTCCCCTACCCTCAAGGAGCTCAGAATCTAATGAGGAAGACAACATGAAGATAACTATGTATCACAGACAAAAATTAATGCAACCAGGATGATAAGTTTAAGTAGTCAAATGTGGAAAAAACCCATTGCAGCAAATTTACCTGATAAAGGTTCAGTATCCAAGATATATAAACAATATTGAGTTATTTTATGGATTTTATGTATACATATATGTGTCTATATGTATGTATATACATATACGCAAAACCTTCAGACTGTTTGGATTTGCATTTCTCTTATTATTGGTGATGTGAAGCATTCCTTCATGTAATTATGAATACTTTGCTTTCCTTCTTTTGAGAACTTTATATAAGAAGATATATCTTATATTCTTATAAACATACAGCATAAATGTTTATATGCCCTTTATATATATTTTTATATATCCTTTATATAAAGATATAAACACAAGGTGATCTACATTCTTGGTAGAGCTGTGAAACTCTATGAGCATTTTGGGAAGGATTTTGGAATGATGAAAATAAAGTGACTAAAATGTCCATATCTTTTGAATTCTGAGAATGATTACTGGGTGTATACCCCTCTTCCCAAAAAAATCACTGATAAGAAGGAAATATTGATGGCACATTTTTATAGCACTTTTTATGGGAGCCAGGTATTAGAACCTAAGTAGATGCCCATCAATTGGGGAATGGCTAGTCAAACCGTGTTATATGAAAGTAAAAGTGTATTACTGCATGGTAAGAAAGCACATATATAATGAATTCAGAGAATCCTAGAAAGATATATATGAACTGACACAGAATGAAGTAAATAAAGCCAATAAGAAAATATACACAGTCATTATGACAATGTACATAGACAGAACGACCGCACACCAAAACAAAATGAAGTGAATGTAGCAAAATTATAAAGATAAGCAATACCCAATGAAGAAATAGGACCCCAACAAACCCTTTCATGGAATTGAGTGGTCTGTAGGTCTTATACACTGCGTATGTTTTAAGAATTTTTTAAATATATTGATCAGTTGCCCTCAGTTATTTCCCTCTCTAAATTGCACTAATCGTCCTATGAGTCTCTGGAAGGGGTAGAAGGAAACACATGGAATGGTGATGCAAAAAGGAGAAATATCAAAAAAACTTATTTTAAAAAACAACAGTATAAGATGGGGTGATGATAGTTTGCAATTACTATCACTGTAGTATTGACCTTCTGTTTTATTACAAATATATTTAGCGGTATTCTACTTTGGATTTTATGTCTTTGTGATTGTTGTTTTATTTATATAGAGAATATATATGTGTCCACTTCTGGGTTCCACAGAACAGTGAGCATTCCTGATCCAAACATGCTTATTGCTTCTGCAACACCAAATAATTCTTCAAAACTATATGTGCTTTAGGCATCTATCCTGATGAGCAAGAAGATAACCAAACATCCACTTCAATGATAAGGTGTTATTTTTTTCAATTTGGAAAGAACTTTTCATGTCTGTGAAATCACACTTTGTATCATCATACTAAAAATCTTTTTCTTTCCAAAAGGTGAGTACCTCAAATGTATCCTTGCTTTTTCTACCTGCCAAAGGCCCTTCCTTTTTACAGGAGATACCTAGGTTAGTATTTATTTTAGCCTTCCTTCCAGCACCTTAAGGTGTGGAGAGGTCACTGGCATCTTTGATTTCATCTCTAAATCCACAGTCCATACAATGATAAATGTCCTGAAATAGCCAGAGATTATAAACACACATTGTGTGATGGGAGAAAGTAGGATAATTTTTTAGTACCTACTTAGTATGGAGTCATTGGAAAGGATTTGCAGTCATCACTCTGTATGAAACAAGGACAAGAATGAGAGAAAGAAAATGGAGATAAATCTGAGTGGGTTACTGAACTAAATTCTCTCACATACTGAAAACAGAAGAACTCTTTCAAGCATAAATATCAATGCTAATTTTTTTCTTTCAATTTAAACATGCAGACTAAGGAACAAACTTAAGTAGTGTTGTATTTTCTTTGAAGGAACTCAGAGTTGTTTCTTGAACATAGACATACAAGAATTATAATCAGATATATATATTTTGGTTGATAGTGGCTTAAGTCTTTGATATTTTATGCCACGTTATTTGGCAGTATATTTAAATTTTAAACATAATCTTTTTCTAAGAAAACATATGATCATTTTATATGACTGTGAACATATTGTGGGTAAAGATGACACTTTTCTGCTCTTTCTGCTGTTTCAAGGGCATAATTAAAGTGCAATCAGATTCTTATTACCCTTCTTCCAAGAGATATCAACTTAATCTTCACAGTCAGGGACAGGACTATTCTATATTCTCACTGAAGTCCAGGACTATAGAAGCAACTCTGGCCAGAAGAGTAAGGTTACACACAGCCTTATAATTAATTGACCAGTCTATAAAGATAGGCCCATTTTAACAGACCACTAAGTAATTTAATTGTTGGGATGTGCTATTTCTCTGCAGTCCTTATAGCAGGGTTCATTCCATTTTGAAGGCTAATATTATTTTAATGCTACCTCATGTTGTAAAATTTTCTACATCATTTACAAAGATATATGCTCTCAGACTTTTTTATTTGGGGGGAATAAACTTCTGCACATAAACTGCTCAAATTATCTTTCACACTTTCCACTCAGTACAAAGGTAATTTTTATGCATCTATGAGCTAAATGTGCTGCTCACCCTCTGCAATGATTGGGCTTGTCTCCTGAGGTGTTAAAATTTTCACTTTCATCACTGAAATCTTCCCCACATCAGATAAAATCTACAATAGAGAGCTCAAATGAGAATCACTAAGTGGTTTAGAGCAGTAAGACATGTCAGAATTATCTGATGCATGGGTGATTGCATGAAAATTTATGTCTTTTCAGAATATCCTGTCATTTTAAAAGTCATCCCCACTCAAACAACAGTCATTCATTCTTCAAGTAGCATAGGGGGAAAGTCAATTCTAGGTAATTCCTTAATGGACAGAAGGGTAGAAAGCAAAACTTTCTGTGACATCAATTTTAAAGTCATAACCAAATGGAAAAAGCACATTTGGTAAGATTACTTTCCTAGAATATATTCACATAACTCAACATAGAATGTATTTTCAATTCTAATTGTAATTTCATTTTCTTTGTATACATGAGGAACTCTTGAAACTTTTCATGAAAATTTTTGAATATTTATCTCATGTTGGGAAGAATTTTGTGATGTAAAAATGGTGTTGCATCTTCACCATTGTTCTACAGATTACATATGTCAGAAAATGTATATAATAACAAATAATTTTATTAAACTTATGATTGTAATTCATTGTCTCAACAAAGGCCTTGGCCAAGTATTTTTTCCACCTCATTATCATCACATTCCTTCCTGAACAGAAAGTCACATAAATATTAGGTCCCTTTTAAAAATAATAACAAATATACAATAATGTTATTTGTTATAAGAAATTTTTCTTCAAAATTATTCTTTTTTACTTATCCTAGCACCATCAGGAACAATGGTTATTTTGTGTCAAGTGAGACCATACAGTAGTATCATTAATTACTCATTGTATATCATAGGTAAACCTTCCATCAATAGATGCCCTGTATTATCAGAGACACTATATTGATTTCCAAATAAGGCCAACATGAAGATTTTTAGAAATCTACAAAACCTAACTATACAGAGATAACCCAGGAAAATCTATTTCCCGTTAACAAATATGCTTGGTAACCAGAAGAAAGAGCTGTATCTGTTATCAGGTAGGGCTGTGTCACAGAGTGATGTGAATTTTGAATTTTTAGAGACAGAAAAATAGAAAGAATATGCTACTGCTGGAAGAGAAGTCCATCAATGGCACACAAGGATTGAACCCTATTAAAGTTTTCTCACCCCCTGCCAAACTCACACAGGGAGTCAAAGTTAGGGTCCTTTCTCTGTAACTTGCAGAAGAGGGAGCATTCCAGCTTCTTAATATGTATATTTCCTACTGGAAAACTGAGTAACTCACTGAAATTGGACATGCTTCAGACATCTATCAGTATAATTTGATCGGCAAATCCTGTGACAAAAGGAGTTTCTCACTATGATAATTCCTGATATCAGTGTAATTTCACACTTAGCCCCTCAATATTCGCTAATCATTTTTTCCTTTTTAATTTTTTCTCACACCTGATTCTCTTAGGTATATTTGCGAACATTTCCCTACATGCCAAGCACTTCTCTTTTTAGGGGACATAGAGGTCAGTACTTAACTTCTACTAAGAAATACGGCCTCCATCTCCTCTTAGATCCTCTAAGGTCTGCAGGGCTCAATTATAATGATTTCCTCTCTAATATAGCGGAGGAATGATAAGAGATATCCTGACTAGTCACATGATTATAAACATGCTATGTCCGATAGGACACTGCAGGAAAATTCTCTTCCATTTAAACAGTGTGATGGACATAAGAAATCTTTAATTCCTTCTCAGCACAGAGTCCATGGAAGAGACAAGGAAGCATCAGTCTGAGTGAGGCGGGAAAAGACTAAGGAGATATGAAGAGAGAAAATCCAGGAACCATTCGGTGATGCCAAGGGAACTGGGCTAAAGTAAGTTCAGACTCAGACGTAAAAACAGATAATAGAATCTCTTCCTTTAAAACATAATTTTCTTTTTTAAATTTCAACATTTTCAGGCAACTTCAAGAATGGTTTGTTTTATTTTTTTTGAACAAACTCGGGAAATTTTCTTAAACACAAACATCTAATAAGTATAATGAAATTCATTTCTGCTCTTTATGACAGTCTTCATAGCCTGGAGCATATAAATGTGGGAAATTCATTGGCATGGTGTAAGGAATCCTTTTCTAAATCAGACGCTTCATTCAGCACCCTGTTCTTGAATTGGATAGTGGTTAAGGAGCATGAAATTAGGAGTCTCCTAGGCCTCCCATCTCAAGATCAATTGGACTCAGATGCTTCACTGAGTGACATAATCCATTTTAATTGAACACTCAGGATAGTTTGGGAAAAAAGAGTTGACCCAGAGCCTGTATATCTTATGGACAGTAGAAATGACAGGAAAGCTGATCAACATAAAAGTAGAGGCCTTTTTTGAAGGAGCTTTAAAAGAATGGAATGTGATTCTTATTTTGAAATTACATCGTAAAAATAACCACTGAATTTTAAGTACTTGTTATATCTTACCTGGTTGGGTTTTTTTTTGGTTTTTCGTTTTTTGTTTTTTTTTTTTTGCTTTTCCAAGTCCATTCATAGCAGTGTTTTACTCTGAATTTTGTGGGTTTGTTATTATTGTTCAAATTTTTTGTATAATGTGTCTATAATCTGCTTAATGCTGGCCTTATGTAGTATTTATCTTTGGCCTCTTGACAAAGTTAATTCCAATCAATTTAATGTTTTCAAATAGGAGCTAGAAACTCACCACTCATATTTTTCTTTTGGTCTTTCCTGGGCAATGAATTCATCAATTCCTTCATCTTTTTTTCTATTTATATTCACCAATTATACTTTCAACTACTTTAGCATCACCTGTAATGATAAAGGTTTTAAATATGATCTAGGAAATCAATCAGAGAAAATTGAAATATCAGAAAATTCCTAAAGTAACAAGTTTCTGAAGTGTTAGGCACTGGTTAAAATAAGATAGGAATTGTCCGTCCTGGGAATTTCTCATGCCAATATCACTCATTAAAAGATCAAAACTAATGACAGGAAAGGATAAACCATGAATTATCATAACTGTAAGTCTATGATTACCAATTCCCAACATAAAAGGTGTTGAAACCTAATACTTTTCATGTCAGTGCTTTGTGGTCAATAGCATATAAGTCATAATTTATCTCAAGGAGCTATGGTTGGTTGGTGTCCTTTATCTTTGAAAACGATCACAATGACATCGTCGTTGTTAAGTGAAATTTCAGCGTGTTTAACTGGGGCTGATCAAACTAATACAAGCTCAGAATTCTCTACCACAGTTTGGACACAGATAGTCCATATGAATATTTGGGGTGAATATTCCCAAATCTGCACATTCTGTGTTCCCTTTGTGCTGTCTCAATTCTGCTTTGCTTAAAGAGCAAAGTGTGCCCTATGTTGCACAGTCAAATCCAAAGTTCTTGAGAGAGATCTTAAGTGTGCCCTTGTATTGTTTCTTCTGGCCACCATGTGATCTCCTGCCCCATACAAGTTATCTGTAAAATAGTCTTTTTGGCAAGCGTACATCTGATATTCCAACAATGTGGCCAGCCCATCAGAGTTGCGCTCTCTGAAGCCTACTTTGAATGTTTGGCAATTCAGCCTGAGCAAGGATTTCAGTGTCTGGTACCTTATCCTGCCAGGTGATCCTCAGAATCTTCCTAAGACAGTTCAGATGGAAACGATTGAGTTTCCTGGCATGGTGCTGGTAGACTGTCCATGTTTCACAGGCATACAACAAGGAGGTCAGTACAACAGCTCCATAGACCTTCAATTTGATATTCAGACTAACACCTCTCCTCTCACAAATTTTTCTTCAGAGTCTCCCAAACATTGAGCTAACTCTGGCAATGCGTGCATCAACCTCATTGCCAGTATGTACATGCCTGGAAAGTACACTACCAAGGTAAGTGTACTTATCCACAGCATTCAAAACTTCCTCCATTTGCTGTAATTGATGGTTCCACATATGGATGGTGAGGTGATGACTGATGAAGTACGTGTGGTTTTTATGGTGTTATTAGGCCAAAATTGGCACAGGCAGCAGAGAATTGATCCATACTTTGTTGCATCTCAGTTTCAGACACTGCACTGAGTTCACAATCATCTGCAAACAGAAAATCATGCAACAACAACACTCCCTCCACTCTGTTCTTGGATTGTAGCCTTTTCAAATTGAAGTTACCATCAGTACAGTAGTTAACTTTGATGCCATGTTCATTCTCATTGAAAGCATTTGTCGACATAGCTGAAAACATCATGTTAAAAAGCATGGGAGCAAGCACACAGCCCTGTTTCACTCCACTGGTGACTGGGAAGGCATGAGAGCTTTGTCCATTATGCAGAATCCAGGCCAACATGCCATCATGAAACTGATGTACAATTTTGATGAACTTCTCTGGGCAACCAAATTTTGAAATAATTTTCCATAAGACCTCATGACTAACAGTTTCAAAGGCCTTGGTCAGAGCTACAAACATTGTGTACAGATCTCTGTTCTGCTCCTGGAATTTCTCCTGGAGTTGTTGGGCAGGAAACACTATATTGACTGTTCCCCGGCCCTTTCTGAAACTACACTGGCTCTTAGATATATGACCATCTTCCAAGTGAAGGATCAGCCTATTAAGGAGGACTCTAGCAAGAATTTTGCCAGCAATGACTAAGAAAAAGATCTCCCGGGAGCCAAGATGGCGGAGTAGAAAGACTCACCTAAGCCAGGTCCGAACCCACAGCCCATAGATTTCCTGTAAAAAGAACTCCTGACAAATTCTGGAACAGTGGAAGCCGCGCAGAAACACAGTGAAGGAGATTTCCGTTGCAGAGAGCCCTGAAGAACCGACCACAAAGGTACCCGGACGGGAGCGGAGTCCTGTCCTGCGGAGCCCTGCCCGGCCGAGCGCTCCCCTCCCCCGC
>CM053771.1:394989423-395007296 GCA_028658325.1 Potorous gilbertii | reverse complement strand
ATATCTTTGTAAATGATATGGAAAATTTTACAACATGAGGTAACATTAAAATAATATTAGCCTTCAAAATGGAATGAACCCTGCTATAAGGACTGCAGAGAGATGGCACATCCCAACAGTTAAATTACTTAGTGTTCTGTTAAAATGGACCTATCTTTACAGACGGATCATTATAAGACTGTGAAAACTCACTGTTTTGTCCAGTGGAGCTTCCATAGTCCTGGAGTTCAATGAGAATATGGAATAGTCCTGGCCCTGCCTGTGGAGGTTGAGTTGATTCCATCCCTTGACAGAAGGCTAATAAGAATTTGACTGGACTTTAATTATGCCCTTGAAATAAGAGAAAAAGAGCAGAAAGATGTCATCTCTACCACAATGTGTTAACAGTCATGCAAAATGATCATATGCTTTCTTAGAAAAATGTTTTGTTAAAAATTTAAATATATTGACAAATAACATGGCATAAAATATCAAAGATTTAGCCACTGTCGAAAGAAATATATATATCTAATTATATTTCTTATATGTCCATGTTCAAGAAACATCTCTGAGTTCCGTCAAAGGAAATACAACACTATTTAACTTTACTCCTTAATTTTCATGATTAAATTGAAAGAAAAAAATTATGATTATCATTTATGCTTCAAAGAGTTCTTCTGTTTTCAGTATGTCAGAGAATGTAGTCCACTAACCCATTCAGATTTGTCTCCACCCTCATTTTCTCATTCTTGGCCTTGTGTCATGAAGAGTGATGACTGCAAGTCCTTTCCAATGACTCCATGATTCGTAGGTACTCAAAAATTTATAAATATAAGAGAATTATGCAACCATCTCCCATCCCACAAAGTGTGTTTTGGCAATTCCAGGATATTTCTCATTGCATGGACTGTGGATTTAGAGATGAAATCAAGATGCCAGTGACCTCTCCACACTAAGGTATTGGGAGGAAGGCTAAAATAAATACTATCCTAGGCATCTCAGTAATAGGGAGGGCTTTTGGCTGGTAGATAAAGCAAGGGTACGTTTGAAGTACTCACCTTTTGGAGAGAAAAAGATGTTTGTTATAGTGAAGGAAAGTGCGATCGCATATACGTGAAAAATTCTTCCCAAATTTAAAAAAAGAAAATTTTTTATCATTGAAGTTGATATTTGGTTATATTCTTGCTGCATCAGAACAGATGCCTAAAGCACATACAATTTTGAAGAATTATTTGGTGTTCCAGGAGTAGATAAGCATACTTGTGTCAGGAATGTTCACTGTTTTATGGATCTCAGAGGTTCAAACTTATTTATTCCACACATAAATAAAACAACAATTAGAAAGACATAAAATCCAAAGTAGAATACCTCTATAAATATATTTGTAATAAAACAGAAATGTCATTGCTACAATGATAGTAATTACACATGATCATCACCTCATCCTGTATTTTTGTTTCTGGAATGTTTTCTTGATCATTTTCCTTTTTATATCTCCATGGTTATTCCATGTGTTTCCCTCTGTCCCTCCCAGAGAGTCACTTTATATGACAAATTGTACTTTTTAGCGAGAAAAATGAGAGCAATTGATCAGTACATTGAAAGATTCTGAAAACATGTGCAAAGTATAAGACCTACAGACCTCTCAACTCCAGGAAAGGGTAGTTCGGGGTCCTATTGCTTCATTAGGTGTTGCTCCATCTTTATAATTTTGTTACATTCACTTTATTTTTTTGGTGTGTGGTTGTTGTCTTTATGGAAATTATTGCAATTACTCTGTATATTGTCTTACTGTCTTTACTGCATTCTGTGTTAGTTCATATATATACATATATATCTTTCTATATGTATATCTTTCTCTCTCTCTCTCTCTCTCTCTCTCTCTCTCTCTCTCTATATATATATATATATATATATATATATATATATATATATATATATATATATATATATGTATATGTATATATATATATCTTCCTAGGATTCTCTGTATTCATTATCCATATCATTTCTTACCATGGAATAATACACCATTTCATTCATAGAACACAATTTGAGTAGCCATTCCCCAATTGAGGGTCCTCTACTTAGATTCTAATACCTGGCTATCATAAAAAATGCTGTAAAGGAAAGTGCTATCAATATTTTTCTTGTTATCAATGACTTCCTTGTGGGGGGGGATCCAAACCCAGTAATCAGTTTGAGATTCAAAAGATATGGACAATTTAGTCACTTTATTTTCTTCATTCCATATTGCTTCCCAAAATTGTTATACAATGTCTGAGCTCTAATAAGAATGTATTAGTTTATCTCTCCTTCCACAATCCCTCCAGCACTGATCGTTGCCCTGGTTTGGGGGGATGGGTCATTTTTGTCATTTTGCAAGGATTGAGGTAAATAAAATGTTTGGATGGTTTTGATTTGCATTTCTGGTATTATTAGTGATGTGAAGCATTCGTTTGTGTAATTGGTAATTACTTGTTTCTCTTCTTTTGAGAACTTTGTGTTTATTTCCTTATAGCTATATTTAAAAATATATAAAGAGCATATAAACATGCATCCTGTATGTTTATATAACGATATAAGCATAAAACTCACAAAAGAAGAAAAGCAAAGTACCGGCAATTACACGAAAGAGTACTTCACATCACTTATAATAAGAGAAATGCAAATTAAAACCATCCTTAGGTTTTGGGTGTATACATATACATACATGTAGACACATACATATATGCATACATAAAATTTATAAAATAACTCAATACTGAGTATGTATCTTGGATAGTGAACCTTTATCAGATAAATTTGCTACAAAGATGTTTTTCTCCATTTGCCTACTTATCATCGTAGTGGCATTAATTTCGTCTGTGGTACATAGTTATCGACATGCTGTCTTACCCGTTAGACTGTCAGCTCCTGGATTGTAGTGGACTGTTTTTTGTCTTGCTTAGTATCCCTAGAACTGAGCACAGTACCTGTCAGTGGTCAATAAATGTTTCTTGATTGACATGATTGAGTAGTTAATATGGTCCCAGGGTTCTGACACACTAGAATTCAGTTATTCTGGTCTTTTTACACTTCTTCAAAGCATACATATTATTTTCAATCTTCGGGACTTAGTTGTGTATATCTTTGTTCTTAGAATATCATCCATCCACTTTGTTGCCCAGCTACATGAAAGACTGATCAAACGTCTCTTTCCTCATGGAGCATTTTCTGATTGCCACAATTGTTAGTATTTTCATTCTTTCATTACTATTACTTGTAACTGCAAGAAGCATGTGTAGCCCCCAGCCCCTGTAAAATCATCTTGGTAGATGGGCTAATTCAGACTGAAGGAAACTGACATGCCTCAAACCATCACTGAGTTAGGGAGATGTCTACCACAAGCATGTGAGGACTTCCTAGATAGGATGGGAGGATGAGAAGAATTGGTTCCAATGACAAGGAAGGTGGGGGTGGGTGCTGATAGAAGTGCTATGGAGCACTTAGAGCTCAATGAGACATCCAAGACTTCTAGGTCTTCCACTGCATCCTGGGACATTACCAAGTATCCTGACTTTTGTTTCGTACTGGACTTCATTGATTTTATGTAGAATCAATGGTGACTAGAGGGTAAACTCCTTGAAGGCAGTGGTCCTTCACTTTCATCTTCATATCCCAGATTTGTACCTTCAGTGCTTGTTTGAGCACTTAGAATTATAACACAAAAGGATGACTAAGTTATACGTTTCTTTTCACAGTGGATCGATCTCTGTCTGGCTCTTTAAGGCTCTAGGGAGGCCACTACTTGATTCCTCCATTATCAAGGTGACTTTGGTCAGTTTGGAGTGAGTAGGATGCTGTAGGTCTGGCTTTTCATTGCTTTGTCACCTTCATTTGCTCAGAGAGTTCTCTTCTCTGCTGCTCTGTTTTTGTTCATTTGCTGCCTTGAACTCTCTTGCTTTCTGCAGTAGATTGCTGTTGCCTGTGATCACCACTCCCACTCTCTGCATATGTGGGGCTTTTAATAATCAGTAACTCAGCAGGGGATCCCAATGGAAAGAGGTCATTGGAAGCAAACTTCAGTGAAAGGAACAGAAGTCCACCAAAGGTTTGTGGACTGTAATTAGTGAGGCAGTGGTAGTATAAGAGCAGAAGAAGAGGAGATGGCATAGGAGGAAGAAGAGGAGTAGCCTATTCTCTTTTCTTTTACAAGTACCTTCAAAGGAACCCTGTACTTTTATGTTGATCAGCTTTCAGGCCATTTCTACTGTCAGTGTTTGCATTGAAATTACAGTTTTAAGTCAATCTATTTCCAAAGTATTTCAAGTATACCAGAAGGATAAATAAAATAACTGTCACTGACTGAAGTGTTGGGGCTCAATGGGTCTTGAGATGGAAGGCTTAGGAAATGACTGAATTAAAATCATGGTTCTGAACCACTATCCAAATCAAGAACCAGTTGACCAGAAAAAACACAAATTCTGCTTGTGTGCTTGCATTATTAAACCCCATGAAACCTCTGCTATAGGAAAGGGTTGAGATTCAATAAGCTGATAACACTTACATAGTTCAAGTTATGAGGACTCTGAGAGGGGGCCACACACAGCAGAAATGGACCTTATGATGCTTATGTTGATGTTCAAGAAAATTTTCTGAGTTTATTCAAAGACAATAAAATGAAACTAGATTAAAATGGATTATTCTGGAAGCTGACTCTTCAGTTCCAAACGATAACACTAAGAAAAATACTCGGTGTGAGGTATACTCTTCAATAGCGGGATTCCCATACTAACCTGTTTGTTTCCTGAAAAGGAAATTGCTTGGCAGACAGGAAAAGGCCTAAATATACATCGGGGCCAGACACCTATCTGACTTTAAAAAAAAAAAGTTTAGGAACGGTAATAGGTGATGTGTGATTGCATTGATAGAAGGAAGTCCCCCATGTAAAGAAAGCTTCCCCCAGAACCACTGCCTATTGGCACCCCCTTTCCCTCCTCACCACCAATGCAATTTGAGCATATTGCCTAATTATTTCGATAGCGACCTAGTTCAGAGAGCTTTAGTTACTTGATCAACATTCAACATTCAAATATACGTTAGATTCAGAAATGTACTCTGCTCTTCGTACTAAGGTGCATTGACTAGTACTCCCCCTGCGAATTTGGTTGGGTTGCTTAAGTTCTCTGGATTCAGTTTTCTAAGGAAGACAATGAGAGTATAAGTCCAGATGGCCTCTTTCTTTCCAGCCTTTCCCAAATCTCTAGCATTTTACTCCCATTTTTTATCTCTCAAAATGCAAAGCTTTCCCCACTCTAATTTCAAAGTAGAAAAAGAAGCCTCTTCATTGGTTCTTTTGGTTTTTCCCTGATGATTCTTGGGTTGATCACAACTCTGTTAACTTCCTTGCATTTGTAAAGATCCAGTTGGTTTGTCCATACACACAAATTTTACTTACTACAGAAAAACTTACTTTAAAAAAAATACTTCCTTACATTTCTCCTATGTAAAGAACACCACCAGAGGCAGACTAGACATGTACGATATACTTTGAATGTGAAAATTATTCTTGGAGATTTGGACTGATTCTCCCAGAATGAAGGAGATTCCTCTTCCAAAATCCTTAGATATAAAAAAATGGTTTTTTGAAAAGTCTTTTGCTCCAATTGGCTGCCATTTTGAAAAAGGGATTTACATTTGTGATGGCAATCATAGTAATATCTTCTTTGCTGTTTTTCTTTTACTAAAAGTGGCTGTGATTGAATAATGTGATTAAAGACCTTTCCTGCTCATAGGCTCCCAAGTAGCTTTTGTTTTGTTCTATTGAGGCACTGGGTCAGAGGGTGATGTCCTCTGGTTCTAAAAAGTGCGTAACAACTCTGAGGTGAGGTTTTACTTTGGAGCTTGGATTTTGCAAGAAGCTTTGAGTGCCAGATGAGGTCTCTGAGAAGCTGCTTTAAGGAGCTCAACCCCACCCCCAACTTTGAAAACCGAGATGCCAGTGCTTCCCTCTCTGGTAACTATGGTAAGACAGATTGTCTATTGAATTCAGGCAGAGGAAGCCATGTCTGTTGACTTTTAATTTCTCTGTACTTTCTTTGAAGTTCAGGGTCCTGACTCCCCTGAAGCAGGTGAATGATATGTGTGCTTGGTTAAAGGAATGCATGTGCTAGATTAAAGTGATCGCTAAACCCTCTAATGTTGCTTTTCCATTTATGAATGCAGATCTGAGAACCTGTGATTGCAGACCCCACTGTTGAGTTGCTTACCGATATACTATTCCTTGTTTCTATTTTCCTGATGAAGGGAGATCCTAATGGGCCAAACAGCCCCCAAAGTGGAACAAGACTCAGCTACTGACAATGTGGGTAAGTTTCTTCACTTCTTTTTTTTCAGATTTCAGTATATATGAGATCATTAGAGAATTGTTAAACCTTTTTGTAAAGTGAATTCTTAACAATAACAACCTAATTCAATGAAGTTTTTCAAAATGACACATTTTGAAGACTTCCCATCATAAATGAATACAATTTTATGCTAGTTAGTCTCCAACTTAGGAATCATTAACAATAATAACCTATGAAACATAATATTCAAATTCTATCTCACTCTCATAACACTAGAGCCTTTTCCTCCAACTTAACACCAGGATGTGCCAGACATCCCTCAAAGTGGGACAAGACTCATCTACTGATAGTGGGGGTAAGTTTCCTAATTTCCTCTTTATTTTTTCTGATTTTATTGTATAGAAGATGATTATAGAATTGTTTAACCTTTAATGAAATGAATTCTTAATCAAGAGCAACCTAATTCAGTCAACTTTTTCAAAATGACATGCTTCAATGAATTCCCATCACAAATGAATTGTAATTTATCCTAGTTAGTCTACACCTTAGAAATAATAAACAACAACAATCTATGTAACATAATATTCAAATTCTATTTCACTCTCCTAGCTCTAGAGCCTTTTCTTCCCTTTCCCACAAGGATGGGCCAAACAGCACCAAAGTGGAACAAGACTCATCTACTGACAATGTGGGTAAGTTTCTTCATTTTCTCTTTAGTTTTTTCTGATTTCCTTCTTTACGAGATCATTAATGAATTGTTCCATCTTTTATTGAACTGAATTTTTAACCAATAGCAACCTAATTCAGTGAAGTTTTTCAAAATGATGCGCTTTGAAGAATTCTTCTCCCAAATGAAAAATATTTTACCCTGGTTAGTCTCCACCTCAGTAATAATCAAAAACAACAATCTATATAATATAATATGCAAATTCTATCTCACTCTCTCAACGCTAGAGTCTTTTCCTCCAGTTAACCACAGAGTTTTTGCTACTCAGTTCTTTCCTACATGACACTCATCTCTCATCAAACACCCATCAGATAAGATTACCACCACCTAGCTTGCATTGCCCTATCTCCTTTCCCTTTTCATAGGGACCTAGTGCTAGAGGTTAGAGACTAACTCCTGTTAACCTACACAATTAATTGAGTTTACATTTGGGGATTATTGAGATAATTTGTTATTTATGTAATTGAACAAGCAGGATGTTAGCTGCTTGATGATTTGTACCCTTACCCATCTTTGTTTATATAGTACCCCTAGAAGAGTAGATGTTTTATGCAGGTTTCCCAAAATAATTTTAGTTCAGAAAAATAATATGCGAGGTCTAAACAGCTGACATAGAAAATTTGAAATTTCAATTCATTCACACTTTGGAAATATTGAAGCAATTGACTTGTTACTCACTTGCATTGATAATACATGTTTTGTGTAATGAAAGCATTCTAAAAATCTGGGTCTGCCATCAGTGTAAGGAACTCCCTATTGTAACCTTTTCCACTGAATCGTCGATTCTTCAGAAACTTGGCATCTTAGAAAGTTTTCTGGCTTTCTTTTTGATTATCTACTGAAATGGTTTTGTATTTACAGACAAAGTGGGGCTGTGGCTTATAACTCCTATGACATATCGAGATAATGCTTTTAATAAGCCAACTCTTACAAAAACTATTGAGAAAGGAGACACAAGAAGCTACCATCAAGAGTAAGCTTGCATTCTTGCTCAAAACTTTAATAGAATTAGCTCTGCAGTGAGATCCTCGACACAGTTTGAAGACATGCCTTTTATAAGGAAAGAATCTAAGTAACTTCCAAAGCATGGCTCTAAGCAACTCTTATTTAAATTTAAAGGGCACTGCTACATAGCATTGCCCTATGTTAAACATTTTCCTTTTTAAAAAGTTTTTCTACACCGTGTATTTTTACATTGACTGATCTTTGTTGCTTTCAGTCACTCCAAGGAATCTTAAAATTTATGCATAAAATTGTTTCTATGGCCCTTTAAATCCAGGGAGAATGTGTGTCACTGCCTCCAGGGAATAAATCAACTGTAACTTAAGAGGAAATGTTTATGAGATGTTGAAGTTTAATTATACCACTGAAACAGCACACAATTCACAAATAGATTGACCAGAGAGGATGAATCTCTGCCTGCAGGGCATCAATATAAAACAATAGTAAATGTGTCCTTTAGCAAAGAATTCCATATGAAATTTTACATATTAATTCATATATTCATGTCTATAATGATTCACAAATTGCCACCGAAAAAATACAAATCATAATGTCCACATTCAAGAACTACTTCTGAGTTCCTTCAAAGAGAGAAAGTTGTTTTTGTTTTGAGTTTGCGTTCCTAATAACAACACAGAGAAAATAAAATTTTATTGTGGGAAACTATATTCGAAGGAGAGCTACAGTGGTCTATCTCTACATTTGAGAGAGAAATTTTTTTTTAACTTCATCTCACTTGGCTGAAAGAAATCATTTCTCTTCATTCCTGGTTTTTGTCCTTTTAGTCCTTTTTCTGCCTCATTCATGTTGGTCACTACATAAGTGAGTGCAGATCTATTATACCCAAGATACACTTACCAAGTACAGATTTCTCCAAAGGGTGCTACAACTGAAAATAGGCATGTAATGCCTTTACACCTTCAGGATGTTTTGTCACTAAGTATGAAAAAATATGAGGCTGCAGATTTCTCTTATTGTGTATAATTATGTTTCTATAATTGTTTTTCCTTCGTTTAGTTCATTTTTATATTCAATTCTTTGATTTCAGAATGATGAGACTCCTCATTGGAGTCTGTCTAAAGGAGATAAGGAAAAGGGAATTCTAAATATTAATATAGACTAGATCACTTAATGCCTCATTTAATTTCTCTAGCATCCAGTATCAAATAGGACAGTGAGAACAGATAATCTAGTAGATTCTTCTCAACTCTATATACCAGATATATCAAGTCTATAATCCAGACTTTGGTTATACTTCTGATATTCTAATAATATTACCTGAAAAAAATCAGAATATGGCTTTTCCTCTCTCTCTCTCTCTCTCTCTCTCTCTCTCTCTCTCTCTCTCTCTCACTCTTTCATTCTCACTACCACAAATCTCTCCCCCAACCACCTGACTCATCCCAATGCAAAACCGCATATATGTCTACATCAATGAACTCCCAATTCCTTCACAATAGCATAGAAATCTTACAGGGTAGATCTAATAATGTAACTTTTCTCTAAAGTAGCTAAAACATAAGAAGCAGAAGAGTGGTAGATTGAAGTGCACAGAAACAGCAATCCAAGAGCAGTGATTTCTAACAAGACATAATACTCTGAAAAAATATAAATTTCATGCAATCAACCACACATCAGAGAATTAGAACATTTCTTAATACTCTAAACAAATTAGTGTTTCTCATTTCAACTCTGTATTTTAGATTTTGTTGGAAGTGGGGGATATTTAAGAGTTGAAACTGGAAATTTTCCAACCCAAGAAGACATGGCCGATGAGGAGGAGCAAATTTAGGTCATAGGTGCATAAAAATTACCTTTGTAGTGAGTGCAAGGTGTAAAAGGTAATTTTAACAGTTTATGTGCAGAAGAATTAACCTCTCCCCCCGTAAATAAAAAAACTCTGAGGGTATATATATATATATATATATATATATATATATATATATATATATATGTTTGTGTGTGTGTGTGTGTGTGTGTGTGTGTGTGTCTGTAAATAATTTGGAATACTTTACAACATGAGGTAATATTAAAATAATATTAGCCTTTAAAATGGAATGAACTCTACTATAAGGATTGCAAACAGATGTAACATCCCAAAAATTAAATTACTTAGTGGTCTGCTAATATGGGCCTTTCTTTATACGTTGATCTGTGAATTATAAGGCTCTGTGAAACCTCCTAGTTTTGGCCAGAGTTATTTCCATATGCCTGGAGTTCAATGAAAATATAGAATAGTCCTGTCCCTGACTGTGGAGATTGAGTTGTTTCCTTCTCTTGAATTCCCCTACTAGTCACAACTTCTTCAAAGTGTCACTGGCATCCAGGAGTGGTATTAAGTCCATGGCCTATTGGTGTTACCCACAGGAACCCATTTCTGTTTGAATTTGACAACCCTAGAAAGGAGGGAAGATAATAGGATCTAGACTCTAAGAATCTAGGTTACACCATGGCTCGATTGCTTCAACTTTTGTTACTTTGTTGAAGGAATTTCACTTCGTTTGGTTTCAATTTTCTCAGTCAGAAAATGAGAGGTTTGAATCAGCTGACATCCCATGGTCCTTCCCACTACGAAGCAATGATTCTATATTCCTTATGAGCCAAATAACTTATTAGTTGTGGTAGAGGTACAAGAGATAGAAATAGAGAGATGGTGCTGTGACATTTACAAATAATATCAGATATTTACCTTGATGACTGACTTTTATGTCTTGAGTTTTACATATCCAGTGTAGTTTCTACCACTTCCCTTGTACACATTCTGAGGTAGATACACACACACACACACACACACACACATATCTACCTCAAAATGTCTATATATATTTATATATATATAATTTCTATATATGTGGTGTATTTATATGCACATATATTTCTATGTGTACATACATACTCATACATGTTTCTGTGTGTATACATTTACATATATGTATGTATATACATATATGTATATACGGAAGATACAAAATCTTCAACTTCAGACTCCTTTGACGTGGATTTTCCTTTATTTGAGAATTAATCTTCAGCATTTTTTTCAGTTGTGCTTTCTGCAATGTTTTCCATTAAAGTGGAATTTATTTTATGTTTCCCTAATTATTTTCACCCATATTTGCATGCTTCTAGCAATATCAGAGTATGCAGTTGCCGGATATTGTTTCATGGGAAAAAAAAAAGAATAAACAAGTAAACAAGGCATACAAACTGGCAGGTGACAGACAAAAGGTAGATGTTCATTTTGTTAAGAAGTCATGACGATTCTTCTGTGTTTTTTCACATTTGTATTGCTAGATGATGAGTCTCCTAGAGGAGACACAAGTGGCAATGGGGAGGTTTCAGTTCAATATAATTTGACCTATTAGAGTTACTAAGAACCCTTTTGGATGTATCATAATGCAAATTTGGAGAACGCCTCTATGTTTTATACATATATATATATATATATACATATATGTATTATGGAAAACTTTTATAAAAGTCTCACTAGAAAACAATTTCTTTCATGGGTGTCATCAATTTATCTGTGCTAGCTTTGTCATGTGAATCCAATAACATTTGGAGCATCACTATAGTGGGTAACAGCAATTTGATTCATACTTAATTGGATTGGGGTCTAGACAGCAGAGAGTGCAGCTATATACTGTAGTAGGTACAAACAAGTGACTTGGGAAACTGAACTTTGAACTTTGGAGAAGAAAAGGATGGAATAACATAAAAATGATTTAATACTTTTGCTTCAACAATTTTTAGACTGAGGAGGTGCTTCAGAATATTGAGAAACTTTTCAACCACCAATTCCAAAGCCAATAAGGAAGTTATAAAGGAAAACCTAACAACAGACCTACTGGCTCCAGAGCTCTCCCCTTCCATATGTCATTCTGATTCTTCAGTTAGATGAAAAGAAGAATAGATTAGCGTCATGACAAGAAATATAAAAGGGAAGAGAGTGTAAATATAGCATGGCTGCTGGCAAATGAGCCAATGTAAAAAACGGGAAATGCACTTCCATGGCTTGTATTTCTTTGGCTCCTTAACATAAGCTAAGCACCATTATTATGATGGTAAGTGTAGGTGTGTGGATCAAAGTTTTTGCAAACAGAATCATTTTTTTTAATCTTCAAAAAATTGTCATTTGTTTTTAAATTGCTCTAAGAGTTATCTTACATTCCCTTGATCACATCTCAGACAGTAACACAGAAGGGACCTTAGAGTTCATCTCTTTTAGCCCAGTCATACTGTAGGTGTGAAAAATGTGACCCAGAATAGACATTCAGCTACTTGCTACCCATCTACGACTTGAGGTCAATTGGGTCTAAATGCAGGGCTCTAAGTTAATCATTGTGTCGGATATTTTGTTGTTGTCTAGCAACAGGAGCCAATTAAAGGCTACTGGTGTCTTACTAATATGGAAAGACACTTGTACAGTTTTATTCACTGAATTAATTACTCATATTCTCAGATACCAGAGTCAAAAACAGACGATGACCAAGAACACCAAGGAAAAAGTACAGCAGAAGATGAAGGAGAAGAGAGCAGTAGAGGGAAACCTACAATGACTAAGGTTGAGAGAAAGTCATCCTGGTTCCGGTAAACATGTCCTTTTGTATACAGATAACAAAATTCTCAGTTAGCAAAAAAGAATCATTTGTTTCTGCTGAGATTTTCTGTTGGTTTTTGATCTTACTGAAGTTTTCCTCTATATTGCAGAATGTCCTTGTTCATGTAACTACACCCAGGTATTCACAATTTCTTCAAAGGTTTGCTGGCATAGAGAAGAGGTATTAATTTCATGGCCTATAGGTGTAAACCACAAGAATCCATTTCTGTTTGAGTTTGATAACACTAGCATGGAGGGAAGACAATAGCATCTAGATTGGGAGACTCTAAGTCACATCATGGCTCTATCGCTTCTACTTGTGTGGCTTTACTCAGTAATTTGAGTTCCCTTGGTTTCAGATTTCTCAGCCATAAATTGAGGGGTTTTTATGAGCTGACCTACCCTGGTCCCTCTAACTATAAATCAATGTTTCTATACTCCTTACAAGTCAAATAGCATGTTAGTTGTAATTGAGGTACAATATAAAAGAATAGAGAGATGGTACCGAGTCATGCACATACATAGATACATATTTACATTAATTGCTTTTATATCTCGATTTTTACCTAGCCAAGGTAGGTTCTACTAATTCCCTAGTAAACATGCCGAGGTAAATCTCTTTGTGTGTGTATGTCTATATATGTATAGGAATATATATGTATGCATATATGGTAGACATATTCTACACATTTTGCAACTTCAGAATTCTTTGACAAGTGGATTTTTTCTTTCTTTCAGAATTGACATTCAACAGATTTTTTCAATTTTCAATATATTGTATATTGATAGAATTTATTTTATGTTTTCTTATTCATTCCCACCCAAACTTTATATGATTCTAGCAATATCAAAGGATGCCGTTGCCTGAACTTGCTTTATTGGAAAAAATCAGGATAGACATAAAAGTATGCCTACAAACTGGCAGATGGACAAAAAGTAAATTTTCATTATGTTAAAGTTTTCATGATGACTTATCTGGTGTGCATTTTCTCATTTGAATTACTAGATTTTGAGTCTTCTAGAGGAGAAAGAACTGGTAGTTGGAAGGTTTTAGATCAATTTAATTGACCCATTCATTGTTTCAGAACATACTGGGATGGAGGTTCTGTTTCTCTCTCATCTTATCTTGCTTATCCATTTGGAATAGGTCCAATTATTTTAGTATTAATGCATTCCCCTACAAAACAATATTTTCTATATGTGAAAATATATTTTTGATAATATTCTTTCAGAAAGAATTCAAAGTCTTTTGATTGCCAAAAATAAAGTTTATTTCTGTTGTAAATCACTCTTTAAAACTTTTCTTCTTAAATGAATGATTGAAATGCTGGTGAGAGGATAAGAGGGTAAGAGGATGGGAGATGTTCTACCAAGCAGCCTTAGAATGCAAAATTACAGCACACAAATATGCTGTCAAATGTGGGGCATTAGGATGGAATAATTTCTAAGGCTCCTGTGAGCTTTGATCTGACCTCCTCTGGTGATATTAGTGTATTGGAATTAAGCTTTCTCAATACAGGATATCTTGCTTTCTAGGTTTGGATGATGCCTACCATCCCTTTGGGACCCCAAGGCAGCTGATTTCCCAGTGGACAGAAATTCAAGTCGGCATGTGGTTATAAGGATGTGGAATGAAAAAATTCGTATTATGAGCTGAATTAAAAAATATAAGAGGTAAATACGTACACTGGACACTGACGAGCTAAAAGTAAGCTTAAACAATTGCTTTTTATCAGATACCATTTCACAGTGATGGATGCAACATAGATGTTACAAATACTGGCATATCTAAGTATGTTCTTCTCTCTAAGCTTTTTGTTTACCTTTTCTTTTTCAACATCATAATCCCATATCCATGTTTTTAAGGAAATCCTTGTTACCTTCTTCTTAATTTCAAATTTCAAACTTCAAGGCTAACCACAATTGAGCTTCAAACTGTCTTTTTACCCTTAACTCTCTAGCCCCCTTTTGTCCTTCTGTGTTATAGCTAATGCAGATTATTTCTGTATCCTCTTCCTTCCCACCTACATATTTATGTCTAACATTCCTTTAGCGTAGGATGCCTAACTCTCCATCTGTTCCTTTTGAAATCTAACAGAAAGTGTTTATCACACTATCTGGCACATAGCAGGAGTTTCAACAGGGAGGAAAGGGATAAAACTGCCTGTTGGTATGATTTGTCTGTCAGTGCTCTTAACTCTATAACATGAAATGATGTGCCCCAAACCTCTTCTTTGAGGTAGGGAGATTTGGAACCTCTTTGTATTGTGAAGGAGCCTTCTTTTCTCTCAGAAGTTCAAGATTTGCTACCTTCCCTTCCAGGTATGGCCACGCTCAAAACCCAGAGCCCTCTGGGAGAAACTTTGGATCAAATGGATCTCCGTAACGCTGACCCACCTGGCAATGCCCTGACACTGGAAATGCAGAATATTTAGTTTTCTGCAAACTCAAAACATTCCAGTTTGTAAACCATGTCCTTCTCACTTGCTCAGTTGTTAGTGCTTCCAGGGTCCTGAAATGACTTTGTAACTACCAGGTATGTAATTTGTATTTACTTATCTGTGAGCATGTTTCTGGTACCCAGGTCCCAAGGAAACTTAAGGTCCTTGAAGGCCAACTTCTTTTCTCCTGCCTTCCCTCTACCTAGCACAGCACGTGGAAGACATTAGGTTGTTGAATGAAATAGAAAATAAGAAAAAGTGTTTTGTTTTTTCCCAATGAAATCATATTTCAAGTTTAGGTGCAAGGTTCTGATTAGATCTGCTGCAGTTGGACAGGTAACCCTGTTTTTGTTAAATGGAAAGCAGTGGAGAAAAAATGGGAAAAAATAAAGCTTAGCATCAGAGAAAGAGTAGGGAAACCAAGATGATCAAGGTGGCAAGGGAAAAGGCAAAATGAGATCAAATTCTAAACATTGTCCTATTTGTATAAATATTTTGTTTTGTTTTACAAGTGAGTTCCCCCTAGAAAATACAAAGTATCTATTAGCTCTTGTATGCAGATGTCCTCTACATAAAATTACTAGGAATGGTTGAGGTCTATTGAGTTACTTCTATCTGTCCTCCTAACATCCTCCTCTCCTTTTGAGATATATAAAAAAATGAAGAAAAATAATTATGACTCTCAAAACAAAGCTTGCTGTTGTAGTTTTCACAGCAGCTCAACAATATCTCTTATCGATCCTGGGATTTTCTATTGGTTCTTATGCTGGAAAGACAGGAAAAAGAGCATATTTTTATATAATCCATTCTCCTCCACAATGTCATAAAAGCCAAGTTTCTATCAAAAACACAATGTAATCTCACATGCCTTCCCTTCCTTGAAACATTCGATGTACCTCAAGGCTGATTCATAATACAGAGGGATTGAGATTTTACTTAGCCCTCAAGCTTGTAGGTACCAACTGGAGAAGCCCATATTAAAACCAAACTGTATGTGATGAATTTGAATAATCTCCCACTTGAGAAATGAGTTAAGTAAAGAAACAAATAAATGAATGGATAGCTCAAACTATAAATGAAGAAGGAAAAGCAATCACCAAGACTCTGGTAATTCAACTGAAGTAAATGTAGATCAATTCCACCTTTACCCCCAACAGAACAGGAGGTCAATTAACTCTCTGTCAGAAAAGCAAGAGTCCTGCTGAATGCCTTCGAATATAGCCAGCTAGCTAGGCAAGGAGGGCCCACAGGATAATGCATTATGATACCACTTCCTAAACTTGAAATTAATACCTTTGTCATTTCTGATTCTTGATGTCTGGGATTGCTCCCTCTCCATTTTCCATCGGCAGCTCTGCTTGGCTAGAATTCCACAGAACAGGCAGAGCCAAGATGGCTGAATAGAAAACTCACATATGATAGCTCCAAACCCACAGCCCATGGATTTCCTCTAAAAAGAACTCCTGACAAATTCAGGAACAGTGGAAGCCACGCAGCAACACAGCAAAGGAGATTGCCATTCCACATAGCCCTGAAAAACTGATCCCAAAGTTCCATTCGTGCACCGGACAGGAGAGGAGCCCTGCCCTGCCCTGGCTGCGTGGCACTGAGAGGAGCGAGCAGATCCGAGCAGGCTTCAGGGACAGAATCTCCAGCACCTGCGAAGGTCCCTTCACTCACACACTCACAGCTCAGTGAGAGAGACGGTCTGAGAGGGGAGCGGGGTGTCTCCATAACTCAGGGCCCCTCGGGAGGCAGCTGCAAAAGCAGCAGCACAAGTAACAGGTGGCCAGAGGCTCCAGGAGCAGGGAGAAGCTCAGCAGGAGCTCCATTACAAAAAGTCTCTGCATAAACCCCCTGAGGGAACTGAGCCTGGGAGGCGAACCCGCCCCCACCTGAGCACCAGAAATTAAGCTCCCATTGAATAGCAGCCAGGCCTGCTGCCAAAAGCCCTGAGGCTGGGGAGCAGCATTTGAATCTCAGACCCCAAGCACTAGCTGGGTGGATCTAGGTCTGGGGTGGAGAGGAATCTCAGGAGTCAAGTAACTGGCTGGGAAAATGCCCAGAAAAGGGAAAAAAAATAAGACGTTAAAAGATTATTTTCTTGGGGAACAGATGATTGCGCCATTCCTCTCTGACTATGAAGACCAATGCTTACCATCAGGTAAAGACATAGGAGTCTAGGCCTCTGTATCTCAAATATCTAAAATAGATATCCAATGGGCTCAGGCCATGGAAGAGCTCAAAAAGGATTTTGAAAATCAATTTAGACAGGTGGAGGAAAAACTGGGAAAAGAAATGAGAGAGATGCAAGAAAAGCATAAAAAATGGGTCCTTGATACAGGAGATCCAAAATAATGCTGAAGAAATTAATACCTTGAAAATTAGGCAAACTCAATTGGCAAAAGAGGTTCAAAAAGCCAATGAGGAGAAGAATACTTTCAAAAGCAGAATTAGCCCAGTGGAAAAAGAGGTGCAAAAGCTCACTGTAGAAAATAGTTCTCTCAAAATTAGAATGGAACAGATGGAGGCCAATGACTTTGTGACAAACGAAGAAATCACAAAACAAAACCAAAAGAATGACAAAATGGAAGAGAATGTGAAATATCTCATTGGAAAAACAACTGACCTGGAAAATAGATCCAGGAGAGACAATTTAAAAATTATGGGACTACCTGAAAACCATGATCAAAAAAAGAGCCTAGACATCATCCTTCATGAAATTATCAAGGAAAACTGTCCTGATATTCCAGAACCAGAAGGCAAAATAAGTATTCAAGGAATCCACCGATCACCAC
>CM053771.1:394972271-394988923 GCA_028658325.1 Potorous gilbertii | reverse complement strand
ATATCTTTGTAAATGATATGGAAAATTTTACAACATGAGGTAACATTAAAATAATATTAGCCTTCAAAATGGAATGAACCCTGCTATAAGGACTGCAGAGAGATGGCACATCCCAACAGTTAAATTACTTAGTGTTCTGTTATATGCACCTATCTTTACAGACTGATCATTATAAGACTCTGTGAAAACTCACTGTTTTGTCCAGTGGAGCTTCCATAGTCCTGGAGTTCAATGAGAATATGGAATAGTCCTGGCCCTGCCTGTGGAGGTTGAGTTGATTCCATCCCTTGACAGAAGGCTAATAAGAATTTGACTGGACTTTAATTATGCCCTTGAAATAAGAGAAAAAGAGCAGAAAGATGTCATCTCTACCACAATGTGTTAACAGTCATGCAAAATGATCATATGCTTTCTTAGAAAAATGTTTTGTTAAAAATTTAAATATATTGACAAATAACATGGCATAAAATATCAAAGATTTAGCCACTATCGAAAGAAATATATGTATCTAATTATATTTCTTATATGTCCATGTTCAAGAAACAACTCTGAGTTCCTTCAAAGAAAATACAACACTATTTAACTTTACTCCTTAAGTTTCATGATTAAATTGAAAGAAAAAAATATGATTATCATTTATGCTTCAAAGAGTTCTTCTGTTTTCAGTATGTGAGCGAATTTAGTCCAGTAACCCATTCAGATATGTCTCCACCCTCATTTTCTCATTCTTGGCCTTGTGTCATGAAGAGTGATGACTGCAAGTCCTTTCCAATGACTCCATGATTGGTAGGTACTCAAACATTCATAAACATAAGAGAATTATGCAACCATCTCCCATCCCACAAAATGTGTTTTGGCAATTCCAGGATATTTTTCATTGCATGGACTGTGGATTTAGAGATGAAATCAAAGATGCCAGTGACCTCTCCACACTAAGGTGGGAGGAAGGATGAAATAAATACTAACCTAGGCATCTCTGTAATAAGGAGGACTTTTGGCCGGTAGAAAAAGCAAGGGTACGTTTGAGGTACTCACCTTTTGGAGAGAAAAAGTTGTTTGTTATAGTGAAGGAAAGTGTGATCGCATATACATGAAAAATTCTTCCCAAATTTAAAAAAAGAAAACTTTTTATCATTGAAGTTGATGTTTGGTTATATTCTTGCTGCATCAGAACAGATGCCTAAAGCACATACAATTTTGAAGAATTATTCGGTGTTCCAGGAGCAGATAAGCATACTTGTGTCAGGAATGTTCACTGTTTTATGGATCTCAGAGGTTCAAACTTATATATTCCACACATAAATAAAACAACAATCAGAAAGACATAAAATCCCAAGTAGACTACCTCTATAAGTACATTTGTAATAAAACAGAAATGTCATTGCTTCAGTGATAGTAATTACACATAATCATCACCCCATCCTATGTTTTTGTTTTTTAAATGTTTTCTTGATCGTTTTTCTTTTAATATCTCCATGGTTATTCCATGTGTTTCCCTCTGACCCTCCCAGAGAGTCACTTTATATGACAAATAGTACTTAAAGGGAGAAAAATGAGGGCAATTCATCAGTACATTGAAAGATTCTGAAAACATGTGCAATGTATAAGACCTACAGACCTCTCAACTCCAGGAAACGGTAGTTCGCGGTCCTATTGCTTAATTGGGTGATGCTCCATCGTTATAATTTTGTTACATTCACTTTATTTTTTTGGTGTGTGGTTGTTGTCTTTATGGACATTATAGCAATTACTCTGTATATTGTTTTACTTGCTTTACTGCATTCTGTATAAGTATTTATAGGCTGATCAAATGTCTCTTTCCTCATGGAGCATTTTCTGATTGCCACAATTGATAGTGTTTTCATCCTTTCATTACTATTACTAGTAACTCCAAGAAGCATGTGTAACCTCCAGCTCCTGGTAAAACCATCTTGGTAGATGGGCTAATTCAGGCTGAAGGAAACTCACATGCCTCAAACCCTCACTGATTTAGGGAGATGTTTACCTCAAGCATGTGAGGACTTCCCAGATAGGATGGGAGGATGAGAAGAATTTGTTCCAATGACAATGAAGTTGGGGGGTGGCGCTGATAGAAGTGCTGTGGAGCACTTGGAGCTCAATCAGATATCCAAGACTTCTAGGTCTTCCACTGCATCCTGGGACATTACCAAATATCTTGATTTTTGTTTCATACTGGACTTCATTGATTATATGTAGAGTCAATGTTGTCTAGAGGGTAAACTCCTTGAAGGCAGTGGTCCATTCCTTTCATCTTCATATCCCAGATTTGTACCTTCAGTGCTTGGTTGAGCACTTAGAATCACAACACAAAAGGATGACTAAGTTATACTTTTCATTTCACAGTGGATCGATCTCTGTCTGGTTCTTTAAGGCTCTAGGGAGGCCACTAGTTGATTCCTCCATTACCAAGGTGACTTTGGTCAGTTTGGAGTGAGTAGTATGCTGTAGGACTGGCTTTTCATTGCTTTGTCACCTTCATTTGCTCAGAGAGTTCTCTTGTCTGCTGCTCTGCTCTTTCTTCATTTGCTGCCTTGAACTGTCTTGAACTATTGCTTTCTGCAGTAGATTGCTGTTGCCTGTGGTCGCCTCTCCCACTCACTGCATATGTGGGGCTCTTAAGAATCAGTAACTCAGCAGGGGTTCCCAATGGAGAGAAGTCATTGGAAGCAAACCTCAATGGAAGGAGCAGAAGCCCACCAAAGGTTTGTGGGCTGTAATTATTGAGGCAGTGGTAGTAGAAGAGCAGAAGAGGAGGTGGAATAGGAGAAAGAAGAGGAGTAGCCTATTCTCTTTTCTTTTATAAATACCTTCGAAGGAACTCTGTACTTTTATGTTGATCAGCTTTCAGACCATTTCTACTGTCAGTGTTTGCATTGAAATTACAGTTTTAAGTCAGCCTATTTCCAAAGTATTCCAAGTATACCAGAAGGATAAATAAAATAACTGTCACTGACTGAAGTGGTGGGGCTCAATGGGTCTTGAGATGGAAGGCTTAGGAAATGACTGCATTAAAATCATGCTTCTGAACCACTATCCAAATCAAGAACCAGTTGACCAGAAAGGACACAAATTCTGCCTGTGTGCTTGCATTATTAAACCCCATGAAACCTCTGCTATAGGAAAGGGTTGAGATTCAATAAGTTGATAACACTTAAATAGTTCAGGTTATGAGGACTCTGAGAGGGGGCCACACACAGCAGAAATGGACCTCATGATGCTTATAAGATGTTGATGTTCAAGAAAATTTTCTGAGTTTATTCAAAGACAATGAAATGAAACTAGATTAAAATGGATTATTCTGGAAGTTGACTCTTTAGTTCAAAATGATGACATTAAGAACAATAATCGGTGTGAGGCATACTCTTCAGTAGAGGGATTCACATACTAACCTGTTTGTTCCCTGAAAAGGGAATTGCTTGGCAGACAGGAAAAGGTCTAAATATATATCGGGGCCAGACAGCTTTCTGACATTAAAAAAAAAAGTTTAGGAATGGTAATAGATGATGTGTGATTGCATTGATAGAAGGAAGTCCCCCATGTAAAGAAACCTTCCCCCAGCACCACTGCCTAGTGTCACCCCCTTTCCCTCCTCACCACCCATGCAATTTGAGCATATTGCCTAATTATTTCGATAGCTACCTAGCTCAGAGAGTTTCAGTGACTTGATCAACATTCAATATTCAAATATACGTTAGATTCAGAATTGTACTCTGCTCTTCCCTACTTCCAATGCACTAAGGTGCATTGACTGTTACTCCCCCTGCGAATTTGGTTGGGTTGCTTAAGTTCTCTGGATTCAGTTTTCTAAGGAAGACAATGAGAGTATAAGTCTAGATGGCCTCTTTCTTTCTTTCCTTTCCCAAATCTCTAGCATTTTATTCCCATTTTGTATCTCTCAAAATGCAAAGCTCTCCCCACTCTGTGACTTCAAAGTAGAAAAAGAAGCCTCTTCATTGGTTCTTTTGGTTTTTCCCTGATGATTCTTGGGTTGATCACAGCTCTGTTAACTTCCTTGCATTTGTAAATATCCAGTTGGTTTGTCCATACACACAAAATCTTACTTACTACAAAAAACTCACTTTGAAGTAAATGCGTTCTTACATTTCTCCTATGTAATGAACACCACCAGAGGCAGGCTTTGAATGTGAACATTATTTTTGGATATATGGACTGATTCTAGCAGAATGAAGGAGATTCCTCTTCCAAAATCCTTAGATATAAAAAATGTTTTTTAGAAAAGTCTTTTGCTCCATTTGGCTGCCATTTTGAAAAAGGGATTTACAATTGTGATGGCAATCATATTAGTATTTTTTTGCTGTTTTTGTTTTACTAAAAGTGGCTATGATTGAATAATGTGATTAAAGACATTTCCTGCCCATAGGCTCCCAAGTAGCTTTTGTTTTGTTCTATTGAGGCACTGGGTCAGAGGGTGATGTCCTCTGGTTCTAAAAAGTGTGCAACAACTCTGAGGTGAGGTTTTACCTTGGGGTTTAGATTTTGCAAGAAGCTTTGAGTGCCAGATGAGGTCTATCAGAAGCTGCTTTAAGGAGCTCCACCCCACCCCCAACTTTGTAAACCCAGATGCCAGTGCTTCCCTCTCTGGTAACTATGGTAAGACAGATTGTCTGTTGAATTCAGGCAGAGGAAGCCATGTCTGTTGACTTTTAATTTCTCCGCACTTTCTTTGAAGTTCAGGGTCCTGACTCCCCTGAAGCAGGGGAATGATATGTGTGCTTGGTTAAAGGAATGATGCATGTGCTTGTTTAAAGTGATCGTTAACCCCTCTAATGTTGCTTTTCCATTTATGAATGCAGATCTAGGAATAATTAACAATAATAACCTATGCAACATAACATTCAAATTCTATCTCACTCTCATAACACTAGAGCCTTTTCCTCCAACTTAACACAAGGATGTGCCAGACATCCCTCAAAGTGGGACACGACTCATCTACCGACAGTGGGGTTAAGTTTCTTAATTTCCTCTTTATTTTTTCTGACTTTATTGTATAGGAGATGATTATAGAATTGTTTAACCTTTTAGTGAACGGAATTGTTAACCAAGAGCTACCTAATTCAGTCAAGTTTTTCAAAATGACATGCTTCAAAGAATTCCCATCACAAATGAGTAATAATTTATCCTAGTTAGTCTACACCTTAGAAATAATAAACAACAACAATCTATGTAACATAATATTCAAATTCTATTTCACTCTCCTAGCTCTAGAGCCTTTTCCTCCCTTTCCCACAAGGATGGGCCAAACAGCCCTCAAGGTGGAACAAGATTCATCTACTGACA
The DNA here is from genome assembly GCA_028658325.1 of Potorous gilbertii. NCBI lineage: Eukaryota > Metazoa > Chordata > Mammalia > Diprotodontia > Potoroidae > Potorous > Potorous gilbertii. Next base: position 394,983,604 of record CM053771.1, on the reverse strand, counting down.
ATGTGGGTAAGTTTCTTCACTTCCTCTTTAGTTTTTCTGATTTCATTATATACGAGATGATTAACGAATTCTTCCTCTTTTATTGAAATGAATTTTGAACCAATAGCAACCTAATTCAGTGAAGTTTTTCAAAATGATATGCTTTGAAGAATTTCTGTCACAAATGAATAATATTTTATCCTAGTTAGTCTCCACCTCAGTAAAAATCAATAATAACTATGTAATATAATATTTAAATTGTATCTCACTCTCAAAAAACTAGAGATTTTTCCTCCAGTTAACAACAGAGTTTTTGCTACCCAGGTCTTTCCTACATGACACTCATCTCTCCTCAAACACCCATCAGATAAAATTACCACCATCTAGCTTCCATTGTCCTATCTCCTTTCCCTTTTCATTGAGTTTACTTTTGTGTGTTATTGAGATAATTTGTTATTTATGTAATTGAACAAGCAGAATGTTAGCTGCTTGATGATTTGAGTACTTACCCATCTTTGTTTATATAGTACCCCTAGAAGAGTAGATGTTTTATGCAGGTTTCCCAAAATAATTTTAGTTCAGAAAAATAATATACGAGGTCTATACAGCGGACATAGAAAGTTTGAGATTTCAATTCATTCTCAGTTTGGAAATATTGAAGCAATTGTCTTGTTACCTACTTGCATTGATCATACATGTTTTGTGTTAGGAAGGCATTCTGAAAATCTAGGTCTGCCATCAGTGTAAGGAACTCCCTATTGGAACCTTTTCCACTGAATCATCAACTCTTCAGAAACTTTGTACCTTAGAAAATTTTCTGGCTTTCTTTTTGATTATCTACTGAAATGATTTTGTATTTACAGAAAAAGCGGGCTGTGGCTTATAGCTCCTATGAGATATCGAGATAATGCTTTTAATAAGCCAACTCTTACAAAAACTCTTGAGAAAGGAGACACAAGAAATTACCATCAAGAGTGAGCTTGCATTCTTGCACAAAACTTTAGTAGAATTAGCTCTGAAGTGAGATCCTCGACATAGTTTGAAGACATGTCTTTTATAAGGAAAGAATCTAAGTAGCTTCCAAAGCACAACTCTAAGCAACTCTTATTTGAATTTAAAGGGCACTGCTACATAGCATTGCCCTATGTTATACATTTTAGTTTTTAAAAAGTTTTTTGACACCGTGTATTTTAATATTGACTGATCTTTGTTGCTTTCAGTCACTCCAAGGAACCTTAAAGTTTATGCATAAAATTGTTTCTATGGCCCTTTAAATCCATGGAGAATGTGTGTCACTGCCTCCAGGGAATAAGTCAGCTGTGACTTATGAGGAAATATTTATGAGATGTTGAAGTTTAATTATGCCACTGAAACAGCACACAATTCACAAATAGATTGACCAGAGAGGATGAACCTCTGCCTGCAGGGCATCAATATAAAACAATAGTAAACGAGTCCTTTAGCAAAGAATTCCACATGAAATTTTACATATTAATTCATATATTCAAGTCTATAATGATTCACAAATTGCCACAGAAAAAATACAGATCATACTTAATGTCCACATTCAAGAAATATTTTTGAGTTCCTTCAAAGAGGGAAAGTTGTTTTTGTTTTGAGTTTGCGTTCTTAATGACAACATAGAGAAAATAAAATTTTATTATGTGAAACTATATTCGAAGGAGAGCTATAGTGGTCTATCTCTACATCTGAGAAAGAAATTTATTTTTTAACTTCATCTCACTTGGCTGAAAGAAATCATTTCTCTTCATTCCTGGTTTTTGTCTTTTTAATCCTTTTTCTCCCTCATTCATGCTGATCACTACATAATTGAGTGCAGATCTATTTTACCCAAGATACGTTTACATAATAGAGAATTCTCCAAAGGGTGCTTCAACTGAAAATAGGCATGTGATGCCTTTACAGCTTCAGGATGTTTTGTCACTATGTATGCAAAAATGTGAGGCTGCATATTTCTCTTATTGTGTATGATAATGTTTCTAAAATTGTTTTTCCTTCGTTTAATTCATTTTTTATATTCAATTCTTTGATTTCAGAATGATGTGGCTCTTCATTGGAGCACGTCTTAAGGAGATAAGGAAATGGGAATTCTAATTATTAATGTAGACTGGATCACTTAATGCCTCATTTAATTTCTCTAGCATCCAGTATAAATAGGACAGTGAGAACAGATAATCTAGTAGATTCTTCTCAACTCTATATACCAGATATACCAAGTCTATAATCCAGGCTTTGGTTATACTTTGGATATTCTAATAATATTACCTGAAAAAAAATCAGAATATGGCTTTTCCTCTCTTATTCTCGCTCTCTCTGTCTCTCTCTGTCTCTCCCCCCGCCCTCTCTCTCTCACACACACACTCTCTTTCATTCTCACTACCTAAAATCTCTCCCCAACTACCTAACTCACTCCAATGCAAAACTACATATATCTCTACATCAATGAACTCCCAATTCCTTCACAATAGTATAGAAATCTAACAGGGTAGATCCAATAATGTAGCCTTTCTTTAAGGTAGCTAAAAGATAAGAAGCAGAAGAATGGTAGATTGAATTGCACAGAAACAGAAATCCAAGAAAAGAATCAGCAATGCAGTGATTTCTAACAAGACATAATACTCTGAAAAGACATGAATTTTCATGCAATCAACCATACATCAGAGAATTAGAACACTTCTTAATACTCTAAACGACTTAATGATTCTTATTTCAACTCTGTATTTTAGATTTTGTTGGAAGTGGGGGATATTTAAGAGTTGAAACTGAAAATGTTCCAACCCAAGAAGACATGGCCTATCATGAGGAGCAAATTTAGACATTAGGTGCATAAAAATTACCTTTGTAGTGAGTGAAAGGTGTAAAAGGTAATTTTAACAGTTTATGTGCAGAAGAATTAGCCTCTCCCCCCCCCAAATAAAAAAAAATCTAATGCTTATATCTATATTTCTCTATCTATCTATCTATATATCTATATATATATATGTGTGTGTGTGTGTGTGTGTGTGTGTACGTGTGTGTGTATGTGTGTATACATATGTATATATATATGTAAATAATTTGGAATATTTTACAACATGAGGTAATATTAAAATAATATTAGCCTTTAAAATAGAATGAACTCTACTATAAGGACTGCAGACAGATATAACATTCCAACAATTAAATTACTTAGTGGTCTGCTAAAATGGGCCTTTCTTTATAGGCTGTTCAAAGAATTATAAGCCTCTGTGAAACCTCCTAGTTTTGGCCAGAGTTATTTCCCTATGCCTGGAGTTCAATGAGCATATAGAATAGTCCTGTCCCTGACTGTGGAGATTGAGTTGATTACTTCTCTTGAATTCCCCTACTAGTCACAACTTCTTCAATGTGCCACTGGCATCCAGGAGTGGTATTAAGTCCTTGGCCTATGAGTTTTACCCACAGGAACCCATTTCTGTTTGAATTTGACAACCCTAGAAAGGAGGGAAGATAATAGGATCTAGACTCTGAGAATCTAGGTTACACCATGGCTCGATTGTTTCATCTTTTGTTGCTTTGTTGAAGGAATTTCACTTCGTTTAGTTTCAGCTTTCTCATTCAGAAAATAAGGGATTTTAATCAGCTGACATCCCATGGTCCTTCCCACAACAAAGCAATGATTCTATATTCCTTATGAGCCAAATAACTTACTAGTTGTGGTAGAGGTACAAGAGAAAGGAATAGATATGGTGCTGTGACATTTACAAATTTTATCAGATATTTACCTTGATGGCTGACTTTTATATCTTGAGTTTTACATACCCAGTGTAGTTTCTAACACTTGCCTTGTACAAATTCTGACATAGTTACACACACACACACACATATCTACCTCAGAATGTATATATATATATATGTATATATATATATATATATATATATACATATATATATATAATTTTATATATGTGGTCTATTTATATACATATATGTTTGCATGTGTAAATACATACCTCATACATGTTTCTGTTTGTATACATTTATATGTATGTATATACGGTAGTAAATATTCAACAAAATCTCCAACTTCAGACTCCTTTGAAATGTGGATTTTCCTTTATTTGAGAATTAGTCTTCAGCATTTTTTTTCAATTGTGCTTTCTGCAATGTTTTCCATTAAAGTGGAATTTATTTTATGTTTCCTTAATTATTTTCACCCATATTTTGCATGCTTCTATCAATATCAGTGTATGCAGTTGCCGGAAATTGTTTCATGGGACAAAAACGAATAAACAAGCAAACAAGGCATAAAAACTGGTAGGTGACAGACAAAAGGTAAATTTTCATTTTGTTAAGATAGTCATGACGATTCTTCTTGTGTGTTTTTTGCCATTTATATTGCTAGATGATGAGTCTCCTAGAGGAGACACAAGTGGTAATGGTAGGTTTCAGTTCAATGTAATTTGACCTATTAGAGTTACTGAGCACTTTTGGATGCATCATAATGCAAATTTGGAGAAGACCTCTATGTTTTATATATGTATATATATATATATATATATATATTTTTATATATGTATATATACATATATATATATGTATATATATATATGTATATATATGTATATATATATATATATGTATATATATGTATTATGGAAAACTTTTATAGAAGTCTCACTACAAAACACTTTCTTTCCTGGGTGTCATCAATGTATCTCTGCTAGCTTTGTCATGTGATTCTCATAACTTTTGGAGCATCACTGTAGTGGGTAACAGCAATTTGATTCATCCTTAATTGTACTGGGGTCTAGACAGCAGAGAGTACAGCTATACACTGTACTAGGTACAAACAAGTGACTTGGGAAACTGAGCTTTGAACGTTGGAGAAGGAAAGGATGGAATAACATAAAAATGATTTAATACTTTTGCTTCAAAATTTTTTAGACTGAGGAGGTGCTTCAGAATATTGAGAAACTTCTCCACCACCAATTCCAAAACCAATAAGGAAGTTATAAAGGAAAACCTAATAACAGAGCCACTGGCGCCAGAGCTCTCCCCTTCCATATGTAGTTCTGATTCTTGAGTTAGATGAGAAGAAGAAGAATAGATTAGCGTCAAGGCAAGAAATATAAAAGGGAATATAGTGTAAATATAGCATGGCTGCTGGCAAATGAGCCAATGTAAAAAACGGGAAATGCACTTCCATGGCTTGTATTTCTTTGGCTCCTTAACATAAGCTAAGCACCATTATTATGATGGTAAGTGCAGCTGGGTGGATCAAAGATTTTGCAAACTGAATCATTATTTTTTTTAATCTTCAAAAAATTGTCATTTGTTTTTAAATTGCTCTGTGTTTTCTTACATTTCCTTGATCACATCTCAGAAGGTAACACGGAAGGGACCTTACAATTCATTTCTTTCAGTCCAGTCATACTGTAGGTATGAAAAATGTGATCCAGAAAAGACATTCAGCTACTTGCTACCCGTCTAAGACTTGAGGTCTCGTGGCTCTAAATGCAGGGCTCTCAGTTAATCATTGTGTGGGATATTTTGTTGTTGTCTAGCAACAGGAGCCAATTAAAGGCTACTGGTGTCTTACTAATATGGAAAGACACTTGTACAGTTTTGTTCACTCAATTAATTACTCATATTCTCAGATACCAGAGTCAAAAGCAGACGATGACCAAGAATACCAAGGAAAAAGTACACCAGAAGATGAAGGAGAAGAGAGCAGTAGAGGGAAACCTATAATGTCTAAGGTTGAAAGAAAGTCATCCTGGTTCTGGTAAACATGTCCTTTTGTATACAAATAACAAAATTCTCAGTTAGCAAAAAAGAATCATTTGTTTCTGCTGAGATTTTCTGTTTGTTTTTGATCTTACTGAAGTTTTCCTCTATATTGCAGAATGTCCTTATTCATGTAACTATACCCAGGTATTCACAATTTCTTCAAAGGTTTGCTGGCATAGAGAAGAGGTACTAATTTCATGGCCTATGGGTGTAAACCACAGGAATCCATTTCTGTTTGAGTTTGATAACACTAGCATGGAGGGAAGATAATAGGATCTAGATTGGGAGACTCTAAGTCTCATCATGGCTCTATCGCTTCTCCTTGTGTGGCTTTACTCAGTAATTTGAGTTCCCTTGCTTTCAGATTTCTCAGCCATAAATTGAGGGCTTTTTATCAGCTGACCTCCCCTGGCCCATCTAACTATAAATCAACGTTTCTATACTCCTGACAAGTCAAATAGCATGTTAGTTTTAATAGAGGTATGATAGAAAAGAATAGAGAGGTGGTACTGAGTCATGTACATACATAGATACATATTTATATTAATTGCTTTTATATCTCGATTTTTACCTAGCCAAGATAGGTTCTACTACTTACCTAGTAAACATGTTGAGGTAAATCTCTCTGTGTGTGTATGTCTATATATGTATAGGAATGCATATGCATATATGGTAGACACATTCTACACATTTTGCAACTTCAGAATTCTTTGACGTGAATTTTTTCTTTCTTTCAGAATTGACATTCAACTAATTTTTTCAATTTTCAATATTTCGTATATTAATGGAATTTATTTTATGTTTTCTTATTCATTCCCACCCAAAATTTATATGATTCTAGCAATATCAAAGGATGCCGTGGCCTGAACTTGCTTTATTGGAAAAAAGCAGGATAAACATAAAAGTGTGCCTACAAACTGGCAAATGATGGACAAAAAGTAAATTTTCATTATGTTAAAGTTTTCATGATGACTTATCTGGTTTGCATTTTCTCATTTGAATTACTAGATGATGAGTCTTCCAGAGGAGAAAGAACTGGTAGTGGGAAAGTTTCAGTTCAATTTAATTGACCCATTACATTGATTCAGAACATATTGGGATGGCGATTCTGTTTCTCTCTCATCTTGTCTTGCTTATCCATTTGGAATAGGTCCAATTATTTTAGTATTAATGCATTTCCCTCCAAAGCAATTAATATTTGCTATATGTGAAAATGTTTTTGAGAATATTCTTTCAGAAAGAATTCAAAGTATTTTGATTGCCAAAAATTAAGTTTATTTCTGTTGTAAAGCACTCTTTAAAACTTTTCTTCTTAAATGTATGATTGATATGCTGGTGAGAGGAGAAGAGGCTAAGAGGATGGGTGATGTTCTACCAAGCAGCCTTAAAATGCAAAATTACAGCACACAAATATGCTGTCAAATGTGGGGCGTTAGGATGGAATAATTTCTACGGTTCCTGTGAGCTTTGATCTGACCTCCTCTGGTGATATTAGTGTATAGGAATTAAAGTTTCTCAATACAGTATATCTTGCCTTCTATGTTTGGATGATGCCTATCATCCCTTTGGGACCTCAAGGCAGCTGATTTCCCAGTGGACAGAAATTCAAGTTGGCATGTGGTTATAAGGATGTGGAATGAAAAAATACGTATTATGAGCTGAATTAAAAAATATAAGAGGTAAATACATACACTGGACACTGACCAGCTAAAAGTAAGCTTAAACAATCACTTTTTATTAGATACCGTTTCACAGTGTTGGATGCAACATTGATGTTACAAATACTGGCATATCTATGTATGTTCTCCTCTCTAACCTTTTAATCTACCTTTACTTTTTCAATATCATAATTCCATATCCATGTTTTTAAGGAAATCCTTGCTACCTTCTTCTTAAATGAAGTGCCAAGAAGTGCTTATTTTTGAATACTATTCGTTGCAATCCTTATGTTTCCTGGATCTGCATATGATTCACTCCCTTTTAGACGCTGTAAGCAAACACTGGTAAGTGGCAAAACAGTATTATTATTTTCCATCAATCAAATTAAATTTCACTGAAAAAGATTTATAATTGTTTGTCTGAAAAACTTCAAAGTCCCATTTCATTGTTAGTAAAAAAAAATTATTTTCTTTAAATATTAAATCCTAGTTAGAAAGATGCCTATGTCAATGGCCAGTGGTACATAATTATTGGTTATACAAAACCAACCGGAAAAAAAATTCCACTTGATTTTCTCAGTTCTCACACAAGACCATAATATTCTGGGAGTTTTCAAATGAAAATTCCCTTTCAGGATATGTCTAGAATTTCCCTAAGATATATTACTTGATTTGATAAATCTGACTAAGCTCTGATACCCTGACACTCCAGTTTGAAGTCAAATGTATCTGACGCAGCTTCTGATGATGAAAATGAAAACAAAATCGACTATTCCACAAGCAATGACATTTGGACATTTAGCCTCTTTAACTATAATAACATATGACTGAGACATTGTATTTACATAGATAACTATGACGTCAGAAATCCCTATTCTCTTTTCAGAATGGTGAGCTACTATGCTAGGTTCTTAATATGTATGAGGGTTGTACAATGTAATATTCCAGTTCATAAATGCCTAGAAAGGTCTAAACATCCACCTGTCCTGGAAGCCTAAAAATTGGGCCTAGTTTAAGAAAAATATGTGATGGGGTGGGGGGCGCAGCCTGGTCCCAGCACAGATCCGTTGGAGACTTTTGCATGTGTTTCTTACCACCAATTGACAAAGTATGGACTTGACAGTTTTTCCTTAGTGTTGAAAGGCTTGAGTAAAGACAGAAAAGCAAAATTATTGTTTCTCTTAATTTTGATTCCCAAAGTGGTCCTGGTTTTTCTTCCTTATGTGCATTGTTTGGCAGTCTGAAAACATTATGAAAGTAAAGAGGTAATATAGACCCGTTATAATTCCTTTCGGATATGCAATAGGATCAATAATTTCATAATTTCATCATCTCATAAAAGGAACAAAACTGATCTTTACATGTAGATCAAAATTCAGTTTCATGACTTTGTTTACAGGATTTTCATCCTCTTACTATATAAGCTTGCCATTTTTAACTGTAATTTTGAAGCAGGAGTTCCTTCCTTGGGATCTCTGAACCTGGCTTTTCAAAACCCTGCTGACCATATTTGACTGGAGTTGAATGCTTCATATTATACAATGTATTTTTATTCATGAATTTAAAATCATTATTTTAATAATCAATCCAATGACAATCTTCAGGACACTTCCACTGAGGTTTATGACACAAAAAGTGTTAAGAACCCTCATTTAAAGATAGTGACATTTTGTCTCCTTCATGCTAGCTTCTTATCAAAAAAAGCAGGTAGAGAAAATGTTTCTTGAAAAGTAGAACTTGGGCTCCAGTCTGAGAGTTGGTAACCATTTTTTGTTACTTTTAAATATAAATATGACCCCCATATCCTATATCTGCTCTATGTCACTACTTTGTTGTAGGTGTGAAACTCTCTCTCCAATTGAACTGTAAAGTATAAATTGTAGCTTCCTCAGCTTCCTGTCCCCTCTTTTTTTTTTTACCACAGAAAAAGATTGTTTTTACAGCCATAGATGGAGGGTATATTTACATGAAATATTTCCCTCAGGCTATAAAATCTGACTTCCTCACGAATGATCAAAAGTTTCATTTTCAGGATCACCATGTGAAGAATTAGAAAATCTATTTATCTGAATAAGTAAATGTAAAATAACACTTAAAATTTTCTTTCCAAAGTGCCTCGGGGTCTCCAACAGAAAAGACCACAAGAAAATTCTGGATATACTGAAGCATATTAAGAGATTTCAGATCACAGAAGCAGCTATACCAAATTTCAATAATGAAATTTTTAATAAACAGAGAAAGTATGAAGAGATGAGCAATGGAAAAATATAATCAGCAATGTAATATTTTTGTTTTTAATCATCACACTTTCAGCCAAATATTGTTGTGGCGGAAGATGTCTACATAAGTTGAAAATTGTAGATGACATTGACAATGTAAACTGTATTGTGTTTCTAAATAAATATGACTATAATATACTCTCCATATGTTCGACATTTTTTGGGCTTTAATTCTGGAATTTCTTCAGTGTGAGTGAAGAAAAAAGCAATCCCTCCCCCTCCAATCGAACCGAAGTTGTTGGTGCTTTTGCACCATGTCTGCCTTTGGTGACTACTGCTACTACCTGCTGTAGAAAAGTTGCCTTGATCACACAGTTGTTGCTTGCTTCTAGTCTCAGAGTACTTATTATATGTCATATGCAAGACCCGAACCTAAGTCTGCTTCTCCTCAAATCGAATTATCTCTCCACTTCTCCATGTTAATTGTGCTTCAGAATCCAGAGGTGAACAAGAGGAATGAATGCATTTATCTATATATGTTATAAGTCTTTTAAGATAAAAAATTACATACATTGTGCATGAGACCCCCTTTTCCTCATCTCCTTCAATATTTACTTTTACTATCATATCTTCTCCATTTTTTTTGGGTGTCTGTGTCTCATAATCTCAATCATGGCTCATGACTTCCTCAGTGTTGTTGTACTTTTATCAGAGTGTTATAGAATTCAGGTATGATTTTTATCAAACTATTTGATCAAACAACCTCATAAAATTCACCCCTAAACTTGCAGGTCATTTTCTAACTAATATATAACCGTTAAGTGTGATAAATATGCCCACTTAGGTCTTATAGGCGACTGGTACATGGGAAACACTTATGGCGAAGCACTCTTTTGGAGACGAAGCACATAGATGGTAAAAGGAGAAGAGATCACGTATGTAGAGGGGCAGAGAAGGACAAAGCAAAAAGATAATCTCCAAAGTATCCTACATAAGGAAAGTGTTGTTCGGTGTAGGGAATCAGTTGGACATTAATAAGCAGCCTGAATATAATCAGAAAAACAAAGAGTGATCATTCCTCATATATAGTGTATATTTTTTATGAGGCACAGTAGTCTCTATTGCCCAAAAAAAGTCTTGGCTAAATTTTGTTCATGTATGTGCTTCTTTAGGAGAAGCTATGAAAGGTATATGATTTGTTTCTCTCAAATTTTATGACATTAATATATTAATTTAGATTCTTTTATGTAATACAGTGTTAAATCTTGCCCTTACACGTAATGTAAAAAAAAAAAAGAAGCTAATAGAAGATGGCAGAGTAGAAAGACTCACCTATGCTAGGTCCGAACCCACAGCCCATAGATTTCCTATAAAAAGAACTCCTGACAAATTCTGGAGCAGTGGAAGCCGCGCAGCAACACAGTGAAGGAGATTTCCGTTGCAGAGAGCCCTGAAGAACCGACCGCAGGGGTGCCCCAGACGGGAGCGAAGTCCTGCCCGGCCGAGCACTCCCCTCCCCCACCCCGGCCACGCGGCACTGAGAGGAGCCAGCAGAGCCCAGCAGGCGGCAGGGACCTGAATCTCCGGCGACCACGAATGTCCCTCCACCCACAGACGCACAGGTCAATGAGAGAGACGGGCTGAGAGGGGAGCGAGGGATCTCCAGGACTCAGACCCCCTGGGAAGCGGCCGCTGCAGGAGAGGC
>CM053771.1:394954832-394971771 GCA_028658325.1 Potorous gilbertii | reverse complement strand
GGAGGGATGATAGAAGAGAGGGCAGATTGGTGATATGGGTAATTAGAATTTCCAGTGTATTGGGGAGGGGGGAGGGGACAAATGGGGAGAAAATTTTGGAACCCAAAATCTTGTGAAAATGAATGTGAAAAGTTAAATAAATTTAAAAATAAAAAAAAATAAGCTAAAAAATAAAAAAAACAAAAAACAAAAAAAAAACATAAAAGTTTTAAGAAATAACGATATGAAGATTTGGATGTTTCATCGTATTGGTTTTGAAAACTTATTACCATGGAAATTGTATAGAACATTATGGATTTTTTTAAGAAAGAGGAAGTTTAAGCAATAAATAACTTATTGACCTCATGATGATATTCTTTCCAAAAGTATCATGAGATTTGATTGCAGTTCTGTAGCTAGCCATTGTAGACAGGCCAGTGTAGCAAATTTGCATGCTCTGTATTCTCACATAACAGTAAGGCAAACAGAGGTATCCTGTTTTGTTTTTAGTCATCACACTTTGAACCAAATGTTGTTTTGGCAGAGAATAAGTCTATATAAGCTGAAAATTGTAAATAGTATAGGTGCATTGATAATGCAAACTGTATTGTCTTTCTAAATAAATTTGATTTTGATACACTGCCCATATTCTCTAAACATTTTGTGCATTGGTTCTGGAATTTCTTCAGTGTGAGTGAAGATAAAAGCTATCCCTCTAATGCCAATGAAATTTCCCTGATCTGATTCAGTAAAAATGGTAAGTAACTATGTGTTCCAACTGGTATGTGTTGGGGCTCTGGGAGGAAGCAAAGCTCTCCATGGTTCGTAGCAAGTTGAGTAAATCCTTCCTGCATCCATGTCTTTCATTGGTAACACTTCTCTTTTTACACCTATGTTTTAGAGTGTACCGATATCCTATATTCCTTGTAGTTTTACCCTCACAGATTAGAAAAACCTCTCATATCCATTTATTCATCTGCCTATCTGTGTGTGTGTGTGTGTGTGTGTGTGTGTGTATGGAAACAGTGACAGAGAATGAGAAAGATTTCAATTATAATATAATACAAAGGATACATTTAAATTAATGAATTAGTAAGCAATGTTGCCTGGGACACTGTACACTTTCCCAGATGAATAAATCTTGCAAAGTCCCAACCAGCATGCAGGTGAGCAAAAATTCACATACAAAATGTAATATTCTTTGTTCTTTGAGAGTTTTAAGTTTTCTGTGGGAGGTTCGGGGGAGGACACAATATGCATATAAAGATATAAGTGCACAATGCAATCACCCATAAATATTTGAAGCCCATGATCCAGAGTTCTGATTTTCTTCTCTCACACCTTTAATTCTTTTCTTTTTGTCAGTCTCTCTACCTTTCTCAACCGATTCCTTGTTCTGTCATTGCTTTCATCACTGCCCTCTTCTCTTTTTTCCCAGGTCAACATACCTACTCTGGATTAACTTTCTTCTTTGAAAGCTTGACTCTGTATTTAATCAGGAAATATTACATTGTTTCTTTCCTTGCAATCAGGGTACCCTAGAAACCCAAAAATGTGAAAAAGGCCAGGAATTATGAAGAAGTAATCCTGGTCCAGTGATCAAGCCATGTAAAAGGACCAGTTGTGCCTAGCTGATTGTTAGGACCGGGTGATTGCCTAGCTATGGGAAAAGCTTACAGGTTCTCTAAAGATGCAGCCCCTAACTTTTGCTATTGAAGATCATGAAATGCAGGCCATATCTCATTCCTAATCCTCTTCAGTGTCAGGACATCATAATAATGAAACCATCCCCTAGAGAAGGAGAATGTGTTATCTTCATAATTTCACCTTTGACCCAGTGGTCCACGTCCAGTGATGTCCCTCTGTAACAATGGAACAATGGTATGGATAAGGTAACGAGGCAAATATGTGTCTTTTCTGTTAGTTTCCTGACAGAGAAATCTGTTCCTGATCTTTGTTGAAGGCACACCCAGCTGCATAATATATGATAATGGAATCATTATGTGCTATGGTTAGGTATCGAGGCCTAGGTTTCTTGTCACTTGCCCACTCTCTCTGCCAGTTCACTCTCTCTTTCTCAGATTTCACAGTGTGAGAGAACATCCTTGAATGGCACATCCACAGGACTTAGCAGATATGCAGACCTCCCAGAAGGATCAGGCTGAAGGAGATAGAAGTCCACTGGGTTCCCCAGACAGATCAGAATGTGAGAGCTGAGTCCCTGGGTTCTGTGACTGTTAGAGTCTGAAGACATGCATAGACTTCATTTGGACACAACCAGATGAAAACTGAGTTCTCATTATTTACTATTACATTTCCAAGTCTGCTAAAATTAAAAACCAAAATAAGAAGGAAAAGAAGAGAATCCAATGGTCAGCTTTTTCTTTTCTTCCATTACTCATTCCAGGAGTTTACTTGACAAGATTAGAAATTACACATTTTAAAGGAGGCTGCAAGGAAAGATAAGGACAAGGAAGAAATGTAATTTAACATCCCTAGCTAGAAACAAAGCATTTTAGGCTGTAATGAAGGATTTTCCTTTTGTTTTGGACTAAAATTTATATGTATCTCTCTTAAAGTGAATGTAACACATTCTCCCTAAGAATATTTTCTCATCTTTACCAAGACTCCTAAAGAGTCTAACTGTGTTCAGGAGTTCATAATATAGAGCCTTTATAACTTAGGGAAGATAAACAGCTTCAGAGCAGCCCCAAATGGACAACTCCCAACACTGCACACCCTATCTTTGACATCCAACTAATATAAAAAACGACAGGCAATGACAGAGAAACATCTTCTCCATCCATTAATTGTCTTCAGGTGGAGCTCATTAAGGGAAGCTTGATTAGGGAAGGCTTTTTTTTTGTAGGAAGGCCTACACACTCTGTTAATTTCTTACGAGTTACTTGTCACAAGGGTCGTGATTGGACCTCCCACTTTCCCCTCCAGCCTCTACTTCCACCATGAAAATTCTGTATATACTCTGAAGTGAGGTTTTCCTTTGGGGGCTTATTCTTTGGAGGAAGGTTTGTGTGCCAGTTGAGACTCTGAGAAGGCGTTAAGGAGTAGCCCCCTCCAGGCTTTGAAAACCCATATGTTGGTGGCTGCTCTATGTGGTAACATTATGTATATTTAATGGTCAGATAGTTGATTATGTCTGTTGATCTGTGCTGTATATATTGCTTACTGTCAGACAGAAGCCCTGTGTGTTGTCTTTACTTCTCTATTTGCTTTTTCTCTGTTGATCTATTTGATTAAAGAAGATTGTTGATCGCTCAAAAGTTGCTTTCCTTTTAGTAAAGTAGGTCTAAGAACCTGTGCCAGCAGGCCCTCCTGGAAGTGTAAGGGTGCTTGCTGCTCCATGACAGCTAGAATGCCAGTTATGTTGCTTGTATTAGGAATTCTTGCCCCATTGGTATTTTCTTCCCACAAGTCTATACAGTTGACTGGCTACTATTTTCACTGAACCAAATGTTATCTCTTTCTATTTTTACTTTCAGTGCATAGGAGTGCAGTGCATATGGCAGGAAAGGGCATGGCCTTAAAATGGACATTATTTCTCCCTGGTCCCCTAGGCCAAGAGACATCTGTTAGGTTACTGGGCAAGGTTGGATAACTTGCCTAGCAACAATTTTTGTCTGTTGTTAAGCCCCTGTCAAAATATTATTCCCCTTTGGTATAATATCTGATAAATTGTTAACAGTCACTTCTTGTTTAGTCCATTTGCGTGGTAACCACCTGTGCCCCTCCAATGTTAGCCCCCCATTGCCAGGTAGCGCCCTGTGCCTGCCTAATGTTAGCCAGGTAACCACCTTCTGCTGAGCCCCCCCCTTTCCTGATTGGCTACCTCTCCTGGCACGTCTCCTCTGTTGGGGTCCTTTGCCTAGCAGTATCCTGACAACCACCTCTGCTTTGAGGGCTCTTCTCTAGCAGAAAGTCCCCCTTTTACTCTGTCAGAACTCCTTTTGTTGTGGAAACCACAAGGCTGTCCCGAGTAGCGCTGATAATGCTTAAAATGCAATCACACCTCAGTTCAGGGCTGTCTCCTCTGGGTCTCTACATGAGGCAGTCGTCAACCTGGCTAATAAATGACGCTTGTGAAATTCCTAATTGACATTTGCCTATCACTTATTAATTCAGTCCATTTCATCCTATTGGAGGTTCATTCTTTCCTTTTAAAAAACATCATCAAATCTGTCTTTAAATGAGTAAATTGGATCGGTCTGAATTGTTTACGTCATTGTAATTTTCTCTTCCTATATATCAAATGAAAAAATTGAATTCACAAATAAAATCTGTGATTTGGGGGCATGAATAAAATAGAAACATCATTAATTAATTAATTTAATTTTTTTAAATAAAAGTATATTTGTAAAATCAGAAAAAAACAGACCTTAAAACAGATGGAAAAGAAATACGGAAAAATTATCAGAAATCAGTTTGCCCAACATAAGGCAAAAAGCTGAAAGCTTAGAAAATTTGAGGCATCCAAGTTAACATAACCCAGTATCAGCTAGAAAGAGTTTGAACCAGCCACAAATGAACTTTCAAAGAATAAAAGCTAGGAACACATGCATTTACAAGTGAGTATTATTTTTTTAAAGAATATCTATCTCCTGGAGGGATATCTAGTCTTTTACAACATGACTTTTATGGAAGTTTTTGCAGAAATACGTATGTATATGGAACTTCTTACCTTCTCGGTGATGGTGGATAGAAAGGGAAGAAGGAAGAGAATTTGGAAGTCAAAGTTTTAAAAATAAAAGTTAAAAAGTATTTTGAACGTGTAACTGGGAAATAAGCTACCTCGGCAATGGGGTGTAGAAATCTATCTTACCCCATTGGAAAACAGAAGGAAAAGTGGATAAGAGAAAAGAAGAGGAGCATGGTAGAAAGGAAGGTATTTTGGGGGAAGTGGAGATCAGAAGCAAGAGCCTTTTGAGGAGGGATAGCTTCTTTGAAATGAGAGAGGGAAAAGAAGAAACAAATAAGGGAAATAGGATAGAGGGAAATACAGTTAGCAACAGTAACTGTCAAAAACATTTGAAGCAAGTTTCTCTGATAAAGACCTCATTATTCTAACATATAGAGAACTATGTCAAATTTATAAAAATAAGAGTCATTCTACAACTGATAAATGATCAAAAGATGGAATCAGTTTTCATACGGAGTAATTAAAGCTATCCAGACACATGTGAAAAATATTGTAACTTACTATTAATTGGAGAAATGCAAGATACAACAATTCTGAGGTACTACACCTCGTGTCTAGTAGATTAGATAAAAGGTAAATGACAATATGGCAGGGAATGTGATAAAAAAAGAGACATGAATGTAGTGTTGCTGGAGTTCAGAATTGATTAAACCATTCTATAGAACAATTTGGAATTACGATCACAGGACTATGAAAGCATTTAGGTTTCTATCCCCAAAGAGATAAAAAACCAGAAAGAAAAAGGACCTACATTTCTATACATTTATGGCATTTTCTTGGGGCATTATATTTTGTATATATACATATATATTCATATATATACATACATATTTATTTGTATTTATATATATATGTATATATGTATGGATATGATGTATAAAAGTACATATGTATGTATATATGTATGTATGTACATAATGTGTATACATTATATTTTCTTGGGGTAAAGAATTAGAAATTGAGGGGATGTCCATCAATTGGGGAATGACTCAAAGAGTTGGGACATGTAAGTATAATGCAATAGAATACTATTATTCTATAAGAAATGATGAGCAAGATGATCTCAGAAGAATCTAGAAGGAATTACATGAGTTGATGCAAAATGAAATATACTGCGTATAAAATAACAACAATATTGTAAAATGATCAGTTGTGAGTGATACAGCCATTCTCAGCAATACAACAATCCATGACATGGAAGGTTTCAGAATGAAAATGCTATCCATTGGCAGAAAAGGAACTCATGGTGTCTGAATACATACAGATATGAAGCAACTTTTTTTCCACTTTATTTTTGAATTCTTTTGTCTGTTTTCTTTCACAATATGACTATTATGGATATGGCTTACATGATTAGACATATGTAACCTATATGGAATTGCTTGCCTTCTCAATAGCGGGGGGAGTAATGAGGGAAGAAGGGAGAAAATGTCAACTCACAGTTTTAAAAACAAATTTTAAAACTTGTTTTGTCATATAACTGGGGGAAATTAAATACTAAATAAATACAAAATTTTTTAAAAAGTATAATTAACTTTGTTTTACTGAATATGTTCACAAGAACAGAGAAAGGTAGGATTCTACTCAATTCTTTTTATGAGACAAATATGGTAATACAAACTCCTAAACCTTGGAGAGATGTAAGATGAAGGGAAGTATAGACCAGTATCTTCAATGGATATTGATAAAAATGGAAGAAAACTGATGGGTGTCAAATGCATCAGTGAGTTAGGGGAATATTTATCCAGTATGTGAAGAGTTCCTCCAGTGGAATGGAGAGATGGAGTAATTTGATCCAAGGGCCATGAGGGCAGCAGAAACAGGTGCTGTGGAGTATTTAGAGCATGCTCAGACATGGAAGGTACCAAGGAAATCCACTGAATCCTGGGTCATTGCCAGTCTTGTTGACTTTTGTCTTCCCATTGACCCTCAAGAAGATAGTAAGGATTTCAACTTTGTGCAAATTCGTCTCATTTAAATCCAATTCATGCATAAGTCAATACACCTTGACATCATTGGTTCCCTACAGAAACGAATGATAAATAGCAACATTGATACAAATGTGCTGAATAAGAAAATAGGAAAGAGGGTATAGGAATGTATTCGAAAGATAATACGTGGCACACTTCAGGCTGGATATATATGAGAAATGTAGAATTGGTTCAATATCAAGAAAACTCTAAACATAATTGGCCATATGTTATTAAAATCAATAAAGTAGCACAATTACACTGAGAAAGCTGAAAAGGCTTTTGACAAAATAAAATGCCCGTTTTAATGAGGAATACTAGAAAACACACTAACATGATTCTTTCAAGTCCATTTATTATTCAGTATTACTATTGAATAACATTGAAGACTATTATTCAATAGAATTTTAAATCAAGGTTAGCACTGTCTGTAATGGTGAAATGTTATAGGACCTTTCAGTAATATCAGCAGAAAACGAAGGATATTCACTCTCACCACTATAATTTGAAATTATAATAGAAATGCTAACCGTGACTCAAAAGAATTACAATAACAGAATAATTAAGGGCAAAAAAGAAAAACAATTGTCACTTTTATAGAGGATATAATTTTTTAACCTAGAGAAATCTAGTGATTGAAATAAAATTGATAGAACCAAGTTCAATAAAGCCATGATACATAAACGTAAATCCACAGAAGTCACGATCATGGTTTTTTCTCTTTGTTTTGGCAACAAAACCTAGGAGAGAGAGAAATTCTGTTCAGCATAAGTAAAAATATGTACAGTAGCCGAAGTTCTTCTGCCAACACATACATAGAAATTTTGCAAACACCATTACGAGAAAGGTTATGAGAATAAAAGTAAACTGAGGAGAAATAATTCTTCACGATGGGGTTATATTGATATAATATTCTCTAAATTGATTTGCCTGTTAAATGATACAGGAATCAATCTATCAAGACTGCTTTCTATACCCAAACAAAATAAAATCATCCAGAAAAAGAAAAAACAAATAAATTTAATAATGAAAACAAGTGAGAATGAAGGGCACCTAGAAATACCACTATATCCAACTATACTGAAAAGAAGTAATTATTCAAGCAATTTGATCCTAGTTTAAATAAAGTACCTCAAGGAAGTAGTTTGCTTCTCATGTAAAATATATTTCCATATTAGTCATGTTGTAAAAGAAGAAATAGGACCAAAGGAAGAAAACCACAAGAGCATGCTTGGCTCTGCATTCAGACTTCAGCAGTTCTTTCTCTGGATGGGAATAGCATTGTCTATTTCAAGTCTTTTGGATTGGTATTGAGCCATTGTGTTGCAATGAAGAGCTAAGTCAATCATAGCTGATCATTATGCCGTGTTGCTGATATCTTTTCCTGTCTCTGTACAATTCACTTTGCATCAGTGCACGTTAACCTTTCCAGGTTTTTCTGAAGGCTTCCTGCTATCATTTCTCATAGAACAATAGTATTCTATCACATTCATATACCCCAACATATTTAATCATTTCCCAGTTGATAGGAATCCACTCAGTATACAATTTGTTGCCAATACTGTCAGAAAAATTTAGACTTTGATGAACTGATGCAAATTTAAATGAGTAGAATCACGAGTGCATTGTACCAGTAACAGCAATACTATACCATTATCAGCTGTGAATACCTTAACTATTCACAGCAATAGACAAAGGTCAAACACAACTCTGGAGGACTTATGAAAAATGCTATTAATCCTTAGGAAAAAAAAGAACTAATGTGTTCTAAGATTGAAGCCTATTTTTTTAAACTTGCTTGAATTTTCTTGTTTTTTATGCTTTGTTTCCTTTTATGAGATGATTAATATGGAAATATGATTTGCATGACTGTATAGGTATAAATGATGTTAGCTTGCTTGCCCTCTCAGTGTGAGAAAAGTGAGGGAGAGAGAGAATATGGAAGTCAAAACTTAAAAACAAACATTAGGGATTGTTTTTACATGTAATTGAGGGAAAATAAAATAATAAATTTCACGAAAGAATAAGAAAATTATACTAAAACCTCTTAAAATATAAACGAATAAAGGCATGATCATATACATTTCTGCCTAAAATTACTGACTTTTTGAAAGTAAATCATTGCTTCAAGTTGTGAGATAAAGACAGTTTTCTCTACTTTAGGAGTCAGAAGGTGCTCCATTAATGATTAAGCCCTTTTAGTTCATATCCCCTTAATACTGAAAACTAGCAGTGCTCTCATCTTGGCAGCCTACAGCTCATCAGCTTTATGGCTGAGGGAAGTCTTGATTATATAAGATGGAATGTATCTCCAATTTTGAGATCCCGTGAGGAAACGGTATTACTATTGCAGTAACATCTGAACAACTGAACTTCACTCTTTGCTTCTCACAATTCATCATAGTGAATGGCTCTGGTCAAGTGACTGTCTAATTAAACATACAAATCCCCTGCCCCCCAAAACCCCAAACATTTCAGCCCCTCTTCTTGCCTACCAAATTTCAAACTTCAATGATAACCACAATTGGGCTTTAACCTGTCTTTTCATCCTTAACTCACACTAGCCCCCTTTTTACCTTCTATGCTATGAGCAATGCAGATTATTTCTGTATCCTGTTCCTTCCCACCTACATATTTACCTCTAAATTCCCTTAATGTAGGATGCCCAACTATCCATCTGTTCCTTTGGAAATTCAACAGAGAGTGTTTATCACACTATATGGCACAGAGCAGGAGTTTCAACAGGGAGGAAAGGGATAAAACTCCTTGTTGGTGTGCTTTGTCTGTCAGTGCTCTTAACTCTGTGGCATGAAGTGATGTGCCCCAAACCTCTTCTTTGTGGTAGGGAGATTTGGAACCTCTTTGTATTTTGAAGGAGCCTTCTTTTCTCTCAGAAGTTCAAGATTTGTTTCCTTCCCTTCTAGGCATGGCCACGCTCAAGGTCCAGAGCCCTCTGGGAGAATCTTTGGATCAAATGGATCTCCCTAATGCTGACCCACCTGGCAATGCACTGAAACTGGAAATGCAGAATATTTAGTTTTCTGCAAACTCAAAACATTCCAGTTTGTAAACAAAGTCCTTCTCACTTGCTCAGTTGTTAGTGCTTCTAGGGTCCTGAAATGATGTTGTAACTACCAGGTATATAATTTGTATTTACTTATTTGTGAACATGTTGCAGGTACCCAGGCCCCAGGGAAACTTAAGGTCCTTGAAGGCCAACTTCTTTTCTCCTGCCTTCCCTGTACCTAGCACAGCACGTGGAAGACAATAGGTTGCTGAATGAAATAGAAAATAAGAAAACGTGTTTTGTTTTGTTTTGTTTTTTCCCAATGGAATCTCATTTCCAGTTTAGGTGCAAGGTTCTGATTAGATCTGCTGCAGTGGGACAGGTAACCCTGTTTTGTTACATGGAAAAGCAGTGGGGAAAAAATGGGGAAAAAATAAAGCTTAGCATCAGAGAAAGAGTAGGGAAACCAAGATGATCAAGGTGGCAAGGGAAAAGGCAAAATGAGATCAAATTCTAAACATTGTCCTATTAGTGTAAATATTTTGTTTTGTTTTATAGGTGAGTCTAGCTAGAAGATATAAAGTAACTATTAGCTCTTGTATGCAGATGTCCCAAAGTAACTATTAGCTCTTGTATGCAGATGTCCTCTACATAAAATTACTAGGGATGATTGAGTTCTACCCAGTTACTTCTTTCTGTCCTCCTAATGTCCTCCTCTCATTTTGAAATATACAAAAAAATGAAGAAATATAATTACGAGTCTCAAAACAAAGCTTACTGTTGTAGTTTTCACAGCAGCTCAACAGTGTCTCTTATCGAGCCTGGGATTTTCTATTGGTTATTATGCGGGAAACACAGGAAAAAGAGCATATTTTTATGTAATCCATTCTCCGCCACAATCTCACAAAAGCCAAGTTTCTATCAAAAACACAATGTAATCTCACATGCCTTCCCTTCCTTGAAACTTTCGATGTACCTCAAGACTGATTCATAATACAGAGGGATTGAGATCTTACTTAGCCCTCATGCTTGTAGGTACCAACTGGAGCAGCCCATATTGAAACCAGACTGTGTGTGATGAATTTGAATAATCTCCCACTTGAGAAACGAATAGCTAAGTAAAGAAACAAATAAATGAATGGATAGCCAATTAATAAATGAAGAGGGAAAAGTAAGCACCAAGACACTGGTAATTCAACTGAAGTAAATGTAGATCAATTCCACCTTTACCCCCAAAAGAACAGGAGGTCAGCTAATGCTCTTTCAGAAAAGCAAGAGTCCTGCTCATTGCCTTGGAATATAGCAAGCTAGCTAGGAGAGGAGGGCCCACATGATAACATATTATGATACCACTTCCTGAACTCAGAATTTCTACCTTTGTCATTCCTGATTCTTGATGTCCAGGACTGCTCCCTTTCCATTTTCCATTGGCAGCTCTGCTGGGTTAGAATTCCACAGAACATGGTGCCGTACCCAGGATAAACTGATCACATGAAATTTCATCTCTATGTTGCTAATTCAACCTTGGGTAATCAACACCTTTCCAACCCT
Organism: Potorous gilbertii; assembly: GCA_028658325.1. Lineage (NCBI taxonomy): Eukaryota > Metazoa > Chordata > Mammalia > Diprotodontia > Potoroidae > Potorous > Potorous gilbertii. Next base: position 394,960,550 of record CM053771.1, on the reverse strand, counting down.
CTCAGCCTCCTCTCCCTTCACATTGGAGGGGTGTAGAGTAGAGTACCAAAGTCTTTCCAAGGCTTTTCTTTATAAAGGGTTGAGTCCTGGATTTGCAGCTAAATCTCTCCTTTGCCATTGCAAATTTACTTGATTTGAACTCCATAGAACAATCACCCCCTACACTCCTGCAATAATAGGTAACCCCTGACATGCAACGCCTTCCAGAAAGGTGTTGTTTCTTTCCATTTGATTTTATGTTCTTTGAGGGAAGGGACTGAATACACATACATATATACATACATATAAAATATATATGTATGTATATATGTATATGTATGTGTTTGCTTGTGTGTGCTGTGTGCTTGTGTGTGTGTATGTGTGTGTGTCTTTGTGTGTGTCTGTGTAGTACCTCCAACTGCACAAATACGGAGAAAAGTCTCAAGAGTTACAAGTATTATTTTTCTACGTGGGAATGTTAACAAGTAAACTTTAGAAAGTCCTTTATGAATTCGTTTTCTTGTTTACCTTTCCATGTTCTCTTGATTCTTGTGTTTCAAAGTTTCTATTCTATTCTGGTGTTTTCATCAAGAATACTTGAAAGGTCTCTATTTGAATGAATGACCACTTTTCCCCCTGAAATATTATACTCAATTTTGCTGGGTTTTAGTCCTAGTTACTTTGACTTCCGGAAAATCATAATCCATGTCCTAGATTCTTGGATTTAGAGCTAGTTACTTTGACTTCCAGAATATCATATTTCATGTCCTTCCATCCCTCAATGTTGCAGCTGCCAGATATTGTGTTATCATCATTGCATTTCCACAGTACTCGAACTGTTTCTTTCTAGCTGCTTGTAATATTTTCTCCTTGATGTGGGAACTCTGGAAATTGGCTACAATAATCCTAGGACTTTTTGTTTTTCGATCTCTTTCAGGAGGTGATGAGTGGATTCTTTCAAAATATATTTTGCTCTCTGGTTCTAGAATATCAGGTCGGTTTTACTTGATAATTTCATGAAAGATTATGACAAGGCTCTTTTTTTTTAATCATGGATTTCAGGTAGTTCCATAATTTTTAAATTATCTCTCCTGGATCTATTTTCCAGGTCGGTTGTATTTTCAATGAGATATTTCACATGATCTTCTCTTTTTTCATTTTTCGAGTTTTGTTTGATAATTTCTTGGTTTCTCATAAAGTCAAAACTGCCCAGTGCACAGCTGAGCATGCAGCTCAGGACACATGGCACAGGGACAGAACCTGGTGCAGGAGTCAGGGAGCTGACTCAAACCTACTCAAACCACAAGTTTTCATTATTTCCACTTTATAACACAAAGTATCAATTCTTTTCCTACTGGATACTACCGGCAATCTATATTTTTTCACTTAAAGCCAGTGAAATATGTTCTACATGACTCCTAAATTTATCTCCCATGGCCCATGTCATATAATGACACACCATAGTAAGTTATGTTCGTGTATTTTCTCTCTTTCTAGTCTGATTCAGAAGACCCAGACAGGGATGTTACATTTGTACCTGCTAATGCACTCTACTTATTTCAGAAAGGAGGAGAACCTCTTCTAGGATAAGAGTCTATTATAAATTTCTCAGTTTTGTATTCTTTATGGAAATGTCTTCATTGTAGATTCATCTACTTTTCATGTTCATGTGGCACTTATCTCTCTCCTGTGACTCCAAAAACCTCTAGCATGTACAGTGACCAAAACTTGGCAAACCATCTCAGCGGATGAGTATGACTAAGTTGAGAGTAACTGACAGGATGCAAAACCACTGCTGAATTAGAGGGTCCACCCCAAGCACGCAAAGAATTCATGTAACAGAATAGGTAGACTGGAACAATTTGTTCCAGTGGCCATAAAGGTAACTGAAGCAAGTGATGTGCAGTATTTAGAATATGGTCAAACAACGAAGATGCCAAGGTAATCCACTGCATCCCAGGCCAGTCATTCTGACTTCTGACATTTATTTTGATGACTGGAAGAGTGAGGCTGTTCATGTTGCACAGCTCTGCCTCACTTAAAACTAATTCACACACAAATCAAGACATCATCTTGGGATGTCATTTGTCCACTCTGAAAATTGAGGAGAAACATTTTGAAAAGTAAAATTAACTTTTGATGTGTATTTGTCAAAAGATGAACTCCTGATTATATCAGAAAGAGTGGGAGCATGGAAGGAAGAGAGAATCTAAAGAATCACTATTATTAATTTGTTGTCACTAAATGTCAGTTTAAAAATTCCAAATTCCACCGTGCTCATATTAACATTGCATATCCTGGATCATATTTCCACAAAATTTATTTCTATATTTCAAGTTCAGTTGCATACATAGGGTGGTGTTTTTTTCACTTGATATAATGGAAGAGAAAATTACACTGATGTAACATTTCAGAACCACCAGAGATACACATTTAAAGAGAGAAGATTTGATGATATTTTTACAAAGGTAAGAATGAACACCAAATATTTTATGCTATTTCCTGCCACATATCCACCCTTTCCATGCACTGAAGGTAAAAATAGAAAGAGATAACATTTGCAGCAATGAAAATAGTAACCAGTCAACTGCATAGACTTGTGGGAAGAAAATACGAATTGGGGCAAGAGTGCTGATTATAAACAATATAACTGGCATTCTAGCTGGCATGCAGCAGCAAGCACTCTGACACATCCCGGAGGACATGCTAGCACAAGTTCTTAGACCTACTTTTCTTAAAGGAATGTAACTTTTGAGGGATCAACAATCTTCTTTAAACATATAGATCAAGAGATAAAATACAAGCAGAGAAAGAAAGACAACACACAGTTATATGACAAGAAACAATATATACAGCACAGATCAAAAGACAGAATCAACTGTCTGACCATTACATATATATATATATATATATATATATATATATATATATATATATATATATATATATATATATAGTTACCACATAGAGAAGCACTAACAGGTGGGTTTTCAAAGTCAGTAGGATGCTGCTCCTTAAAATTTTCCAGAGTCTCAAATGGCACACAAATCTTCTTCAAAAGAGTAAGCCCCTAAAGTAAAATCTCTCTTCAGAGTATACACAGAATTTTTATCATGGAAGTAGAGGTTGAAAGGGGAAGGGGAGCTCCAGTCACTATCCTTGTGACAAGTGGCTCCTTAAAATTTACAAAAGATTTTGGTCCAGGAAATGTTTTGGTCTACAATAAAACCTCCCCTAATCAACCTTCCCTCAATGGGCTCCATCTAAAGAGAGTAATGGATGGGGAAGATGTTTCTCTGTCATTGTCTTTGGTTTTTTACATTACATTAGTTGGGTGAAAACGATGGAGTTATGGAGTGTTGGGTGTTGTGCATTTGGGATGGATCTGAAGCTGTTTGCCTGCCCTAATTTAGAAAGGCTCAATGCTATGAATTCCTGGATCCAGTTTGAACTTTTAGGAGTCTTAAACCCAATGCTCAAAAAGATGAGGAAATTTTCTTAAGGAGCACATATCACATTTTCTTCAAGAGAGATATATAAAATTTTTAGTCCAGAACAAAAAGAAAATCCTTTATTAGAGCCTAAAGTACTTGTTTCAAGCCAAGAATGTAAAATTATATTCCTTCCTCTTCCTTTTCTTTCCTTGCAGACTCCTTTAAATGTGTAATTGGCAATCTTTCTTGAGTAAACTCCTGTAGTGGATAATACGAGAAAAGAAAAACCTGGCCATTTGATTCTCTTCTTTTTCTTCTTCCTATTTTTTTTAATTTTAGCAGACTTGGAAATGTAACAGTAGAGAAGGAGAGCTCAGTTTTCTTCTGGTTGTGTCCACAGGGAGTCTATGAATTTCTTCAGACTCTAACAGTCAGAGAACCCAGGGACCAACTGTCACATTCTCATCTGACTGGGGAAGCCAGTGGATTTATATCTCCTTCAACCTTAACCTTCTGGGAGGTCTGCATATCTGCTAAGTCCTGTGGTGGATGTGCCACTTAAGGATGTTCTTATGTGAAATCTGAAGAAGAAATAGTGAACTGGCAAAGAAAAGAGTGGGCAAGGTGACAAGAAACCTAGGGCTCAATAACTATCCATAGCTCTATTAACAGAGCTTAGGCCCCTGGGTGTGCCTTCAGCAAACATCAGGAGCAGATCCAGTACTAGAGTTTCTCTGTCAGGAAACTAACAGTAATGACCCATATTTGCCTCATTATCTTACCCATACCATCGTTTCATTGTTACAGAGGGATAACATTGGTTGTGGACCACTGGGTTAAAGCTGAATTATGAAGATATTACATTCTCACTCCTTGTCGAGGGAATGGTTTCACTATGATCACCTCCTGACACTGAAGAGGATTAGGAATTAGATGTGGCCCGAATTTCAATACCAAAAGTCAAGGGCTGCATCTCTCGAGAGCCTGTAGGCTGTTCTCATCGCTAGGCTATCGCCTGGTCCTTACAATCAGGTCAAAATACTGGGCCAGAGCCATAATGGATCCTGTCACATGGCTGGATCGCTGGGCCAGGAATACTTCTGCCTCATTCCTTGCCTTTTTCATACAGTTGAGATTCCAGGGTACCCTGAATGCAAGGGTAGAAACAATGTAACATTTCCTGATTAAATACAGTCAAGCTTTCAAGGAAGAAAGTTAATCCAGAGAGGAAGGCATGTTGACCTGGGAAAACAGAGAAGAAGGGAGTGACTGAAATTCATGACAGAACAAAGAAGAGGTTAAGAAAGGAAGAGAAATTTAGAAAAAGAAAAGAATCCAAGGTGTGAGAGAAGAAAATGAGAATTCTAGGTCATGGGCTTCAAATATTTATGGATGATTGCACTGTGCACTTATAACTTCGTATGTACATTGTGTCCTGCCCCAACACTCTCAGAATCTTATAAACTCTCCAGGAGCAAAGACTATTTCATTTTGTATGTGAATTTTTTCTCACCTGCAGGCTGTTTGGGACGTTGCAAGATTTATTCATCTGGAAAGGTGTACAGGGTCCCAGACAACATTGATTACTGAGGAATTAATTTGAATTTATCCCTTTAAATGTATCACAATTGGACTTTTTTTCTCATTCTCAGTCTCTGCCTCCATACACATACACACACAGATACACAGATGAATAAATGGATAGGAGAGCTTTTTTTTTAATCTATGGCAATAAAACTACAAGTAATATAGGAGGATATATTAGCATACAGTAAAATTTAGGTGTAAAAAGAGGAGTGGTGCTAGCAGTAAAAGACATGGATGTAGGAAATGGATTTCATCAAGTCCCTGAGAGGCTTGGAGAGCATCCCTTCTCCCAGAGCCTCTGCTCATACCAGTAGGAACGCTCAGTTACTTATCATTGTTACTGAATTAGATCAGGAAAACTCCCTTTTGGCTTAAAGAGATATTATTATGTAAAATAAACTGTTCCTTTATTGACAAAAGAGTGATTGCTTTTATCTTCACTCACACTGAAGAAATTCCAGAACAAAAGCACAAAATATGTAGAGCATAGGAGTAGTATATTATCATTAAATTTATTTAGAAACACAGTACAGTTTACATTATCGATGATATGTATAACATTCTCACTTTTCAACTTATGTAGACCTATCCTCTGCCAAAACGATATCTGGATGAATGTGTGATGATTAAAAACAAAGCAGGAAATCCCTGTGTGTATTAAAGTTCTGTGAGAATACAGAGCATGCAAATAAGCTACATTGACCTCTCTACAATGGCT
>CM053771.1:394936168-394954332 GCA_028658325.1 Potorous gilbertii | reverse complement strand
GCCCACATGGCCATCAAACATGTTACAGGCATTCCCTACAACCCCCAAGGACAGGGGATTGTGGAACGAGCACATCAAACCCTTAAGAATATGCAGTTCCGTCCGGCGGGGTTAGTTAATTAGTGGGTGTCGGGAGGGACCCAGCCTGAGAGGAATGGGCCGAGAAGAAGAGTGAGACCAAGTGAGAGTTAAGCAAGGTCTGATTTATTTTACTGCATGCCGTGCTTATATTCAAGAGAAAAGAGAGAGTAGGAAGATGGGAGGGGTAGCAAGAGAATTTCCAGGGGCATGTGTTGAGACGTCCTGTGATGAGCTCGGTTGATTCTCGGATGATGGTGCTCGGGTGTGGCTTTCTCATGGGGAGAGAACTTCTGCTTAGGGCAGGGCTCCCAACAAGGCTGGATTCGGTCTGAAGTCCTCCTGACTCCAGGGTTGACATTTTATACACTGCACTATTTCTTTGAAAGCCTCTATCTTTTTTCATTCTGTTGTCTATCTACTCCAGAACTTTCCAGGGTAATCCCTTGATTCCTCTCTCCCTCACTCCCCTCAAGTCTCTGGGAAGTGTTTATTTTAATGGCTCATCAATTTTGATGTTTCCTCATTGTAAGAAGCGATATTGCTTTTGCATTTGTTTTGCTTCCACAAATGTTCTTGACAAATAGTAAAACCCCTAGGCTGATGGGAGTTTGTGATAAGCATGCATAACCTGTTTTGCAAGGATCATGGTCAAGGATATCTTGACCTCAGGGGGAAAGTAGAAGGGTGGGGTATTACAAACAGCTGGGACCCTAGAGGTCATGCCCTGATAGCAAATCTGCAGAAGTAGGGAATGCAGGGAAATAAGATGAGGAATTTGAATTAATCCAAACTTCTAACAGGAAGGACAGAACTGTATAACCTCACTCCTGCTTCTGTATCAGTGTGATTGATCCTAGCAACCACTACACCAGCTTCTTGCAGAAATGTGTAAAAATAAATATCTTCCTCCAAGCCCTCTGTCCCTGAATTCATTCAGTAAGAATGGGTTTATCACATTGTCTTTCCAGAGGGCACTCTGGGAAGGGAAGCAATGGTCAATGACAGCTTGTCCCAGGCTAGCTCTCTGACCTTGCTAGGGAAGTCCTGTGATTCTCACAATTGTGTTAAGGGATATATCATGTGCATCTTCCTAAGGCCATGCTATCTTTTGAGTACTAGACAACAGAAGCTTGTCTGGTATAACTTTCTGACCCTGCCTGGGAAGTCTTGTGATCCCCACAACCGTATTTCTCACAGTCATCACGCCAGATTTCTCAGGAAAGGAACCTTTAACATTAAAAGCTTGTAAGCTGCAGGGGGTTGATTACTTTGTGTTAACTTTAGCTCTCTTAATTATGTCTTTTTGGTTGCACAGGTTTTTTTCTGCAAGAGTTAATTACTCTTTAAATTAAATGAATTATTCTTTAAATTTTTAATAGAACTCACTTGTAAATGCATGTGTTCCTTGGGTTTTATTCTTTGAAAGTTCATTTGAGGCTTATTCAAACTTTTTTTCTGAAATTGATAAGGTATGACTTAGATTATGACAGAAAAACAATCTATAGAGAAGTTATGGTAGTAGAAGTAGTTAATAGAGGAGGTGAGGAAGAAGAGGTCTCATGGACAATATGTAATTTGTTAATCTTAGAAAAGCTATAATATGTATAGATATATGCATTTATTTCTTTTGTTCACATATGGATTCTGAAGCAAAATTAACATGGCAAAGTGGAGAGACAATTAACCTTGAGGAGAAGTCCTAGATTCAGGTCTTGCATATAACATATATTAAGTACTCCATGATTATAAGAAACTTACAAATTTGTGTTCAAGGCAAGTTTTCTAAAACTGGTATATAGGCAGTGGTCACAAAGCTGAGACATGATTGAAAAAGACAGAAAATCTCTGTTAGATTGGGGGAGGATTGATTTTTGCACTTTGCCTAAACTCACACTGATGAAATTACAGATCTAAAGCACAATTACAAATTACAGATCTAAAGGAAAGCATATGTGTAGTATGCTATAATAAATGTATTTATAAATACAGTACTATATACATTATCAATTACATCTATCATATTTACAGGTTTCAACTTAGGTAGACTTATCCTCTACCAAAACAATATTTGGATGAAAGTATAATGATTAAAAGCAAGATAAATATTACATTGCTGATTATACTTTTCCATTTTTCATCTCTTTATGTTGTCTCTGTTTATTGTAAATTTCATTGTTAAAATCTGGGATTGCTGCTTCTATGATTTGAAGTCTCTTAACACTCTTAAATATTTTCCTCTTGTAGACCTGGAGACTCTTTGTAAAGAAAATTGAAAGTGTTATTTGGCATTTACTCATTCAGATGAATTGATTTTCTAATTCTTTACATGGTGACCCTGGAAATGAAATTTCTTAGTGGTCTTTTGTGAGGAATCCAGGTTTTATAACCTCCACAAAATATTCCATAGGAATATATGCTGCATATATGGCTAAAAAAAAAAAAGATGGTCCTGTGGTTTAAAAAAAATGAGAAAGGGGGATGGAGCCAAGATGGCAGAGTAGAAAGATACACTAGCTCTTTCCACACAGCCCATAAAATCTGTAAAGAAAGATTCTCAACAAATTCTAGAGTAGCAGAAGTGGAAAACAACAGAGTGGAGGAGATTTCCAGCCCAGGGTGACCTGGAAGGCCAACAGGAAATGTCTGTCCCACAGGATGCAGAGTGGAGCCCAGCCCAGCCTTGGCCATGCTGTGCAACTCTGGGAGGAAGATGAGAGCAGGCCTCAGGGGAAGAATCCCCAGTTGCAGAAGCAGCGGTTTACAGATCCCTCAACCCACAGGAGCCAAAAGTCAGTGACAGGGTTTGTTCAGCTGGGTGGGAAGGGAGAAGGGCCTTCCCATAGCTCCAGCCTCAGGCAGTGGTCCCAGAGGCCAAATAGGGCAGGGAGCAGCAGTTCCCACAGTGGCCCACATCCACTGTTGGATCATAAAACCCCTGCAGGCACTGAGCAGCTGACTCTTACCTCAGCCCTGTGTAGAGGCCCTGCCCCCATCTAATATTCCTGATTTGAGCAGCTAGACTTTACCTCACACTGAATGATGGCCCTGCTCCTGCAGGTTACCTGAATCTCAGCCCACAGTGCTAGCTTGGTGGAACTGAAGGTGAGGTGGTTATGAAGAGGAAACTCTACTAAAATTCTGGGAACAAAAATCTCTTCTTGCTCCCAGACCAGCATACATGCTTCATTGTGCCACCTTGGAGGAACTGAGATCTTACAGATCCCCACAGTACACCCTATTCTTGACAAAGGACCCAAAAGTCAAGTAACTGGTTGGGAAAATGCACAAAAAAAGGAAAAAATAAGACAATAGAAGGTTACTTTCTGGGTGAACAGATATCTTGTCCCATCCTTTTGGATGAGGAAGAATAATGCTTACTATCAGGGAAAGATAGAAAAGTCAAGACTTCTATATCCCAAATGTCCAAAATACATATTCAATGGTATCAGGCCATGGAAGATCTCAAAAAGGATTTTGAAAATCAAGTAAGAGAGCTGGAGGAAAAACAGGGAAGAGAAATGAGAGAGATGCAAGAAAATCAGAAAGCAAGTCAATAGGTTGCTAAAGGAGACCCAAAAAAAATGCTGAAGAAAATAACACCTTTAACAAGAGGCTAACTCATTTGGCAAAAGAGGTTCAAAAAACCAATGAGGAGAAGAATGCTTTAAAAAGTAGAATTAGTCAAATGGAAAAGGAAGTTCAAAAGCTCACCAAAGAAAATAGTTCTTTAAAAGTTAGAATGAAACAGCTGAAGGCAAATGACTTTATGAGAAAGCACGAAATCACAAAACAAAATAAAAAGAATGAAAAAATGGAAGATATTATGAAATATCTCATTGGAAAAACAGCTGACCTCGAAAATAGATCCAGGAGAGACAATTTAAAAATTATGGGACTACCTGAAAGCCATGATCAAAAAAGAGCCTAGACATTATCTTTCATGAAATTATCAAGGAAAACTGCCCTGATATTCTAGAACCAGGGGGCAAAATAAATATTGAATGAATCCACTGATCACCTCCTGAAAGAGATCCAAAAAGAGAATCTCTTAGGAACATTGTGGCCAAATTCCAGAGTTCCATGGTCAAGAAGAAAATATTGCAAGCAGCTAGAAAGAAATAATTTGAGTATTGTGAAAATACAATCAGGATAACACAAGATCTAGTAGCTTCTACATTAGGGGATCGAAAGGCGTAGAATAGGATATTCCAGAAGTCAAAGGAAAAAGGACTAAAACCAAGAATTACTTACCCAGCAAAACTGAGTATAATACTTCAGGGGAAAAACATAGTCATTCAATGAAATAGAGGACTTTGAAGCATTCTTGATGAAAACACCAGAGCTGAAAAGAAAATTTGACTTTCAAATACAAGAATCAAGAGAAGCATGAAAATGTAAACAAGAAAGAGAAATCATAAGGGACTTGTCTAAAGTTGAACTGTTTCCATTCCTACATGGAAAGAAAATATTTGTAAATCCTGAAACGTTTTTTTCAGTATCTGGGTAGTTGGTAGGATTACACACACACACACACACACACACACACACACACACACACACACACACACACACACAGCAGAGGGTAAGTTGAATAGTATGAGACCATATCTAAAAAAATGAAATTAAGGGGTGAGAGAGGAATATATTGGGAGGAGAAAGGGAGAAATGGAATGGGGCAAATTATCTCTCATAAAAGATGCAAGTAAAAGACTTTTCAGTGGAGAGAAAAAGGGGGGAGGTGAGAGAGAAAACATGAAACTTATTCTCATCACTTTTGGCTCAAGGAAGGAATAAAATGTACACTCATTTTTGTATGAAAATCTAATACAGGAAAGTGAGGGAGAAGGGGACGAGGAGGGTGGGGGTATGATGGAAGGGAATGCAATGGGAAGAGGGAGGACAATATTAAAAGAGAGAGTAGAAGAAATGGGGGGCAGGATAAGATGTAGGGAAATATACTTAGTTTTATACAACACAAATATCATGCAAGTTATTTGCAAAACTACACAGATATGGCCTATATTGAATTGGTTACCTTCCCAGTGGAGATCAGTGGGGAGGGAGGGAGGAAGAGAATTTGGAACTCAAAGTTTTAGGAACAACGGTTGAATATTGTTCTTGCATACAACTAGGAAGTGAGAAATACAGGTAATGGCATATGGAGATTTATCTTGCCCTACAGGACAAAAGAGAAGATGGGGATAAGGGAAGGGAGGGATGTTAGAAGGGAGGGCAGATTAGTGATAGGGGGAATTAGAATGCTTGGCGTTTTGGGGTGGGGGGAGGGGAAAAATGGGTAGAAAAGTTGGAACTCACAATTTTGTGGAAATAAATGTTGAAAACTTAAATAAATTAATTTAAAAAAAAACTTATCACCTATCATTGAATAGATAATTGGGGCCCAGATTCAGAAACGATGTGGTCTACCCTTTGGCCTTTTCCTTCCTTGTTGCCATTGTAAATCCTTTTATAGCAAATCCTGAATAATAAAATTTTGTGTACTTTGAAATAAAAAAAAGAATCTTGTTTAAATAAGAACATTTTTCAGAAATCATAATTTCTTTTAAAAACTGTTTATACTCTACTCTTCATAATCATAACAAAAACAAAGATTTCACTGTTTATTTTGTTTATTATTTACATAATAAATATGTAACATATGGGGCAAAATCTTACCCATATCTCTCAACCTTTAACATAGAAGAGCCAAAAGAAAGAAACAGCAGACAAGCAAATACTTTAATTTTTTGTCCCTTCTGGGTCTTGCTGAAATTCTATTCTTGAGACCTGTTTTCCTTCCTTCTTTCTTTTTCTTTTCAAAACAACAGGAGGGCTTTCTGGGAGTCAAGATGTCTAAGCGAGGAGGAGGTCGGTCTTTGGGAGCAAAGTTCCAAATTTCCAGTGGGAGCTGTCATCAGTTGTGCTGATAATATGGGTGCCCAGAACCTGTACATCATCTCCATGAAGGGGATTAAGGGGAGATTGAACAGGCTTCCTGCAGCTGGTGTAGGTAAGATGGTAATGGTTACAGTCAAAAAGGGAACTCCAGAGCTCCCGAAGATTCATCCAGCAGTGGTAATACAGCAATGGAAGCCATATATATCGGATAGATGATGGTGTGTTCCTATATTTTGAAGATAACGTGGGGGTCATAGTAAACAACAAAGGCGAGTTGAAAGGTTCAGCCATCACAGGGCCTGTTGCCAAGGAGTGTGCTGATTTGTGGCCCAGGATTGCACCTAATGAAGGCAACATCACTTGATTCTCCTACAACTCATTAAAGTGTCTGCCTATAAAAAATAAATAAAATAAATAAATAAGGAGTTGCCATTAGTGTATATAAAATTTTACTTTGTGGTTATCATGTACAGATTTCCAACATTTCCTTCTATATTTTATGTTCATGGTTTCTATCTCTTCTTCAGTTTTGGAAACTATTCTCATCTCTGCCTGTTTCAGGACAGATCTCTGGTAGTTCATGCTCTATATCAATCATTAATTAACAAAAGATTGACTTAGCCATAACAGAAGAAAGATGCTGATTGAGGATATACACATTGAGAACTGCTTGAGTTTAATAGACAAGATTCTGAGTACCTTCAGATCCTCTTGGTTCCTTTGTACTCAGATGATACGAGGAAGTGAAGTGAATAACCCCATGACAGGAGCTTTTTAAACTGAGACTATGTCATTTGGTGAGTGGGGGAGATTTTGCTATTTGTTTGGTGAACTATGAGAGAATGGATACAATGATGAGTCAAGATTGTTTTAGTTGAGTTTGGAGATATCCTTAATTGAACCTGCTTCTGCTACCTGTGATCAGATGAGACATTTCTGGTGCGGACATAAGAGGTGCATCTGATGGTGATGAACTATTCTCCCCTTCAGAGAATTCATGCTGATCATCATATTCTGCCTTCCTTTTTCTGGGAGAGGACACATAAAAATTTATGATTTTCCTGTTCTTTAAAGTTACATTTAAAATTCTGTATTAGTTTTGAATTTACTGGCTTTATAAAACGATTGTTTATAACTGGCTCTGGTTTAAGTGTTTTCTTATTTGTGAAGGGCAGGGCAGAGGAAAAGAGGACCTGAAGGAGAAGGAAGAATTGCAGTGCTTGATGAATTATGAAAGATAAAGGGACAGATTTGGATCTTCTCCCTAAGTAGATGAATTATTTACTGATTGGGGAGATCCTGGGCTAAATGAGGGAAAATCTTACAGATTATCATATTTTATAAACTCTGTAAAGTAAAAAAAAGTCAATCATTTTCCATTTGATGAAAGTCTGAGTCATGAGTAAACAGATCTAAATGGTAGTAAAGAGGGTGGATGAATAAAAGAACAGAATATTTCCCCAAAAGGATCAAATATCACCCCACCCTACCCCTCACAGATCCATTATCCCATTGTTTTTTGAGAGTCTTGTCTGCTCCTGAATTACAGGTCAAGTGAAAGCATTGTCTAAAGTAGGACTTCTTAACCTTTTTCCACTTCCAACCCCTTTTTGCCTGAGTAATTTTTGAATGACCCCAAGTATATAATTATACAAAATAGGTATATAAAACAAACATTTACTGATAATAAATCATAAATTATAATATTATTCTTTGGTATACATATAATTTTACCATTTATTAAAAATGAAAGCAGATTTTCACACTAATGAGATGGGTGTGTTTCTTTATTTTTACATACAGAATTAAACTTTCTTAGAATATTTTATACCATATAACATAGGGCATATTCAACGTTTTTCAGAGTTGGTTGATGTATTGACTTTCCAGTCAACGATTTTGAGAACACTACTTTGCATAAACCCATAGTACAAAATGGTAGAAGTGTGCTGAGGGCCATTTCAGAAATTGTTGGAAATTCTCTTCTAATTTCCATAAAAATTCATTTAATGATGAAGTAAATATATTTTAGTTCATAACACATAGTAGTCTTGAATCTGAGCTGAGGTGTTTCTGCCAGCTTTTGTTGGCTTCGAGTGGTAAGAGAGCATGCACAGTGCAAAGTGCACATGTTGAGTGTTAAGATCCAAGCATGTAGGGAAATTGCATGGTGCAACATGGACAAGCATGGCCAGACATACCTTGGATTCATTACATGCTTGATTTTTACTGTTGCCAAATTTTTCACAACTGCTATGTCCAATTTGGCAATTCCGTGAATGATCACAACCCATAATTTAAAAAGTGCTGATTGAAATGAAGGTCATACTCTAGGCTGAGATTAGGGAATGGGTGGCTTCATTAATTAGACCATCCAAGAGGAAGTAGCTAGTTTTCTTCTTAAATCACATTTCCTCCCATATTCACACCTATGCCACGGATCTACTATACTTTTGAAAAACTAATTAAAATAGTAAATACTGAAAAACACTAATATTGACTCTTTACTAATCTTCAAAAGAAAATATAATTAGAAAAAAGTGTAATTCTTTAATGAAATATAAACACCCTCTTCAGCTGTTAATACTTCATACTTTGTTTAAGTAAGATCCATGATTTCATCAGTGTTAATATGCCTTCATTCATTCAACAAAAATTTTTCAACCCCTCCACAATTCTTAACATGGTTAAAAAATTAATTACTTACAAGCCCACCTTTTGAAGAAGTTATTTACATTACGAAAATTCTTGGTTGTTACCTTAAATGACAGACATGATTTCTTACCAGGCCCATGCTTGAAGTCCCTCCAACTTGGTAAAACTTCAAAAGCTGGTCTACTGTTTGCACAGGTTTGAGAATCCACAGTTTTTTCTCTACCAGTATGACTTAGAATGGAACTTTAGAGAAGACAATTGTTAATCACTGTTTCATTAAATTCTGAGATTCTCTACCATTTCTAAATAAAAACTTGACCCTAAATCTGTTCTAAATCTGTTAAAGTTCTCCTAGGACTTAAAAACTCAGCTTTGCCCCAATTTCAGTTTGAATAACTCCAGTGTAAGGTAAGCTTTACTTTATTTTCTACTTTGAATTTATGTGTAAAATATGTTCATTTGCCTTCTAAAACTCCCAATTGGGCTCTCAGTATATTCTTTCCCTTTGCCTCTGTACCTCAGTTTTGCACTATAGAAAATTGAATTTTGTGTCCCAAAGAGTTTGGCTTAATTCAGAAGAAACAAGAATAGTATAGTTTATCATTTAGCCTTATGACTATATATTTTTTTACCATCAAAATGTTTCCCTAGAAAGTGTCATAATTAACTGTGCTCTTCCCAACAGTTAACTGGAACTACCATGGATTTGGTGGAGATTAGTCAGAAATATTTCTTTTTTCTTTGCCCTGAAACCTTGGTCAGATCAAAACAACAGAATATTATTTCAGCATTTCGCTATGTCTCAGCCATCAGAAACAAAACTCTAACAGTGAAGGATGGAAGAAAAACTTTCTCTACAGAATGACTAGGTAGGCTCCTTTCAGAGTCTCCCAAGGTGTCACAGGATAATAGTTATTCATTCATCCAATAAATTAAGAAACACGGAATTCAGGGGGCCAACTGCTCATTTCTGGGCTGGCATAAGGTCATCAATGGACTGGCCCTGCTCCAAACACTTCTTCATCTCAATGAGCAACTTCACACCATCCACCATCATTTGTACCAGCTCCACCTCTGAGAAGCCCAGTCTGTCAGCATTGAAGATGTCAAAGACACCACCCATAGCTGCTGTGTCCACACCCCCTGCCCTCATCTTCTGCAGCTTCAATTGCTTCAGCACCTCATCAAACTTCTCATGTTTGGCCAGGTTGGCAAGTTTGATGTGGACATCTGGAAATAGGCTTGTGCCCAGGTTGAAGGGGTATGTCAAATGTAGCCCAGGTGAGGATTCCAAGTGAACTCATCATTCTTGGTTTTAAAGTCTGGATAAGCTCTCTGCAAAAACCTGTGAACACTTATTTCATGTTACCTCACTTTTGCATGAAAATAACCCACAGGTGTTCTTCTTCACCAATACACAACAGAAAAGTCTTCTTGTCATTGTGCCAAATGTCCCTCCATCTGTCCTGTCTCTAGCCATGCCAGAAGCCAAGAGGAGTAGGGAGACAGGCTTGTTGAAAAGGAAGTGGTCATTGATAAGTTTCTGCTGTTCCTGCTCCAGCATGTTCTTCAAAGCATCGTATTTCCCAAACATGTCATCTTCCCAGCTTCCCAGAGCCTTCAGATGCATTGAAGAACACAGTAATGCACGATTTAGAGCTCAAAATACATCTTTGCTACAATGTTACAAAGGGCCCATATTCATGGGGGGGTGCAACCTCTGTCAAGCCTTACTCAATTACAATTTCAACAATTATATTTGACTGGAACAGCATCACAGAAAACTTGCAGGTGGAAAACAAAGGAACAAAAGGTTATTGGGAGCAATGGGTTCTCTTCCTTAGGAATGGATTTCAGACCATTACTATAATATCTACCCATATCCTTCTCAGAGGGCCATACTGAAAACATCAATATCTGTTGTTCTCTCAAAAGGGCACATCCTGAACTTGAAAAAATTTTGTGCAGAAGCAACCTCTGTAAGACAAACAAGCCCACGGGAAATCCTGGCTGGGTCACTCCAATATGCTACCCAAATCCACCTTCTTCCATTCACAGAGGTAGTAATTTCTACATATCTTCTACATCTCAGCCTACAAAAAGTCCAGGGTGTCTACTCAAAGCACAGATAAGTCATTTGTACTCTGGATATCCTAGAACTTATGGCCAATCTGTATTTCCTCATCCTCCTTCAAAGTAGCCTACTCTCAGACATCTTCACATTCAAAGTACAAGGTAGTCGAATCCTGAGAGTTACTACATTATTATACCATAGCCATATAGGCTTTGTCCCCACCGAAGAATTAAAGAGGAGTCATTTCACTTCAGTTGAGAAACTGGAGATCTTCTTGCAAAACAAGGAGAAGGTCTTCTATTGGAACCAAGGTCGAAATCAAAGCGTACTTGGAAACACACAGAAAGATTAAGAAAAAAGAATCAAAGGAATGATTCCAATCAACATTCTGCATCCAAGAGGTTTGTACCACTCTGCGTTGTCTGTCTCCTGATTATCACCATGCAAGCAGACTCAATACTAACACGTAGACTAGTTTCTGAAACTCCCTTCCATTTGATACTCACTTACTTCAGGGAGGGGCAGCCTCCATGGTGAAATCAGGTACGATGTCCCACTTGGGGACCTTCCTGGAAAGCCTGGAGAAAAAGCACATCTCATCAGTGGGGTATTGCTTCTTGAGACAAGTGGCCTCTTCACACTGTACCCATATGGATTAAAACAGGAGAACCCACCTTTCATGAGCTCATGAGTTCACTAAAAGATACATCAAGGAAAAGTCAAAAAGTTTGACAGTGGCTTGGAGGAGGAAGTTGAAGCCATCATCCCAACAAGATGTTAATGACCCATGGGGCACAGAAGAAACATATGCATAAAGGATCATTTCCTGGAGAAGAGAACATGATCTTGACGGAAAATGCATGGATCTTTCTATATGGAAATTATTCCCCATCCAGAGGCTTCACAATTAGAAACCAAGAAAACAAATGGCAGCACTGGACACAAGATTAATTGCATGAAATGGTTGAAAAGCTTCCTTCAGATTTCTATATAAACTGCCACAACTTACGTGAAGTGACAGTGAATAATGTGAGTAGGAACAGAAGAAGACTGTAAACAGTAACAACAACATTGTGGGAGTGCTGACTTTCACGGGCTAAACATTCCTTAGAAATGCAAGTACCAAACAGAACTCACAAAGGCTCACAAATGAAAAGGTCATCCACATCAAGCAACAGATGCCGGGAGGTAGAATGCAGATTGGACAGTACCATTTGCTCTTTCTGTAGTTTCTTGGCCCTCTTCCTTTTTGGGAATCCATCCATTCCTTTCAATTGTTCTTGGCAGCATAACTAATAGGAAAATAAATTTCATTGGATGGTATATGAAGAAACGATGAGACAGGGCTCAAACACTTATGGTAGAATGGTATGGAAAAAGGAACCAAAAATTGGAACCCAAAATTTGACGGAAGAGAACTTTGAAAAAAAATCAACAAGTTTAAACAATAACATAAAAAGCGGAGTTGAACACAAAGTTTAATAGGGGAATAGATGTTAGATTGCAGACCTGCTGTAGAATAAAAAAAGGTCACTTCTCATAGAAAATTCAATGACATATGATTATTTTTGGAGGCTGGTTGGGCTCTCTTTTTGCCACTTATAGACATGGGGCCGTGACAATGCATGTTTCTTATAGTTTAAGATCATCAAAGGAGCAGTGGAATCTCTTTAGATCTAGGTGGTACACAACTGTAAGGTTGACTCAGGTTGGGACTGCTCAGATGACATGCTACTGTTTCTACAAACATAGGACAGAGAACAAGTGAAGCAAGAAAGAAATGTATTAACTGTCATCATAGAAAGTCTCGGGAACTGGAGAGAACAGGCTCAAATCCATTCACTTACCTTTGGCTTATGGAAATTGTAATGAATTTCTCCATGGCCAGGGAGGCAAAATACCTTGAATGGGACAAACCGGAATTTAAGGGATTGAAGGGGACAAACTGCTCTGCTAGAATATGTGGCAAAAGATGGGCCTTTTTTCGATTATATTCACACTCGTTGATCACCGCAGTGATCCACAATAAAGGCCCAAAATGCATTGTCTCTGGGACACTAGCAAGGACCTCCTTTAATTGCCAATGCGAGGAATCAAGTGTCAACTCTTAGTCAATTACTATTTTCACAAAAAGTTAGACAGGGAGAGTAAAGTGGAAAGCATGGACGTGGAAGAAAGAGGAAGAAAATATTATAAGGAGCAATGCAGTATCTTCCTCAGAAAATGCATTTGAGATGACTAGTGTCATGTCTACCAATGTCCTATTTAAACACGCAACAGACAATCCCGATGTCTGTCCACATACCAGAAAGGGACATACTGAAACTAAAAAAGTTTTGCCCAGAAGCAACTTCTGTCAGACAAAGAAAACCCAAGAGAAATTCTGGTTGATTCAGTTCAAAATGCTTCCCATATCTACTTTCTTCTATCCACAGGTACAGAGGTAATGATTTCTATCCAACCCCTATAGCTCACTCTTTAAAAATTCCACTGTGGCAACTCAAAGTACAGAGGGGTCGTACCTAATGTGCATATACTACAGGTGAGGGCAAATGCCCAGTTGATCATCCTCCTTTAAAAGAGCTTTCTGCCACACATCTTCACATTCAAAACACAAACTCAGTGAAATCTCTAACAATGACTGCATTATTATACAACACCCACATAGGCCTCTTCCCCTGCCATGAATTCAAGGGGACCCATTAGGCTCGGTTGGCATTGAGAAAGGGGAGATCCTGGCAAAACAAATTAAACGTCGACTACTGGAATCCAAGGTTGAGGTCAAGCAAAACTCGCTCATTCAAGACACACACAGAAAGAACAGGCAAAATAATCAGAGGGAGGATTCCAATCAACATTCTTCAACCAATAGGTTTGCGCGACTCTGCTTTGTCTACTTCCCCATCATCACCAAACAAGCACTCTCAATGCTAACACCGACACTAGTATCTGAAACTCCTTTCCAACTAATACTTACCCTCTTCAAGGTGACAGATCCCATGGTTAAATCAGGTCCAATTCCCCACTTGAGGACCTTCCTTAAAAGCCTGCAGGAAAAGGAAGACTCATCAGTGCAGCATTGCATCTTGCGAAGAGAAAAGTGGTCTCTTCCGGTGTTACCTATCTGGGGTAAATTGGGAGAAGGCAGCATTTATGAGTCCCTGACTTCACCCAAAGACACAAATTCGAAGATGTCAAAAAACTGCCACAATTTCAGCAAATTGATGCTGAATGAGGGGACAAGAAAAAAGAGAGGACCGTCCACAGGAACAAAAACCTCGGGGGATGGAATCTTTCATGAAACTAACTCTCCTTACAAATAAGAGGACATGAGAGACCTTGCAAAGTCATATGATCCAAGATGCCACCCACATCAAGAAAAAGAATCAAGGATGTGGAAAGTAGTTTGAAAGTTGACATTCGCTATAACTTTGATTTGCTTGTTTTCCTGCTTTTTCGGATTCATATATGTGAAAGGATGGCAGGGTGAAAGGACTCAAAAACTGGTAAACCGATATTTTTCAGAACACAGTGTGGAAAACAAAAATTCAGCACCTCGAAACAAGAACATAAAGAGTCCAGTTCAACACAGTTACATAGTGGAAAAGGTGCTAGATTGCAGTCTCTCTGACGACTCTAAAGAGTGCACATGGCATACAACACCCAGTCACACATGACTGTGCTTGGAGGCCTGTTGGACTCTCTCTTTGCCACTTCCACAAACATACTGCTTTGACAATTCATGCCTCTTCTGGCTTAAGGCTATCAAAGCAGTGGTGGTGGAATCCCTTTCCATGTAGAAGATACTAGACTGGGAGGCATGGTCAAGTTGGGATGGTTCAGATGACATGTTATTGCTTCCAAACATATGGCAGGATACGGAGTAGGTGAAGCAAAGCAGATGTATTTCCCCTCTAGTCGAAAAAAGTGCATTCCTGCGCCCAGCACAAGCCCAGATCCTTGAACTTACCTGTGCGTCCTGGACATTGCACTCAACTTCTCCATGGCCAGGAAAGCAAAATTGCTGGAACAGCAGAAATTAGAATTCAATGGCATTGAATGGGTCAAGTTACTCTGCCAGAACATGAGGCATGTGATGGCTGCACTTTTGCCTTACCTGATCTCTCGTTGGATACCGCAGCGAACCATCACTAAAAGTCACAATGCATCTTCTCTGTGATGCTAGAATGGCCCCATTTGATGACCAAGAGGGGGCATCCGCTATCAAGCCTGGAGCAATTCCACTTTCGACAGAGATGTTGGACTCGGACAGCATCATGGAGAGCCTGGTGGTGGAACAAACAGAAAAAGGCCTTATCAGCAGGATGGGCTAGCCTCCTGAGGAAATGTATTTCAGACCATAAGTATCAGTTTTACCCATTTCCTTCTTAGAGAGCCCAGTGACAATCGCGGTACCTCTCCATCTCCCAGAAGGGCACATCCTGAACTTCAAAAAGCTTTGCATGATGCCCAATCCCCATTTAATCATGCTCCCTCAAAGGAACATTCTCCCACACATCTTCACATTCAACAGACAAACTCAGTGGAACCTCTAACGGTGACTGCATTATTATCTCACACCCATATAGGATTCTTCCCCTGCCATGAATTCAAGAGGAGCCATTAGGCTTGGTTGGCATTGAGAAACTGGAAATCTTATCCTGGGAAAACAAATTAAGGCTGTCTACTGGAACCCAAGGCTGGAGTCAAGCAATACTCGCTCATTCAAGACACACACAGAAAGAACAGGCAAAAGAATCAGAGAGAGGATTGCAATTAACATTCTGCAAACAATAGGTTTGTGCCACTCTAATTTTTCTACGTCCTCCTCATCACTATTAAAGCACACTCAATGCTAACGCCAACACTAGTTTCTGAAACTCCCTTCCAACTAATAATTCCCCTCTCGAAGGTGACAGCCTCCATGGTGAAATCAGGATCCACTCCCCACTTGAGGACCTTCCCGAAAAGCCTGCAGGAAAAGGAAGACACATCAATGCCGCATTGCATCTTGGGAAGAGAAAAGTGGTCCCTCGTGGCATTACCTATCTGGGGTAAATTGAGAGAAGGCAGCTTTCATGAGTCCCCGCCCTCACTCAAAGACACAAATTCAAGGAAGTCTCAAACAGCTGGACACTGGCTAGGAGGAAGAGGCTGGTATCCATCATCTCAACGAGATTATTGATGATCCCTGTGAAATAGAAGCAACAATTGCAAGCAGGCTCACTTACAGGAAAAAAGAGCACAGCCTTCACTGCTGGGGATTGCATCGTCTCAAGTGGCTTTTAGTGCCCATCCACATGCTTCACACATAGGAACCACAAAAACAAAGTGGTGACTACAGAGAAGGCTAACAGCACGACACAGTGGAAGACCCTCTTTCAGATTTTCCCAAAACTGCCTCACCTTCGGCAAACTGATGCTGAATGAGGGGACAAGAAAGAAGACAGGACTGTCCACAGGAACAACAACCTCGGGGGACCGAATCTTTCTCGAAACTGTTTCCTTACAAAAAAAGAGGACAGGAAGTGGAATGTAATTTGGAGTGACATTTGCTGTATCTTTCATTTGCTTGCTATCCTTCTCTTCGGGATTCATCTTACTGTGTTTACTTGCCCTTGGCATCATGACGGACATGCAAGGAAGCTTCCTGTGCTGGTACCTCAAGTGAAGATAACATAAGGTTCACACATGTGCGACAGGATGGTAGGGTGAAAGGACTGGAAAACTGTGATACCGTTATTTTTCAGAACACAATGTGCAAAACAAAAACTCAGCACCTCAAAACAAGAACATAAAGAGCCCAATTCAACACAGAGTAACTGAGTGGAAAAGGTGCTAGAATGAAGTCTCTCTGACGACTCTAAAGAGACCACATGGCATGCAACACCCACTCACACTTGACCGTGCTTAGAGGCGTCTTGGGCTCTCTCTTTGCCACTTACACAAACATACTGCTTTGAAAATTCATACGTCTCCTGGCTTAAGGCTATCAAAGACCGGTGGAATCCCTTGTCACGTAGAAGATACTCGACTCTGAGGCATGCTAACGTTGGGATGGCTTAGATGATATGTTATTGCTTCCACACACGTGACAGAACGCTGAGCGGCTGAAGCAAAGAAGATGTGTTTTTCCTCTCCTCCAAACGAAAGAATGTAAACTCGTTTGCTGAGTACAAGCCAGGAACCTTGAACTTACCTGCGGCTTCTGGACATTGCAGCGAACTTCTCCATGGCCAGGACAGCAAAATTGCATGAACGGCAGAAATCAGAGTTCAATGGCATTGAATGGTTCAAGTGGCTCTGCAAGAACATGGGGCACGTTATGGCTGCACTTTTGCCTTACCTGCACTCTCGTTGGATACCGCAGGGAACCACCGTTAAAAGTCACAATACATCTTCTCGGTGATGCTAGAAATGCCCCAGTTCATGACCAAGAGGGTGCATGCACTATCAAGCCTGGGGCAATTCCACTTTCGACAGAGATGTTGGAAACGAACTTTATCGTGGAGAGCCTGGCAGTGGAACAAACAGAAAAAACTCCTTATCAGCAGGATGGGCTAGCCTCCTGAGGAAATGTATTCCAGACCATAAGTATCAGTTCCAGCCAAGTCCTCCTGAGAGTGACCACTGACAATCCTGACACCTCTCCTTCACCCAGAAGGGCACATCCTGACCTTGAAATAGCTTTATATGATGCCCAATCCCCATTTAATCATGCTCCCTCAAAGGAGCTTTCTCCCACACATCTTCACATTCAACAGACAAACTCAGTGGAATCTCTAACTGTGACTGCATTATTATACCACACCCATATAGGATTCTTACCCTGCCATGAATTCAGAGGGATGATTGCGATCAACATCCTGCAACCAATAGTTTTGTGCCACTCTGCTTTGCCTACGTCCTCCTCATCACCATCCAAGCACACTCAATGCTAACGCCAACACTAGTTTCTGAAACTCCCTTCCAACTAATACTTACCCTCTTCAAGGTGACAGCCTCCATGGTGAAATCAGGTCACACTCCCTACTTGAGGACCTTCCCGAAAAGCCTAAAGGAAAAGGAAGACTCATCAGTGCAGCATTGCATCTTGGGAAGAGAAAAGTGGTGCCTTGTGGCATTACATATCTGGGGTAAATTGAGAGAAGCCAGCTTTCATGAGTCCCCGCCCTCACTCAAAGACACAAATTCAAGGAAGTCTCAAACACTTGGGCACTGGCTAGGAACAGGAGGCTGGGATCCATCACCTCAAATAGATTACTAGTGATTCGTGTGAAACAGAAGCAACAATTGCAAATAGGCTCACTTACAGGAAAAAAAGAGCACAGCCTTCAGAGCTGGGGGTTGCATTATCTCATGCAGCTTTTAGTGCCGATTCACTTGCTTCACACAAAGGAACCACAAAAACAAGTTGGTGACTACAGAGAAGGCTAATCGCACGTAACGGTGGAAG
>CM053771.1:394907889-394935668 GCA_028658325.1 Potorous gilbertii | reverse complement strand
CTTCATTTGAGATAGCAGCCCATGAAGCTCCCTTGCCTGTCAGTCATGCTGCCCAGGGCCACTCAACGCAGTAAGATGAAGCCCAAAGAGAAGGAGAGCAAGCAAATCAAAGATACAGCAAATGTCAACTCCAAACTACATTCCACGTCCTTGGTTCTTTTTCCTGATGTGGAAAGCATCTTCGGTCGTACGACTTTGCAAATCCTCTTAGGTGCTGGCATTTGTAAGGAGAGTCAGTTTCATGAAAGATTCGGTCCCTCGAGGTTTTTGTTCCTTTGGACAGTGCTGTCTTCTTTCTTGTCACCTCGTTGAGGATCAGTTTCCCGAAGGTGCGGCAGATTTTGGAGTAATCTGAAAGAAGGTCGTCCACCATTTCGTGCGACTAGCCATCTCTGTAGAGTCACCACCTTGTTTTGGTGGTTGCTATATGCAAAAAAGTGGATTGTCAATAAATGCCGTATAAGACCATCCAAGCCCCAGCAGTGGACGGCAGGGATTCATGAAATCTGTCCTTTCTCATTTGACCCCATGTAGGTAATGTCACAAGGGACCACTTTTCTCTTCGCAAGATGCAGTGATGCACTGATGAATCTTCCTTTTCCTGCAGTCTTTTCAGGAACGTTCTCAATTGGGGAATGCGACCTGATTTCACCATGGAGGCTGTCACCTTGAAGAGGGTGAGTATTAGTTGGAAGGGAGTTTCAGAAAGTTGTGTCGGTATTAGCGTTGAGTGTGCTTGGATGGTGATGAGGAGGACGTAGACAAAGCAGAGTGGCACAAACCTATTGGTTGCAGAATGTTGATTGGAATCCTCCCTTTAATTCTTTTGCCTGTTCTTTCTCTGTGTGCCTTAAATGAGCGAATATTGCTGGACCTTAACCTTGGGTTCCAGTAGGCTACCTTTAGTTTGTTATGCCAAGAAAAGGTTTCCAGTTTCTCAAAGGCAACCTAGCCTAATGGCTTCCCTTGAATTCATGGCAGGGCGGGAGCCTGTATGGGTGTGGTATAATAATGCACTCACTGTTAGAGATTCCACTGAGTTTGTCTTTTGAATGCGAAGGTATTTGGGAAGTAGCTCCTTTGAGGGACGATGATGAACTGGGCATTTGCCTTTGCCTCTAATATATGCACGTTAGATATGACCCCTCTGTACTTTGAGTTTCCACAGTGGAGTTTTTGAAGAGTGAGCTATAGAGGGTGGATAGTTATCACTACCTCTTTACTGTGGATGGAAGGAGGTAGATATGGGAAGCGTTTTTAAGTGAATCAGCCAGGATTTCTCTTTGCTTTTTTTTGCCTGATAGAAGTTGCTTGTGAGCCAAACTTTTTGAGATTCAACATGTGTCTTTCTGTTAAGTGGACAGACATCAGGATTGTCTGTTGGGTCTTTAAAGAGGATTTTGGTAGACATAACACGTTACCTGAAATGCATTTCCTGAGGAACATATTGCATTGCTCCTTATAATATTTACTTCTTCTTTCTTCCACATCCAGGCTTTTCACTTTACTCTCCCAGTCCCTTTTTGTGAAAATAGTAATTGACTAAGAGTTGACACTTGATTCCTCGCATTGGTAATTAAAGGAGGTCCTTGCTAGCGTCCCAGAGACAAGGCGTTTTGGGAGTTTATTGTGTTTCCCTACTTTGACCAGCGAGTATGACGGTAAGCCACAAGAGGATGCATCATTTGCCACATGTTCTGGCAGAGAGTTTGTCCCCTTCAATGCCGTTGAATTCTGATTTCTGCCGTTCAAGCAATTTTGCCTCCCTGGACATGGATAATTTCCGTTTGCAATTTCCATAAGCCAAAGGTGAGTGAATGGATTTGAGCCTGTTCTCAGCACTTCCAGAGACTTTTTATGATGATAGAAAATACATTTCTTCCTTGCTTCACTTGTTCTCTATCCTCCAATGTGTGTAGAAACAGTACTATGTCATCTGAGCAGTCCCAACCTGAGGCAACCTTACAGTTGTGCACCATCTAAACCTAAACAGATTCCACTGCTCCTTTGATGGTCTTAAGCTATAAGAAACCTGTATTGTCTATAAGCGGCAAAGAGAGAGCCCAATCAGCCTCCAAGAATAATCATATGTGATTGGGTTTTCTATGAGAATTGACCTATTTTTTATTTTACAGCGGGTCTGCAATCTAACACCTATTCCCGTGTTAAACTTTGTGTTGAACTCCGCTCTTTATGTTGTTGTTTAAACTTGTTGATTTCTTTTCAAAGTTCTCTTCCATCAAATTTTGGGTTCCAATTTTGGGTTCCTTTTTCCATGCCATCCTACCATAAATGTTTGAGCCCTGTCTCATCGTTTCTTCATATACCATCCAATGAAATTTATTTCCCTATCAGTTATGCTGCCAAGAACAATTGAAAGGAATGGATGGATTCCCAAAAAGGAAGAGGGCCAAGAAACTACAGAAAGAGCAAATGGTACCGTCCAATCTGCATTCTATCTCCCTTCATCTCTTGCTTGATGTAGCTGACCTTTTCATTCATGAGCCTTTGTGAGTTCTGTTCGGTACTTGCATTTCTAAGGAGTGTTTAGCCCATGAAGGTCAGCAGTCCCACAATGTTGCTGTTACTGTTTACAGTCTTCTTCTGTTCCTACTCACATCATTCACTGTCACTTCACATAAGTTTTGGTAGTTTATATAGAAATCTGAAGGAAGCTCTTCAGCCATTTCATGCAATTAGTCTTGTGTCCAGTGTGCCATCTGGTTTTCTTGGTTTCTAAGTGTGAAGCCTCTGAACGGGGAATAATTGCCATATAGAAGGATCCATGCATTTTCAGTCAAGATCATGTTCTCTTCTCCAGGAAATGATCCTTTATGCATGTGTTTCTTCTGTGTCCCATGGGTCATTAACATCTTGTTGGGATGATGGCTTCAACTTCCTCCTCCAAGCCACTGTCAAACATTTTGACTTTTCCTTGATGTATCTTTTAGTGAACTCATGAGCTCATGAAAGGTGGGTTCTCCTGTTTTAATTCATATGGGTACAGTGTGAAGAGGCCACTTTTCTCAAGAAGGAATACCCCACTGATGAGGTGTGCTTTTTCTCCAGGCTTTCCAGGAAGGTCCCCAAGTGGGGCATAGTACCTAATTTCACCATGGAGGCTGCCCCTCCCTGAAGTAAGTAAGTATCAAATGGAAGGGAGTTTCAGAAACTAGTCTACGTGTTATTATTGAGTCTGCTTGCATGGTGATAATCAGGAGACAGACAAAGCAGAGTGGTACAAACCTCTTGGATGCAGAATGTTGATTGGAATCATTCCTTTGATTCTTTGTCTTTAAGCTTTCTGTGTTTATAAGTACGCTTTGATTTCAACCTTGGTTCCAATAGACGGCCTTCTCTTTGTTTTGCAAGATCTCCATTTTCTCAACTGAAGTGAAATGACTCCTCTCTAATTCTTCGGTGGGGACAAAGCCTATATGGTTATGGTATAATAATGTAGCAACTCTCAGGGATTCGACTACCTTGTACTTTGAATGTGAAGATGTCTGAGAGTAGGCTACTTTGAACGAGGATGAGGAAATACGGATTGGCCATAAGTTCTAGGATATCCATAGTACAAATAACTTACCTGTGCTTTGATTAGACACACTGGACTTTTTGTAGGCTGAGATGTAGAAGATATGTAGAAATTTACTACCTTTGTGAATGGAAGAAGGTGGATTTGGGTAGCATTTTGGAGTGAACCAGTCAGCATTTCCCGTGGGCTTGATTGTCTTACAGAGGTTGCTTCTGCACAAAATTTTTTCAAGTTCAGGATGTGCTCTTTTGAGAGAACAACAGATATTGATGTTTTCAGTATGGCCCTCTGAGAAGGATATGGGTAGAAATTATAGTAATGGTCTGAAATCAATTCCTAAGGAAGAGTACCCATTGCTCCCAATAATCTTTTGTTCCTTTGTTTTCCACCTGCACGTTTTCTGTGATGCTGTTCCGGTCAAATATATTTGTTGTTGAAATTGTAATTGAGTAAGGCTTGACAGAGGTTGCCCCCTCCAATGAATGTGGGCCCTTTGTAACATTGTAGCAAAGATGTATTTTGAGCTCTAAATCGTGCATTACTGTGTTGTTCAATGCATCTGAAGGCTCTGGCAAGCTGGGAAGATGACCTGTTTGGGAAATACTATGCTTTGAAGAACATGATGGAGCAGGAACAGCAGAAGCTTATCAATGACCACTTCGTCTTCAACAAGCCTGTCTCCCTACTCCTCTTGGCTTCTGGCATGGCTAGAGACAGGACAGATGGAGGGACAGTTGGCACAATGACAAGAAGACTTTTCTGTTGTGCATTGGTGAAGAAGAACATCTGTGGGTTATTTTCATGCAAAAGTGAGATAACATGAAATAAGTGTTCACAGGCTTTTGCAGAGAGCTTATCCAGATTTTAAAACCAAGAATGATGAGTTCACATGAAATCCTCACCTGGGCTACATCCTGACATACCCCTTCAACCTGGGCACAAGCCTATTTCCAGATGTCCACATCAAACTTGCCCACCTGGCCAAACATGAGAAGTTTGATGAGGTGCTGAAGCAATTGAAGCTGCAGAAGATGGGGGCAAGGGGTGTGGACACAGCAGCTATGGGTGGTGTCTTTGACATCTTCAATGCTGACAGACTGGGCTTCTCAGAGGTGGAGCTGGTACAAATGATGGTGGATGGTGTGAAGTTGCTCATTGAGATGAAGAAGTGTTTGGAGCAGGGCCAGTCCATTGATGACCTTATGCCAGCCCAGAAATGAGCAGTTGGCCCCCTGAATTCCGTGTTTCTTAATTTATTGGATGAATGAATAACTATTATCCTGTGACACCTTGGGAGACTCTGAATGGAGCCTACCTAGTCATTCTGTAGAGAAAGTCTTTCTTCCATCCTTCACCGTTAGAGTTTTGTTTCTGATGGCTGAGACATTTCAAAATGCTGAAATAATATTCTCTTGCTTTGATCTGACCCAGGTTTCAGGGCAAAAAAAAAAAGAAATATTTCTGACTAATCTCCACCAAATCCATGGTAGTTCCAGTTAACTGTTGGGAAGAGCACAGTTAATTATGACACTTTCTAGGGAAACCTTTTGATGGTAAAAAAATATATATATAGTCATAAGGCTAAATGATAAGCTATACTATTCTTGTTTCTTCTGAATTAAGCTAAACTCTTTGGGACAAAAAATTCAATTTTCTGTAGTGCAAAACTGAAGGAGGGAGGCAAAGGGAAAGAATATACTGAGAGCCCAATTGGGAGTATTTAGAAGGCAAATGAACATATTTTACAGATAACTTCAAAGTAGAAAATAAAGTAAAGCTTACCTTACACTGGAGTTATCCAAACTGGAATTGGGGCCAAAGCTGAGTTGTAAGTCCTAGGAGAAATTTGACAGATTTAGGACAGATTTAGGGTCAATTTTTTATTTAAAAATGTTAAAGAATCTCAGAATTTAATTAAGCAGTGATTAACAATTGTCTTCTCTAAAGTTCTATTCTAAGGCCACACTGGTGGGAAAATAACTGTGGATTCTCAAATCTGTGTAAACAGTAGACCAGCTTTTGGTCTACCAAGTTGGAGGGACTTAAAGCATGGGCCTGGTAAGAAATCATGTCTTTCATTTAAGGTAACAACCAAGAATTTTCCTAATGTAAATAACTTCTTCAAAAGGTGGGCTAGTAAGTCATTAACTTTTTAACCATGTTAAGAATTGTGGAGGGGTTGAAAAATTTTTGTTGAATGAATGAAGGCATATTAACACCGATGAAATCATGGATCTTACTTAAACAAAGTATGAAACTGCAGTAGTAACAGCTGAAGAGGGTGTTTGTATTTCATTAAAGGATTACACTTTTTTCTAATTATATTTTCTTATGAAAAAAAAGTCAATATTACTCTTTTTCAATATTTGCTATTTTAATTAGTTTTTCAAAAGTATAGTAGATCCGTGGCATAGGTGTGAATATGGGAGGCAATGTGATTTATAAGAAGAAAACTAGCTACTTCCTCTTGGATGGTCTAGTTAATGAAGCCACCCATTCCCTAATCTCAGCCTAGAGTATGACCTTCATTTTAATCAGCACTTTTAAAATTATGGGTTGTAATCATACACGGAATTGCCAAATTGGACATAGCAGTTGTGAAAAATTTGGCAACAGTAAAAGTCAAGTATGTAATGAATCCAAAGTATGTCTGGCCACGCTTGTCCATGTTGCACCATGCAACTTCCCTACATGCTTGGATCTTAACACTCAACATGTGCACTTTGCACTGTGCTTGCTGTCTTACCACTCAAAGCCAACAAAAGCTGGCAGAAACACCTCAGCTCAGATTCAAGACTACTATATGTTATGAGTTGAAGTATATTTACTTCATCATTAAATGAATTTTTCTGGAAATTAGAAGAGAATCTCTAACAATTTCTGAAATGGCCCTCAACACGCTTCTGCCATTTTGTACTATGGGTTTATGCAAAGTAGTGTTCTCAATATTGATGACTAGAAAGTCAAAACATCAACCAACCCTGAAAAACGTTGAATATGCTCTAAGTTCTATGGTATAAAATATTCTAAGAAAGTTTAATTCTTTATGTAAAAATAAACAAACACACCCATCTCAGTGTGAAAATCTGCTTTCATTTTTAATAAATGGTAAAATTATATGTATACCAAAGAATAATATTAAAATTTATAATTTATTATCAGTAAATGTTTGATTTATATACCTATTTTGTATAATTATATACTTGGGGTCATTCAAAAATTACTCAGGCAAAAAGGGTTTGGAAGTGGAAAAACGTTAAGAAGTCCTACTTTCAACAACGCTTTCACTTGGCCTGTAATTCAGGAGCAGACCAGACCCTCAAAAAACAATGGGATAATGGATCTGTGAGGATTAGGGTGGGGTGGTATTTGATGCATTTGGGGAAATCTTCTGTTCTTTTATTCATCCGCCCTCTTTACTACCACTTAGATCTGATTATTCATGACTCAGACTTTCATCAAAGGGAAAATGATTGACTTCTTTTATTTTACAGAGTTTGTGAAATATGATAATCTGTAAGATTTTCTCTCATTTAGCCCAAGGTTCCCCCAGTCAGTAAATAATTCATCTACTTAGGGAGAAGATACAAATCTGTCCCTTTATCTTTCATAATTCGTCAAGCACTGCAATTCTGCCTTCTCCTTCAGGTCCCCTTTTCCTCTGCCATGCCCTTCACAAATAAGAAAACACTTAAACCAGAGCCAGTTATGAACAATCGTTTTATAAAGCCAGTAAATTCAAAACTAAAACAGAATTTTAAATGTAACTTTAAAGAACAGGAAAATCTTAATTTTTTTATATGTCCTCTCCCCGAAAAAGGAAGGCAGAATATGATGATCAGCATGAATTCTCTGAAGGGGAGAATAGTTCATCACCATCAGATGCACCTCTTATGTCCGCACCAAAAATGTCTCATCTGATCACAGGTAGAAGAAGCAGCTTCAATTAAGGATGTCTCCAAACTCCACTAAAACAATCTTGACTCATCATTGTATCCATTCTCTCATAGTTCACCAAACAAATAGCAAAATCTCCCTCAAACCCCAACTCATCAAATGACATAGTCTCAGTTCAAAAAACTCCTGCCATGGGGTTATTCACTTCACTTCCTCTTATCATCTGAGTACAAAGGAACCAAGAGGATCTGCAAGTACTCAGAATCTTGTCTATTAAACTCAAGCAGTTCTCAATGTGTATTCCTCAATCAGTATCTTTCTCCTATTATGGCTAAGTCAAATTTTTGTTAATTAATTATTGACATAGAGCATGAACTACCAGAGATCTGTCCTGAAACAGGCAGAGATGAGAATAATTTCCAAAACTGAAGAAGAGATAGAAACCATGAACATAAAATATAGAAAGAAATGTTAGAAATCTGTACATGATAACCACAAAGTAAAATTTTATATACACTGAGGGCAACTCCTTATTTATTTATTTTATTTATTTATTATAGGCAGACACTTTAATGGGGCATTTTTTACAAATGGGTGTAGGAGAATCAAGCAACGCTGCCTTTGTTAGATGCAATCCTGGGCCACAGATCAGCGCACTCCTTGGCAACAGTCCTTGTGATGGCTGGACCTTTCATCTCGTCTTTGTTGTTTACTATGACCCCCTTGTTATCTTCAAAATATATGAACACACCATCTTTTCTCCGATATATATGGCTTCCGTTGCTATATTATCACTGCTGGATGAATCTTCTTCTGGAGCTCTGGCTTTACCTTTTTGACTGTAGCCATTACCATGTCACCTACACCAGTTGCAGGAAGCCTGTTCAATCTCCCCTTTATCCCCTTCATGGAGATGATGTACAGGTTCTGGGCACCCGTATTATCAGCACAATTGATGACAGCTCCCACTGGACGACCCAAGGAAATTTGGAACTTTCCTCGCAAAGACCTACCTCCTCCTCGCTTAGACATCTTGACTCCCGGAAAGCCCTCCTTTTGTTTTTAAAAGAAAAAGAAAGAAGGAAGGAAAACAGGTCTCAAGAATAGAATTTCAGCAAGACCCAGAAGGGACAAAAAATAAAAGTATTTACTTGTCTGCTGTTTCTTTCTTTTGGCTCTTCTATGTTAAAGGTTGAGAGATATGGGCAACATTTGCCCCATATGTTACATATATATTATGTAAATAATAAACAAAATAAACAGGTAAATCATTGTTTTTGTTATGATTATGAAGAGTACAGTATAAACAGTTTTAAAAAGAAATTATGATTTCTAAAAATTGTTCATATTTAAACAAGATTCTTTTTCTTTTCAACGTACACAAAATTTTATTATTCAGGATTTGCTGTAAAAGGGTTTACAATGGCAACAAGGAAGGAAAAGACCAAAGGGTAGACCACATCATTTCTGAATCTGGGCCCCAATTATCTGTTCAATAATAGGTGATAAGTTTTTTTAAATTAATTTATTTAAGTTTTCAACATTCATTTCCACAAAATTGTGAGTTCCAACTTTCCTCCACATTTTCCCCTCCCCCACCCCAAAACGCTAAGCATTCTAATTGCCCCTATCACTAATTTGCTCTCCCTTCTAGCATCCCTCCCTTCCCTTATCCCCATCTTCTCTTTTGTCCTGTAGGGCAAGATAAATCTCCATATTCCATTACCTTTATTTCTCACTTCCTAGTTGTATGCAAGAACAATACTCAACAACTGTTCCTAAAACTTTGAATTCCAAATTCTCTTCCTCCCTCCCTCCCCACCCATCCCCACTGGGAAGGCAAGCAATTCAATATAGGCCATATCTGTGTAGTTTTGCAAATAACTTCCATGATATTCATGTTGTATAAAACTATATTTCCCTCCATCTTATCCGGTCTCCCATTTCTTCTACTCTCTCTTTTGACCTTGTCTTCCCTCTTCCCATTGCATTCCCTTCCATCATCCCCCCACCCTCCTTATCCCCTTCTCCCTCACTTTCCTGTATTAGATTTTCATACAAAAATGAGTGTGCATTTTATTCTTTCCTTGAGCCGAATGTGATGAGAGTAAATTTCATGTTTTCTCTTTCACCTCCCCGCTTTTTCCCTCTACTGAAAAGTCTTTTACTTGAATCGTGTATGAGCGATAATTTGCCCCATTCTCCCTTTCTCCTCCCAATATATTCCTCTCTTACCCCTTAATTTCGTTTTTTTTTATACGGTCCCATACTATTAAACTCACCCTCTGCTCTCTTGCTCTGTGTGTGTGTGTATGTGTGTATGAGTGTGTGTGTGTGTGTCTGTGTGTGTGTGTGTGTGTGTGTGTGTGTAATCCCATCAACTACCCAGATACTGAAAAAAACGTTTCAGGAGTTGCAGATATTGTCTTTCCATGTAGGAATGTAAACAGTTCAACTTTAGCAAGTCCCTTATGATTTCTCTTTCCTGTTTACATTTTCATGCTTCTCTTGATTCTTGTGTTTGAAAGTCAAATTTTCTTTTTCTGGTCTTTTCATCAAGAATGCTTCAAAGTCCTCTATTTCATTGAATGACCATTTTTTCCCCTGAAGTATTATACTCAGTTTTGCTGGGTAGGTAATTCTTTTTCTTAGTCCTAGGTCCTTTGACTTCTAGAATATAATATTCCCAAGCCCTTCGATCCCTTAATGTTGAAGCTGCTAGATCTTGGCTTATTGTATTTCCACAATACTCAAATTATTTATTTCTAGCTGCTTGCAATATTTTCTTCTTGACCTGGGAACTCTGGAATTTGGCCACAACGTTCCTAGGAGTTTCTCTTTTTGGAACTCTTTCTGGAGGTGATCAGTGAATTCTTTCAATATTTATTTTGCCCCCTGGTTTTAGAATATCAGGGCAGTTTTCCTTGATAATTTCATGAAAGATGATGTCTAGGCTCTTTTTTTGGTCATAGCTTTCAGGTAGTCCTGTCAGTTGTTTTTCCAATGGGATATTTCATATTATCTTCCATTTTTTCATTCTTTTTATTTTGTTTTGTGATTTCTTGGTTTCTCATAAAGTCATTAGCCTCCAACTGTTCCATTCTAATTTTTAAAGAACTATTTTCTTCAGTGAGCTTTTGAACTTCCTTTTCCATTTGGCTAATTCTACTTTTGAAAGCACTCTTCTCCTCATTGGTTTTTTTGAACCTCTTTTGCCAAATGAGTTAGCCTATTGTAAAAGGTGTTATTTTCTTCAGCACTTTTTTGGGTCTCCTTTAGCAAGCTATAGACTTGCTTTCATGATTTTCTTGCATCTCTCTCATTTCTCTTCCCAGTGTTTCCTCCATCTCTCTTACTTGATTTTCAAAATCCTTTTTGAGATCTTTGTCTATTACTTCCATGGTAGCATGGTCTTAGGAAGATGCACATGATATGTCCCTTAACACAATTGTGGGAATCACAGGACTTCCCCAGCAAGGTCAGGGAGCTAGCCTGGGACAAGTTGACCATTGCTTCCCTTCCCAGAGTGCCCTCTGGAAAGACAATGTGATAAACCCATTCTCACTGAATGAATTCAGGGACAGAGGGCTTTGAGGAAGATATTTATTTTTACACTTTCCTGCAAGAAGCTGGAGTGGTGGTTGCTAGGATCAACCACACTGATACAGAAGCAGGAGTGAGGTTAAACAATTCTGTCCTTCCTGTTAGAGGTTTGGGTTAGTTCAAATTCCTCACCTTATTTCTCTGCATTCCCTACTTATGCAGATTTGCTATCAGGGCATGACCTCTAGGGTCCCAGCTGTTTATAACACCCCCCCACCCCCTTCTACTTTCCCCCTGAGGTCAAGATATCCTTGACCATGATCCTTGCAAAACAGGTTATACATGCTTATCACAAACTCCCATCAGCCTAGGGGTTTTACTATTTGTCAAGAACATTTGCAGAAGCAAAACAAGTGCAAAAGCAATATCGCTTCTTACAATGAGGAAACTTATCAAAATTGATGAGCCATTAAAATAAACATTTCCCAGAGGCTTGAGGGGAGTGAGGGAAAGAGGAATCAAGGGATTACCCTGGAAAGTTCTGGAGTAGATAGACAACAGAATGAAAAAAGATAGATGCTTTCAAAGAAATAATGCAGTGTATAAAATGTCAATCCTGGAGTCAGGAGGACTTCAGATCGAATCCAGTCTGAGATCATACTATTATGTAACCCTAGGTAAGTCACATTGCTGAGGTTTAGGAGTGTTGGGAACCCCAAAATTCAAGGACAAATAACACGGGTCATGCCTCAAATGAATTTAACCCAAGCCTTCTTTTAGTCAGAGACAAAGTTTATAATAACACTGGTTAGGGTGGGGCAAGATTTTAAGAATCTGAGCATCGGTCAGACTTTTAAGAAATCTCACCATTTTAATAGAGCAACATGGATCTTTTATACAGAGACCATGGGAACAGAGAAGGTGTCTAGATGGAATTAAGGAGTGGAGGTCTATCCAGGGGTATTCCTATTTGGGATCCAGATCCCATCCCCATAACATAACCCTGTTGCCTCAGTTTCCTCATCTGAAAAATGACCTAGCAAAGGAAATGGCCAACCACTCCAGTATTCTTGCGAAGAAAATCTCAAATGGAATCACAAAGAGTCAGATATGATTAAATTGACTCCACTACAGCAGAACTGCAATTAAATCTTTTTGCTACCTCCAGAGAATGTGAACAAATTAACCACAATTGGTTTCTGAAAAAATTGGCACAATTTTTCAGTATGTTTTGACTTTGAGTTCCCTATTTGTTTATTTCGTTTCATAAAACTGAGGTACAGAGAAGTTAAATGATATGTTGTCTGGCACAGTAGATAGAGAAATGAACTTGAGATAGGAAGATTTGAGTCTGAATCCTGACCAAAGAATAGCACTGCAATGTTGGGCAAATTAGTCAATTTCTAGCATTTTCAGTGTGAATTATTTTAAAAATTACCTTTTGGAAATACTAGTCTAAGTCACCTTAGACTCCTCTATCCCTCTCTGTCAAAGTCTCATGAATTTTTTTCTTGTAGGAGTCCATTTAAGGCAAGCTTTGTAAGAGACCATGAAGGGAGGGAAGCTGTTCTCTAGCCCTAAGATATTGTCATAAAAGCACTACCACTAGTAGGGGAACTTCAGGTACTACTCCATGCTCAGCTTCCTTTTTTGTTTCTCCCACTCTAAAACCGAAGAAACAGTTCCGGGGGAGCTCTGATGATGACAGCCTTCTTTATCTCTTATCCTGCCTTAGTTTCAAAGGGCTTCTTACTACTCAGAGAATCAAAAATAACAAGGAATAATGTATTTCACAATTTTCCATGAGGAACCCAGACTGTTTTAGCTTGCAAGTATACATTTTCCCAGAAGTTCTGATAAGTAAACACTAGGGATAAAGTAATGAAGAAAAAATGTGTAGAAGAATGCCATTCTATCCCCAAAGGAATGAAAGCTAGATATGTGTATTCTCTGATATTGTACCAACACTGTGCCTCCAGGTATCTGTGCCCAGATGTTTGACATCACAGAGCATCAGGTGACCATGGTCTATAATATTACCAATACTTGCCAGTACACAATAAACTTTGAAGTGATACTTTCCCGGGAATTTGCTGCTACATGAAAGAAATGGTTCTTTCTTATGAACTACATCACATCAGTCCTTTCAGCTTAGGATAGTCTTTTGGCAAGCATTCCGAGCCTTTAGACCCAAACTTACTTCCAATCCCTCTTAAGAGGACATTGGTACCCCAGTTCCTAATAAATAGATTAAAAGACCTTGTGTACATGTTTAAGACAGAAATAGAGGGATGTGCATGTGAGAAATAATTTCTATAACATCCATTTGTAAAATGAAAATAATATACTTTATAGGGTGGTTAGAAGAAGCAAAGGAGATATTAAAAGCAAAAACATTTGGTTAACCATCCTATTTATCCTGGGATATTATAAGTCCCTGCCCACCAACACTTCAAGCTTTGTGCTTAGTTTTGCCATCCTTTCCTATTCTTGTCCTTTATTTATTAAATTTTCATTATTATTTCCCTGATGAGATTGTCAGCTATTTTGGGGCAGGAATTGTGTCTTGTTCGTATTTATATCCCTCTTAGTTCTGAATTAATGTACACATATGATTTCTCAGTAAATTTGTATTGAGGCAATGATCAGTTGTACTCTCAATAATATATAAGGAAACAGATTTTCTGCTGGATAAAAATACATCAGGGCTTTGCTACCAAAAGACATGCAACATGAAATCAGGAATGATGACTGAGTGAAGAACAAGGTTACATTTGAGTCAGGAGACAAACTTCATTTTACCTTCTTTTTCTGGATTAAATTCATTAATGAGCTAAACCAAAGAAAATCTTGGCAATATTTTAACATATAATTCTTTGTAACTGAAGGTTTTCATCTCCTAATGAAACACAGGGGCCTAAAAGAAAAGACTTAATTTTAGCCTTGGTGAAGTCTGTCTAGCTTTTGTTTTTGTGTTTTTAATTAATTTATTTGATTTTAGCTTTCACATTCACTTCCACAACATTTTGAGTTCTACATTTTCTCCCCATCTCTCCCCTCCACCCACTCCAAGAGAGCGTGCATTCTGATTACTCCTTCCCCCAATCTTCCCTCTCTTCTATCACACTCCTTTCTCTTATCCCCTTTCCCTCTTATTTTTTGTAGGGCAAGATAGATATCTCTACCCTATTGGCTGTATGTCTTATTTCCGAGGTGCATGTAAGAAGAATTTTTAACATTCAT
Organism: Potorous gilbertii; assembly: GCA_028658325.1. Lineage (NCBI taxonomy): Eukaryota > Metazoa > Chordata > Mammalia > Diprotodontia > Potoroidae > Potorous > Potorous gilbertii. The sequence continues at coordinate 394,921,447 of CM053771.1, read as the reverse complement.
TTTTTAAACTTTGACTTCCAACTTCTCTCCCTTACTCCCTCTTCACCCACCCCCATTGCATAAACAAGAAATTCAATATAGGTTATACATGTGGAATCATGAAAAACACTTCCACTACAATCACATTATGAAAGACCAATTATATTTTCCCTCTATCCTATCTTGGCCCCCATTTATTCTATTCTCTCTTTTTATCTTGTCCTTCTTCGAAATTGTTTATTTCTCATTAACCTCTCCTCCCATTTGCCCTCTCTTCTATAATCACCCAACTCTCTCGCTTATTCCTTTCCCCCTTATTTTCCTGTAGTGCATGATAGATTTGATACCAAATTGAGTGTGCATGTTATTCCTTCCTTAAGTCAAATCTGATGACAGGCTCACTCTTTCCCTCTAACCTCCCCACTCTTCCCCTCCATTGAAAAAACATTTTCTTGATTATTTTATGTGAGAGATAATGTACCCTATTCTTTTTATCCCTATTTCCTTATCCCAATATTTTCATTTCTCACCCCTTAAGGTTTTTTTTATATCATTCCTTCGTATGCAACTTATGCTCTACCCTCTATATGTATGTATGTGTGTATATGTATATATATATACATATATATATATGTATATATATATACATATAGATAATATATGTATATACACACACCCCCTCCAACTACCCTAATTTTGAGAAAAGTCTCCAAATTTACAAATATTATCTTGCCATGTAGTAATGTAAACAGTTCAATTTCAGTAATTCCCTTATGACTTCTCTTTCCTGTTTACCTTTTAGTGTTTCTCTTGATTCTTGCATTTGAAAGTCAAATTTTCTATTCAGTTTTGGCCTTTTCATCAAGAATGCTTGAAAGTCCTCTATTTTATTAAATGACCATTTTTTTCTCCCTGAAGTATTACACTCAATTTTACTGGGTAAGTGATTCTTGGTGTGAATCCTATCTCCTCTGACCTCTAGAATATCATATTCCAGGCCTATTGGTCCCTTAATGTAGAAGCTTCTAGATCTTTTGTTATCCTGATTCTGTTTCCATAATGCTCTATTTGTTTCTTTCTGGATACTTGCAGTATTTTCTCCTTGACCTGGGAGCTCTGGAATTTGGCTCCAATATTCCTAGGAGTTTTCCTTTGGAGATCTCCTTTAGGAGGTGATCTCTGGATTCTTTCAATATCTATTTTATTCTTGGGTTCTAGAATATCAGGGAAGTTTTCCTTGATTATTTCCTGAAAGATGATGTCTAGGCTTTTTTTGATCATGACTTTCATGTATTCCAATAATTTTTAAATTTCTATCTTGTATCTATTTTAGAGATCAGTTGTTTTTCCAATGAGATATTTCGCATTGTCTGGATATTTTCCATTGTTTTGGTTTTATTGAGTAATTTCTTGATTGCTCATTATGTAATTAGCTTCCATCAACTCCATTCTAATTTTGGAAGAATTATTTTCTTTAGTTAGATTTTGAACCTCCTTTTCCATGTGACCAATTCTACTTCAATAAGGCATTCTTTTCCTCATTGCATTTTGGATCTCTTTTGCCATTTGTGTTAGTCTATTTATTAAGGTTTCATTTTTTTCAGCATTTTTGGGTCCTCTTTAGCAAGCAGTTGACTCATTTTCATGATTTTCTTGCATCACTCTCATTTCTCTTCCATATTTTCCCCCTACTTCTCTTTTCAAAATCCATTTTTAGTTCCTCCATGGTCTGAGATCAATTCTTACTTTTTCTTAGAGGCTTTGGATATGACTTTGTTGTCTCCTTCTCCTTGTAAACTTTGATCTCCTTTGTCACCAAAGTAAGATTGTACAATCTGTTTTTTCCTGCTTTTGCTCATTTCCTTAATGAGTTACTTGATTTTTGAGAATTTTGTCAAGGTGGTTCTCTGCTTGCAGTGGGTAGGTGTGTACTGTCAGTCACTTAATTCCCCCACAATCTATGGGATTAGAACTCCAGAGGCAGCAACTGCTGTTGACCCTGCTGCTGCTGCGGATTCCCTGAGACCCTGCATCCTCTCTGCCCTCTTGGGGCTGAAGTCAGATCACTGTACTCACTCACAACAGGTTGGAAAAGTTGTTTTCCAGTGACCTTTCAATTTGTCCACAGCAACTTGGGGTCATAAAATCTGGAAATCTTGGCCAATGATTCCATTCTCCCTAGACCTGCTCAGGTCCTGAGATCTTCACAGCCCATGCTTCACTGTGCTCTGCTCCCAGCTTGAAGTAATAGATGTTTCCCATCTATATTCCAGGTTTTCTTAGGCTGAAGAATTGCTTCACTCCATCATCCCATGATAATGGACTAACTGAAGGGGACTGATGTGGAGGTCTGTAGACAAAAGCTACCAAGATTTTCTTATGGTAGTGGGGATGAAAAGTAAGAATCTCAATGTGAGAAAGGTGACTGATGATGGAATGATGGAGGTAGGGAGAGAAACTGGAAGTAGTAATGGGGAGTGAGGAGTACTCTAACTCATCTGCCTTGACCTGTGAGCAACAGCAAATGAATGTACCTTTGATCAAGGGATACCATGACTAGGTCTAAGGATCTCATCTTTAGACAATCATAGAAAAAGTAATTTTCCAATATGCACACAATTTTTTATTGCAGTTCCTTTTGTAGTAGCACAAAAACTAGAACAAGGTAGTACCTATCCTTTAGGGAATGGATAAACTAGGGGATATGAATGTAATGAATATTATTGTGATGACAGGGGATAGTTTCAAGAATACTTGGGAAGAGGTATGAAATGAGAAGAATCAGGAGAAAAATCTGTACCATAACATAAAGAAGACACATCTCAAAAGATCTGAGAACTTTCATCAGTGAAATGATCAGCTATGATTCTAAAAAGGGAAGATTATGGCCTCCAGGTATTTTAGAGGGGTGTCCATAATTTTGTTCATGCTATACAGCTTTGAAGTAAATAGTCATTTGTAAAAGCTCTTCTGACTGTTCATTTGAACTGGGTTCAAGGGACCTCTAAAATTTGGGGAATATAATCAGCATTGCCAGGAGTCAATGGCAAATCCTAAACACCTCTAAAAATGCCTGAAGGGTGCCCGAAAACCCTGAGGAAGGTCTAAGTATAACATACCTGGCACACAGGCAGTCAAACTAATAGTAATCACTATTATAGACAGTTGATAGGAGGACTTGTTTTCCCCCCAGAAAAGTATAAGGATGGAATGGCAAAAAAAAAAGGGGGATGAGAACAAAAGAAAAAAATGAGGATCATTGAGGAATCTTTTTTTTAATGCAGAAAAGAGAACAGAGGTTGAAAGAAGAATAGACAAGATGGACAACTTTGAAAATGACAGGTTGAATTTTATATTTTAAAAAAAACCAAGCTCCATTTGAGGCCTAGTTTCATGCACAATTCTTTTCTTCTTCGTTTGTGAAAATGCTCATTTGAATTTGTTAAGTTTGGAATATAAATAACATTTTTTAGAAAGGAAGCCTTCTCACCAATGGAATAATGGGTCTTTTGATATCATGAAATATGAAAGCATACCAATATCACCATGTTCTTTCCCCCCCTCTAGCATTGGAGAGTGGGATAATTGTGTGTTTTCACTCCCTTGGTCTGTGAGCTCCTCAAGAACAGAAAATGCCTTTGTGCCTTCTTTGTATCCCTACTGCTTAACACAGAAGTAAAGACTTAATAAATGTTTGTTGATTATAAAAATTCACAGTCAGTTGCCCTCATGAGTCCAAAAGATAGGCTTTGTGATTCTCTAGCTCTTTAAAATAATAGGTAAGACATAAACTCAAAGCCCAAGATTGAGACACATCCAAGGCGTCAATAATTCAAAAGGAAAGAGTGAACTCTTTTTTCCATTTTGAAATTTCTCTGAAAGACCTGAACTTCTCCCTTGTCTCCTTGGTGTCTCTTCTGTGATGTTCTTGCTGTCAAGAGCATTTGGTCCACAAATGACTTGATCTGATGATCATTTCTGCACCCTTAGCTGGTGACAGTTGGTAAGGATGAAATCAAGCCAGGTGACCTTTGAAGGACCCAGGGGCACACAGTCTGAATAAGAGCCTGAGGAAAGTGTTCTTAAAGGGTGTAGAGGCCTAGATTTTTCAGAAAGGCAGTGTAAGGCAATGGAAACTGGGGCACTTTAAAGAGAAATCTCACATCCATTGTCTATGAATCAGGCAAAGAAATGAGTATAGGTTTCAGTTTTGTCGAAGGCTTAGTTCCCTGAATATTATGAGAATCATTTGAGATCCTTGAGGCACAAGTGAAATAGATTGTAAAATTTTCCAGGTCAATAGCTGGGGTCTGCCAGAGTGGAGTTTGGTAAATAGGGGATCACTATTTTCTCCATAGGGATAAAGCTGGTGATATGATAAACAACATTTATTTCCTTAGGTGACATTTTCTTTTTTTTCTTTCTATTTTTAGTATTTTATTTTTATTTTTTCCCAGTTACATGTAGAAACAATTTTAGCATTTGTTTTTGACTTTCAAATTTCCTCCCTTCCACCTTCCCTAACACCCCATCCCCCATTGGAAAAGAAGCAATTCAACATAGGTTATATATGTGTGAGCATGCAAAACTTGCCTAGTAGCCATGTTGTGAAAGAAGATATAGACAAAAAACTCAAGAAAAATAAAGTGAAAAATAGTAGCTTCTATTTAGATTCAGAAATCATCAGTTCCTTCTCTGGATATGGATAGCATTTTTCATCAAAACTCCTTTAGAGTTGTTTTAGATCACTGTGTTGTTGAGAAGAGCTAAGTAATTTACAGCTGATCATCTTACAATATTGCTGTTATTTTGTACAAAGTACATTACATATTGCATCAGCCCATACAAGTCTTTCCAGGTTTTTCTGGGAGCTCCTCATTTCTTCTAGTACAAGAGTATTCTGTCATAATCACATACCACAACTTGTTCAGTAATTCCTAAATTGATGGGCATCCCTTCAGTTTCTAAATATTTGCCCCTAGAAATGAGTTGCTATAAATATTTTTGTACATATAGGTTATTTTCTCTTTAGGTTTTTCAAATTTTTTTTAGTATACAGTCTTAGTAGTGTTATTGAAAAGTCAAAGTATATACGTACAGTTTTAGAGCCTCTTAGGCATAGTTCCAAATTCTTCTATAGAATGGTTTAATCAATTCACAAGTCCAACAACAGTATATTAATGTCTCATTTTCCCCATATCTCTATCAACTTCTGTCATTTCCCTTTTCTGTCCTCTTAGTCAAGCTAGAGGGTAAAAGGTAAAACTTCAGAATCATTTTATTTTGCATATATACTATAAATAGTGAGTTATGGGCTTCAGTTTCATCTGAAAACTAATCATATCTTTTGATAATTTTTCCCATTGGTGAATTTTGAAAATATATTTTTATAATTACAATTGCAAATTTTTATTAACTGGACTCAGTTGTGTAGGTTTGAAACATGAAGCCTTAATCATAGAAACTTCCTCCAAAATTTTTTCAAACTAATAATCTAACTGTATTTCCCTCCATCCTATCCTCTCTTGTTTATTTTATTCTCTCTCTGCTTTCACCCTGGCCCTCTTCTGACATTCCTCCCCAAAGGTGTCCTACTTTAAATCATCCCCACCACACTCCTCTTGTCCCTTTCCCCTCTTACTTTCTGGTGGGGTTAGATATATTTCCATACCCAATTGAATGGGTACGTTATTCTACCTTTGAGACAATTCTGATGAGAATGCGATTCACTCCACCTCTTGTTCTCCACTGTAAAATTTCTTTCTTGAGGTAGAGACAAGATGGCCGCTCCTGAGATTATTAGCCCACAAATTAAATGTTTGAAAAACATCTACTTGAACTTCCAGTAGCCAAGATGGTGGAGTAAACTGGAAGTGCTCTTATTCTCTCCTTGTTGACCTTGAAAAACACAGAAAATACCGATCCAAGAAAAATCCTGGACAGTCTCTCAACTTTTATTTTATTTTTCATTTTTAACACAATTGATAACAGATAAAACAATTTGAACTTTTGGTCAGGTAATACTTTTTTTAAAGTATTTACAATATGGACCATAAAATCATTAAGGAGAGTCCCTATTGCTGTGGCTGAAGGGGATCAGTGTAGTATTGCAGCTGACCCAGAAAGCCCCCTTTTTAGCAAACCAGATGAAGATTTAGAGACTCAGGGTGGGTGGAACCTATGAGGGCCAACACCAGGAGCCCAGGTGTGCCTTAGCACAGCCACAGGAATTGGGCACACATCAGCACAGACAGTGGAGGTTCACCAACTGTGGAACCTGCCTGTGCTCTAGATCAGGGGAGAAGGAGACCTCCTGCAGCCCGACCACCCCTCCCCCACACATTACACAGTGAGCTTCAGGGTAACCCCAGGGACACTGACAAAGGTTTCACCTTACTTGGGCCCTGGCACATACCAGTGAGCTCAGGACCATATAAGTGTCAATATTCTAGCTTCTACTTGAAAGAACCAGAGGGAACAACACACAAAGCCTCAACTTCCCACCACAAGAGACCTAGACAGAGACCTCTGTGCCCCAGAAGCAGAGATCCACTTTAAAAACCAGGAAAAAGGCAATCAAGATGAGCAAGAAGCAAACAAGAAAAGCAAAGACCATAGAATCTTAGTATGGGAAAAAGACCAAAATATGAATACAAAAGAGGTCAACATTGAGACTGTACTCACATCTGAAACCTCACAAGGAAAGACAAAATATTCTCAAATTCAAAGAGAATTCTTGGAAGAGCTCAAGAAGGAAATTTTTTTATTTTATTTTTCATTTTTAACACAATTTATAACAGATAAAACAATTAGAACTTTTGGTCAGCTAATACTTTTTTTTTTTAAGTATTTACAATATGGACCATAAAATAATTTTTTTTAAAACATTAACCAACTGAAACACAAATAATATTTGCTAACTTCACAAGCTCTTAACCTAATTATCTGCACAGTATTACTAAGAATTAAAGGATCCTAACTTGTTGTTGGTCTAAAGTCCGATGCCTAATAGCTTAATTTTAGACTTAACCTTGCATGTTCCTCTACCAATACTCTATAATTTAATAGACCTGGTATTAAGCTTACAAACCTTTCGACCATAGGAAATTGCCACCAAGAGTAGGGACATTGCAAGGAAACAGTATCTCCCCAATCTCAAGTCAATTCCAGGCAGGAGTAGATTGTCAACTTGCATTGACTCAGGCTTAAAGTCTGCTACGTGTTAGTGGGGAAATTGAGTTAGGGGAATCCTACCTCAGCCCAGGCTGAAAAACTACTCTCCCACACTTCCCGTGAGATCACCTTTTGCAGTTCATACCAGCGTCTCACAGGCTTACTGGAATCATGGATTGGAGGCTCAGACCACCTTTCTTGCTATCCATATCTGAAGTTAGACTCTAAAGAACAGTCACTTAATAGTCCCATAGCATCTAAAAATGGCAAGTTCCAATAACCAGGTTTGAAATATGGTTATAATTTCACTCTGGCTAAGGAACATCTTTTGAGGCAAGTCTTAAGTGGCTTACATGCCTTTCTATACATGTTCTAGTTCCTGATTAAATAGCAATCATAAATCAAATTTACCATTAAAACTTTATCTTTTCCATGAATGCCAAATTTTACCCGAGGTTACCTTCCTCTAGGAAATTTAGACTTAAATTCTTTTCTTCAGACTAAAGATGTCATTGATTTATTCTCAGTAATTAATTCAGTCAGTTGTTTTAATACTAATTGCTTTTACCTCACTTTGTAACATGTCCAATTTTTCTCCCCATCGCTCCCCTCCCCTACTTCCTAACACCTTGCATTCTGATTATTCCTTCCCTCAATGTACCCTCCCTTCTACCACACCCCACCCTTCCCTTATTCCCATCTTCTCTCTTTTCTTGTAGGGCAAGATAAATTTCTATACCCCATTCCATATATTTCTTATTTCCCAATTATATGCAATAAAAATTCTCAACATTTGTTGCTAATACTTTGAATTCCAACTTCTCTCCCTCCCTCTCAACCCCACTGAGAAGGTAAGCAATTAAATACACATTAAATATGTGTCATTTTGCAAAAGGCTTCCATAATAATCATGTTGTATAATAATAATTATATTGCCTTCTGTTCTACTATATCCCCCTTATTTTCCCCCCTCCATTGACTTTATCCCTACTCAAAAGAGTTTATTTCTAGTAACTCCCTTCTCCCATTTGCCCTCCCTTCTATCATTCCCCTCACCCCATTTGTCACCCCTTCCCTACTTTCCTGTGGTATGAGATAGATTTTCATATCAAATTTCAAGAGCATGCTATTCCCTCTTTCATATATGGAAAGAGTAGCTTCACTTTCCCCCACTCCCCTTCTCCCTTTTCTCCAGTGGTGAATAAGATTTTTCTTATCTCTTTTATGTGTTCTAGCCTGCCCCATTTGACTTCTCCCTTTGTCCTCCTGATATTTTCCTCTCCCACTCCTTAATTTTTATTTTATTTTTTTTTTGAGTATGGATATCATCTCTTCTGATGCAATATACCCTGTACTCTCTGTCTATATATGTGTATGTGTGTGTGTATGTGTGCATGTGTGTATGTACAATCTCTCCATCTGCCCAAATGCTGAGAAAAGATTCAAGAGTTATAAATATTTTCTTTCCATATAGTAATGTAAACAATTCAACTTTAGAAAGTCTTTTATTATTTTTTCTTTCCTGCTTACCTTTTCATACTTCTCTTGATTCTTGTATTGTAAAGTCAAATTTTCTATACAGATCTGGTCTTTTCCTCAAGATGAATGATTGAAAGTCCTCTATATCATTGAATTACCATTTATTCCCTTGAATAATTATGCTCAGATTTGGTGGGTAGGTGATTCTTGGTTTCAATTCCAGTTCCTTTGACCTCTGCAATATCCCATTCCAAGCCCTTCGATTCCTTAATGTTGAAGCTGCCAGATCCTGTATTATCCTGATTGTATTTCCACAATATTCAAATTGTTTCTTTCTAGCTACTTGTAGTATTTTCTCTTTGATCTGGGAACTTTGAAATTTTGCCACAATATTTCTAGGAGTTTCTCTGTTCAGGTCTCTTTCAGGAGGTGATCAGTGGATTCTTTCAATATTTATTTTACCCTCTGGTTCTAGAACATCAGGACAATTTTCTTGATAATTTCATGGAAGATAGTGTCGAGGGTCTTTTTTTGATCATGGCTTTCTGGTAGTCCCATAATTTTTAAATTGTTTCTCCTGGATCTACTTTCCAAGTCACTTGTTTTTCCAATGAGATATTTCAGATTATCTTCTATTTTTTTAAACTTTTGGTTTTGTTTTCTAACTCCTTGGTTTGTCTCATAGTCATTCATTTCCCTGAACTCAATTCTCTTTCAACAATTTATTTTGTTCATTGATCTTTTGAACCTTCTCCTCCATTTGGCTAATTCTGCTTTTTAAAGCCTCCTCCTCCTCATTGGAGTTTTGAACCTCTTTTTTCCAATTGAATTAGCCTCTTTTTTAAAGCTGTTATTTTCCTTATCATTTTTGGTTCTCCTTTAGTAATCTGCTAATTCGTTTTTCAAGCTCTTCTATTGCCTAAACCCAATTTAAGTTCCCTTTGGAGGCCCTGGAGGCAGAGGCCTTGACTTCCTGTGAGAGTATGCCTTGTTCTTCCTCATCTGAAAGGATGGAGGAAGAGACACCTGTTCCTCAAGAAAGTAACCTTCTATGCTCTTATTTTTTTCCCCTTTTTTGGGGCATTATCCCAGTCAATTACTTGACTTCTGAGTTTCCTCTCCATAACCACCTCACCTCCAATTCCAACAAGCCAGCACTGGGTGCTGAGACTCAGATGAGCTGCTCCAATCCCTCAGGGGCTTTAGGCAAGGGCAGGCCACTATTCAGTGTGAGATTAAGATCAGCTGCTCAGGTTGGGGCAGGGCTGCCACACAGGGCTCAGTTCCCTCAGGGAGTTTATCATGAGACCTTCAACAATGGATGTGGGCTACTGCCTGCTTTGAGAGCCCCTGTTGGCTGCTGCCTCCACTGCTGCCACCTGAGGAGGCCTGAGTTGTGGGGAAACCCTGCTCCCTTCTCTGCCAGCTGAAAAATCCCTTTCACTGACCTTTAATGCCTATGGGTTGAGGGATTCTGTCCCTGAAGCCTGCTTGGTTCTGCTCCCCCTGGTGCCATGTGGTCAAGGTTGGACTGTGCTCTGCTCCACGTCCAGTGTGACAGATTTTTCCTCTTGGTCTTTCAGGTCACTCTGGGCTAGAAATCTCCTCCACTCAGTTCTGTTGCTTCTGCTGCTCTAGAATTTGTTGAAAGTTCTTCTTTACAGGTATTTTATGGGCTGTGGGGTAAGAGCTAGTGTATGTATGTCTTTTTACTCCACCATCTTGGCCTCTAGAAGAAATTTAAAAGCCAAATTAGAGAGGTAGAAGAAAAATTGGCTAATGATTTTTAAAAATATGAAAAAAGAATTCACTGAAGAGAACAGCTCAATATAAAGGAAAACTGGGCAAATCGAAAAGGAAGGAAAAAATATAACTGGGAAAAGTGAACAAATGTAAAATGAAGTACAAAACCTAACTGGAGAAAATAACTTTTTAAAAGGAACAACTGGACAAATGGAAAAGGAGGTGTAAAAGTTAACTAAAGAAAACAATGTGTTAAATATTAAAATTGGGCAATTAGAAGCTAATGACTCTATGAGACATCAAGAATCTGTCAAACACAATATGAAGAATGAAAAAAATGAAAGAAAATATAAAATATATCATTAGAAAAACAACGAAGTGATAAATATATCCACGAGAGAAAGTCTCAGATTTATTGGTCTACCAGAAATCCATGATGATAAAAAGCTCCTGTACAATATCTTCCAAGAAATCATCAAGGAAAACTGCTGTGATTAGATACCAAGGGTAAAATAGTCATCAACAGAATCCCCTGATCACCTCCTGAAAGAGATCCAAAAATTGAAAATGTCAAGGAATGTTGTTGCCAATTTCAAGAACTGTCAAGTTAAGGAGAAAATATTGCAAGCAGTCAGGAATAAAAAAATTCAAATATCAGAGAACTACAGTCAGGATGACACAGGATCCTACAACTTCTACATTAAAACACTGAAGGAATTGGAATATCATATTCCATAAGGCAAAGGAGCTTGGACTACAATCAAGGATCAATTAACCAGCAAAATTGAGCATAATATTTTAGGCAAGGAGATGTATATTCAATGAAATAAGAGATTTTCAGATCTTTCTGATGAAAAGACCGGATCTCAATAGAAAATATGATCTTCAATAACATCCAAAAGTCTTCCATTTTCTCCCTCTATTTTCCCTCTCCTTTCTCAAGACAACATGCAATCTTATATGGGTTTTACACATATATATGCCTATTAAACACATTTTCACATTAGTCATGCTGCATAGAAGACTTGAATAGAATGGGAATAACCATGAGAGATACCAAACCAATCCAAAATGTAACTCAAAATAAAATGGTCTGCTTCATTTTGTGTTCCAGTTTCATAGTTCTTTCTCTGGATGTGGATGGCATTTTACCTCAAGAGCCCCTTGGTAATCTTTTAGATCCTTACATTTCTGTGAAGGTTAAGTCTATCAGAAACAAACTGCGGTTGTAACTGTGCACACTGTTCTCCTGGTTCTGCTCATTTCACTGGTCATCAGTTCATATAAGTCCTTCCAGGTCTCTTTGAAGTCATCCTGTTCATGATTTCTTAGAGCACAATAATATTCCATTATATTCATATACCCCAACTTGAAAAGCCTTTCCCCAACTGAAAGAAAATAATTTATAAAAAAACAAACATTAAAAGTGCCCAAATATGAGAATGCAAAAGAATTGATCTTCAAATAGAAGACTCAAGAGACAAATAAAAAGGGAAAGGGGGGGAAACTTGTTATTCAATATGCACAAACTGTTTGCATCCCTATAAAGGAGGATAATACTTGTGAAGCTTGAGAAGGTATTTTTTATGATATTTAAAAGGGATATACATAGATAGGAGTGGTAATAAAATAACTCATGTAATAAAAAAGTGAGTAAAGGGTCTGAAGGGATTGTAATAAGTTAAGAGAAAAAGAGGAGGCAGAAAAAAGTAAATTACGTCATAGGAAGAGGAACAAAATCCTATTTCAATAAAGAGGAAGAGGGGAGGGGGTTGATCACTATTTGAGATCGACTCTTATCTGATTTGGTTCAAGGTGGGAACAGCATATACAGGTAAGTATAGAAATCTAACTTGTCCTATAGTTTTAAGGGAAAGGGAGAAGAAAAGGGAGGGCAAATGAAAGAAGGGAGGGACGAATTGGGGAATAGGTGGAAAAAATACAACTCTATTGTGAAGGGGAAGGGTGAACAGAGAAATAAAAGCATAAGATGGGAGAAGCAGGATGGAGAGAAAGCTATAGATGGTCATAATAACTGTGAATTTGAATGGGATTAACTCTCCCATAAAACAAGAGGAAGATAGCAGAGTGGATTAAAAACCATAATATCAAAATATGTTGTTTACAAGAAACACATTTGAAAGAGAGGGTTACTCACAGCAGAATATATTATCCTTCAGCAGATGTAAAAAAAAAAAAAGAAAAACAGGGGTAGCAATCCTAATCTCAGATAAAGCAAAAGCAGAAATAGATTTAATCAAAAGAGATAAGGAAGGAAACTATATCCTACCAAGTGGTATAGCATCCAAATTCTTAGAGGACAAATTAAAGGAGTTATGGGAAGAAATAGACAACAAAACTATAATGAGTGCAGGGGACTTCAAGCCATACCCCCCTGCCTGAAGTTGATGAATCTAATGTCAAAATAAAACAAGAAAGAAGTTAAAGATCTGAATAAAATTTTGGATAAGGTAGGTATGATAGATCTCTGGAGAAAATTGAATGCGGATAGAAAGGAACATACCTTTTTCTCAGTAATGCATGGCACATATACAAAAATTGCCCATGTACTAGGACACAAAATCCTTACAATCCAGTACAGAAAGGCAGAGATAGTCAATTCATCCTTTTCAGAACATAACACAGAAAAAATTATATGTAATAAGAAGTCATGGTAAGATAGACCAACATTAATTGGAAATCTAATGCTAAAGAATGAGTGGGCTAAACAACAAATCATAGAAACAATTAATAACTTCATTCAAGTGAAAGACAATAATAGGACAAACTTCCAAAACTTATGGGATGCTGCAAAAGCAATTCTGAGAGGTTTTATATTATTGAAAGCCTATATGAATAAAATAGAGAAAGAGGAAATCAAGAGATCAGGCAGCTGAAAAAGCTAGGAAAAGAACAAATTGAAAATCCTTAATTAAATACCAACTTAGAAACACTGAAAACCAAAGGAGAGATTAATAAACTGAAATTAAGACTACTATCGAACTAATGCATAAAACTAAGAGTTGGTTTTATGGCAAAACCAACAAATTGATAAACCTTTGGTCAATTTGATTTTTTTAAAAAGAAGAAAACCAAATTACCAATATTAAAAATGAAATGAGCATACTCACATCCAATGACGAAGAAATTAAGACAATAATTAGAAATTACTTTGCCCAACTGT
>CM053771.1:394891474-394907389 GCA_028658325.1 Potorous gilbertii | reverse complement strand
GAACTAATGCATAAAACTAAGAGTTGGTTTTATGGCAAAACCAACAAATTGATAAACCTTTGGTCAATTTGATTTTTTTAAAAAGAAGAAAACCAAATTACCAATATTAAAAATGAAATGAGCATACTCACATCCAATGACGAAGAAATTAAGACAATAATTAGAAATTACTTTGCCCAACTGTCTGCCCATAAATTTGACAACCTACGTGAAATGGATGAGCATTTAAAAATATAAATTGTCCAGAATAACAATAGAAGAAATTAAATACCTAAATAAACCTAGCTCATGAAAAGAAATTGAACAAACCATCAATTAACTCTCTAGGAAAAAATTTCCAGGGCCAGATGAATTTAAAAGTGAATTCTATCAAACATTTAAATAACAGTCAATTCCAATATTATGAAAATTGACAAATAAGGAGTCCTATCAAATTCTTTTTATGATACAAATATAATTCTGATATCTAAACTGGGAAGAACTAAAATGAAGAAAGAATATTATAGACCAATTTTTCTAATAGAATATAGATGCAAATATATTAAACAAGAAATTCCCAAAAATATTAAAGTTACAAATCATGTGAAAAATATATTATGATCATATAAGAGTTATACCAGGAATGCAGGGATGGTTCAATATTAGGAAAATTATCAGCATTATGGATCATATAAACAGCAATACTAGTGGAAATGATATGACTATCTCAATAGATGCAATAAAAACTTTTACTAAAATAGAATACCATTCCTCCTGAAAACAGTGGAGAAAACAAGAATAAATGCCATGTTCCTAAAAATAATAATTAGTGTCTAAACCATCAGCAAGCATTATCTATAATGGGGTCAAGCTAGATGCATTACCAGTAAGATCAGTAGTGAAACAAGGATGTCCATTATCTCCACTGTTATTCAATATGGTGATAGAAATTTTAGCTATAGCAATAAGAGAAGAAAAAAGAAATTAAAGGAATTAGAATAGGCAAAGAAGAAACTAAGTTGTCATTCTTTGCAGACCATATAATGATATACTTAGATAATCCTAGCGAATCAAGTAAAAAACCTCCTTGAAATAATAAACAACATTGGCAAGTTGCAGGTTACAAAATAAATCCACATAAATCATCTTCATTTCTATATATTACTAACAAAGCTCAACAGCAAGAGATAGAAAGAGAAATCCCATTTAAAGTTACAGTAGACACTCTAAAGTATCTGGGAGTCTGTCTGCCAAATTACATAATTACATAACACGATTACATAATGCTTTCCACACAAAGAAAGTCAAATCTAAGTAATTGGAAAAGGATCAGGTGCTCATGGGTAGTGCAAGCTAATGTAACCAAAATGACAATTCTGCCTAAATTAATTTGCTTTTTCAGTGCCGTACCAATCAAATTACCAGAAAAGTATTTTCTAGAACTAGAAAAATAATGAGAAAATTCATCTAGAATAAAAGTTGCAGCATGTCAAGGGAATTAATGAAAAGTGATGCTAGTATAATAAAATAGCAACCATCAAAACCACTTGTACTGGCTAAGAAACAGAAGGGTAAACTAGGGGTGTAGGTGAGGTAATCAAGCTACATTAACCAATGAATATAGCAGTCTACACCCAAGAACCCTGCTTCTGGTATAAGAACTCACTGTTTAACAAAATCGCCTGGGAAAACTGGATAATAATGTGGCAGAAACTAGTCGTAGACCAATGCCTGACCCTGTTCACAAGAATAAAGTCCAAATGGGCTGATGATCTAGGTATACAGGCTGATACTGTAAACAAATTAGGGGAGCACGAGATAGTGCACTTGTCAGTTTTATGGAGAATAGAGAAATTTATGATCAAACAAGAGACAGAGAACATAATAAAGGGCAAAGTGGATAATTTTAGTTACATTAAAGTAAAAAGTTTTACACATACAAACTCAATGCGAACAAAATTAGGAAGGAAGCAGAAAACCGGGAAATAGTTTTTACAACGAATGTCTGTGACAAAGGCCTCATTTCTAAAATACATAGAGACCTGGTCAAATTTACAAGAATACAAGTCATTCACCAGTTGATAAATGGTCAAAGGATATGAACAGACAGTTTTCAGAGGAAGAAATTAAAGTTATCTATAATCATATGAAAAAATGTTCTAAGTTACTTTTGATTAGAGAGATGCAAATCAAAACAACTCTGAGGTACCACATCACACCTATTAGATTGTCTAACGTGACAAAACAGGAAGATGATAAAATTTGGAAAAGGTGTGGGGGAGTTGGAACACTAATTCATTGTCGGTGGAGCTGTGAGCTGATCCAACCATTCTGGAGAGAAATTTGGAACTATGCCCAAAGAGCTAAAATATGTGTATGCCCTTCCACCCAGCAATATGTCTTCTAGGGCTGTATCACAAAGCAATCATAAAAAGGGAATAAGTCCTACTTATTCAAAAATATTTATAACTATTCTCTTTGTGGTGGCCAAGAACTGAAAATTGAGGGAATGTCCATCAATTGGGGAATGACTGAACAACTTGTGGTATATGCATTTAATGGTGTATTATTGCTTTTTAAGAAATGATGAACATGAGAACTTTAGAAAAACCTGGAAAAACTTATAGGAACTGATGCTGAGCGAAATGAGCAGAACCAGGAGAACATTATACACAGTAAAAGCCTTAGTGTGTGAGAACCATTTGTTATACACTGAGCCCTTCACAGCAATGCAAGGCCCTAAAACATCCCCAAAGGATTCTTGAGGCAAATTGCCATTCACATCCACAGAAAGAATTGTGGAATCTGAAGGTATAATGAAGCAGACTCTTTTCTCTTGTGTTATGTTTTCTTTCATTTTTTTCTCATACTTTCTCCCATTCATTATCATGCTTCTATGCAACAGGACTAATGTGAAATGGGTGTAATAAGAATGTATATGTAGAATCCATATAAGATTGCATGGCATCTTGAAGAGGGAGAGGAGAGGGAGTGGGAGAAACTTATGGAAGTGATTGTTGAAAACTGAAAACAAATAAATTAATTAAATTATTTTCTTTGAAAAAGCCCTTTCTTACCTCCTTTATGTGAAATAATTTGCCCCATTCTACCTCTCCCTTCCTCTTTCAATCAATATATTCCTGTCTCACCCTTTGATTTTATTTTTTTAGGTGGGTGGAGCCAAGATGGCAGAGTGAGCAAGTACTCACCTAAACTCAAAGACAAACTCCTTCAGATACCCCAAAAAGAGAATCTGAACAAGTTTTAGAGTGACAGACTCCACTAGGAGACAGAGTTTGGCAGATTTCCAAGCCAGGACAGCCCAGAAGGTCAATGGGAAGGATCTGTTGAATGGGACTGGAGGAATACAGAGTACACAGGGTATACCACTGCAGATTCCCCCATAACAAAGCTGAGCACCAACCATCTGGCAGTCTGAAGGAGTGCAGATTCTTAAACACATCAGCCAGGATGGGAGTCCAGTGGAACTGATTGAGAGAGAAGCACAGAACCCCAGGTAACAACAACAACGACTCCCAAGGCTATGAGCTTGCAGATTAAATGCCTGTAAGTCACTTACTTCAATTTCAGGGAGCCAAGATGGCGTAGTGATCTGTAGATGCTATCCTTCTCCCCTTGTTGACCTTGAAAAACACAGAGAATATTTTCCCAGGTATGCATGGAAAAAAAAAACCTTGTTATTCAATATGGGCAAACTGTGTACATGCCTATAAGGGAAGATGATACTTGTTAATCTTGAGAATTGTGTATTTATTATTATATTTAAAAGGGATATACATAGAGGGAGTGGGTATAAATTGAATGATGTGATGATAAAAATGTGATTTAAGGGTGTGAAAGCATTGTAAAGAGAGTTGTGTAAAACAGGAGGCAGAAAAAGGTAATTTACATCACAGGAAGAGGCACAAAAATGTATTACAGTGGATGGAAAGAGGGGAAGGGGATGAGCACTGTTTGAGTTTTACTTTCATCTGATTTTGTTCAAGCAGGGAACAACAAACCCAGTTAAGTATAGAAATCTAACTAGCTCTATAGGCAGCAGGAGGGTTAAGGGGAAGAAAAGGGAGGGTAGGCTAAAAGAAAGGGAACAAGTAGTAAGGGAAATGTGGAGTAAAAGGGAGGGGGGGCTGAAAGAAGGGAGGGAAGATTGAGCAAGGCACTGCTCAAAAATTAAAACTACTGTGGAGGGGAAGGGAGAATGGAGAAATAAAAGCATAAACAGGGGGAAATAGGATGGAGGTAAAGACACAGATATTAGTAATCGTAACTATGAAAGTGAATGGGATGATCTCTCCCATAAAATAAAGGAAGACAGCAGAATAGAAGAAAGCCATAATCCAACAATCTTGTTTACAAGAAACACATTTGAAACAGGGGGATGTAAACAGGGTAAAGGCAAATGTTGGAGCAGAATATATTATGCTTCAGCTGATGTAAAAAAAAGCATGGTTAGCAATCCTAATCTCGGAATAAGCAAAAGCACAAATAGATCTGATCAAAAGAGATAAGGAAGGAAACTATACCCTGCTAAAAGGCACCATAGATAATGAAGCAATATCATTACTAAACATATATGCACCAAGTGATATGGCATCCAAATTCTTAGAGCAGCAATTAAGGGAGTTACAGAAGAAATAAACAGCAAATGTATAATTGTGGGGGATTCTTAAACTATACTTCCCTGAACTTGATAAATGTAAACTCCAAATAAACAAGAAAAAGTGAAGAAGATGAATAACTCTCTGGATAAGGTAGATATGATAGATCTTTGGAGAAAATTGAATGGGGATAGAAAGGAATATGCCTTTTTCTTAGAGGTACATGGCACATATACAAAAATTGATCATGTACTAGGGTACAAAAACTTCTCAATCTAGTGCAGAAAGGCAGAGATAGTTAATGAATCCTTCTCAAATCCTAATGCAGTAAAATTATATGTGATAAAAGGCCATGGAAAGATAGACCAAAAGTTAATTGAAAACTAAATAATATGATCCTAGAGAATGAGTGGATTAACCAACAAATCATAGAACCAATCAACAATTTCATTCAAGAGAATGACAGTAATGAGATAACCTACTTATGCAATACTGCAAAACCCGTTCTTAGGGGACTTTTCATATCATTAAACGCCTACATGAATAAAACAGAGAACAAAGAGATCGATGAATTGGGCATGCAGCTGAAATAGCTAGAAAAAGAACAAATTGAAAATCCCTAAGTAATACCAAATTGGAAATAATGAAAACCGAAGGAGAGATTAATAAAATTGAAATTAAGAAAACTATTGAACTAATAAATAAAAGTGGGAGTTGGTTTATAAAAACAATAAAATTGATAAACCTTTGGTCAATCTGATTAAAAAATTATTTTTAAAGATATAATCCTTTCATATTTGTCATGCCTGTGCTTTCTCTCTCTCTGTCTCTCTGTCTCTTTCTCTCTCTCTCTGTCTCTCTCTGTCTCTCTCTCTCTCTCTCTCTCTCTCTCTCTCTCTCTCTTTCTCTCTGTCTCTCTCTCTCTCTCTCTGTCTCTCAACATGGCTTCTAACTGCCCTACTAATGACAAATTTTTATGAGTGACAAGTCTCATCTTCCAACGCAGGAATGTCAACAGTTTAACCTTATTAATTCCGTTATGGTTTCCCTTCCCTTTCCATTTTTATGCTTCTCTTGAGACTTGTATATGAAAGTCAAATTTTCTATTTGGCTTTTGTCTTTCCATTGAGGATGTTTGGAACCTCTCTTTTTCACTGAATGTACATTTCTCCTCCCCCGCCCCCCAACCCCAGAAAGATTATACTTAGTTTTGCTGAGTAAATGATGTTGCGTTTAATCCTATCTCCTTTGCCCTCAGAAGTGTCATATTCTGAGCCCTCCAGTCTTTTTTAATAGAAGTTGCTGAATTTCATATTATCCTGAATATGGGTCTACCATACTTGAGTTATTTCTTAATGGCCACTTGTAAAATTTTCTCCTTTACCTGGGAACCAGGATAGGAAAGAAAAGATGTGTACAAACAAAAAACAAAGAATACGAGTTAGAATCTGTTAGGATTAGGGTTAGGAAAAGAATGTGTTTATATATACATATCTTTGTGTACATATTTATGCATACATATATGTCCAAATATATCTACACTAAATTGTGACTTAAGGAGGAAGGGAGGAAGTAAACATTATAAACTTAAATATAAAATAAGGAAAGAGAAAACATGTCATGTGCACATAAGAATATGAGAGAGGACTGAACATATGTAGCAATAAATTTCCATCTTCTTTTCTCTCTTCCTTCCCCCTTCCTCCCTATGTCAATTTTTCCTCTACCACTTCATTTGTATAAGAGACAGACCCATTTCTTGTACCCCTGCATTTTGGGGTTCCCAGCACTGTTAGACAACAACATTTAGTGCCCCAAAAGAATTTAAATATGAGAACAGAATTGATAAACTTATCTTTTGGAGTTGGGCTCCTCCAAAAGATATATATATATATATATATATATATATATATATATATATATATATATATATATATATATATATATGTATATGTATATGTATATATGTATGTGCGCGTGCACACACGCACACACACACACACACACACACACACATACTCTGTTCTCCATGCTCAGCAAATAAAAGATTATAAGATCTCAGCTCTGAAACAATTAGGAGGCACATTTACAAAGGAGAAAGTAATGTCTAGTGGACCTCCATCTCATCAAGAGTAATATAATTGTTGAATGCCATTTTATCCAGGATTTAGAAACAGTTAATAGTTTGGAAGAAGAGGGGGAAGCAAGGATGAAAGATATTCCCTTTTGATTATGGTTCTTTGGATCAACCAGACATATCACTTGTGGATTTTAGATGGTTCATGGATGATATAGTAGATGAGGTGTTCCCACACAGTTTCCCAGTAGATCTTATAAAGAGGGAGAAATAGAATTAGGCATTAAGTGGTGAGGTAGGTGTTTTTGTCAATTCACCTTTCATGATTTATGAAAGCAGCCCTGGTAGGCCAAGAAGCATTTTCAGTAAGATTGAGCATGATTGACCTGTTCAAGAGAATGTATGAATGAAACAACCATTTATCTCCTATACATTGATGAGGACACGATGTTTATTCATAACTTTAATAGTCATTCTTATTTCCTACTTCCCACCACTTTCATTACTGTAAACAAAACCAACATTCAATAAAACTTTCTTAAAAAATAGGAAACAGTGTACAGAAATTAGTCATGAGTCTAGTCAAAGTAGTTAAGTAGTCAAAGCTGGGAAGGATGCAGGCTAGCAGATCTTCTCACAGTTTTTCTGTATAAAATATTCACCTTACTCTCATCAAATGCACAGATTCCTAAAGAGTCTGGCCTGCTTGTGTTTCATTTCACTTGGTAGCACAATCCCTTTCCTTCCCTCTTCCAAGCATGCTATCAATCCTTACCTCCAGGCATAAAAAGTTATTGTTCAAAATTAAAGAAATTTAAAGTCATAGAGTTTCAACAGATAAAGTTGCTAGAAGAGCAAAGAGGAATTCTACTCCTTTACATTCTCATGAATAAATTTTACCTGATATCTAATTTTGTTAATAAGTTAGCAAACTGAGAACAATGAAAATGAAAAAAAATACAAAATTTCTTTAAATATGTCAAATAAGAAAAGATAATAAAAAGAAATGAACAAGATAACAGTACAACAGTTCTTCCAGAAATAAAATGATTTAGCCATCGATGTTCCACAGTTATATGCCAAAATATTGAGAATGGAAAATGGAACAGTATCTCAATTCTGTCATCTGTGATTTTATCATCAGCATCTGTTCATAGTGAGTTTTCTCAACTAAGGAAAGGATAGATTGATCAGTAAGTCAACAAATATTTATGAAGTACCTCCACTGCTCACAGAATTTGTTTACATACTTGAACTGGGAAGGATTTTTCCAAAACAATCTCTACTCTCAGAAAACTCCAAGTCTGTTATAGGACTTATGATGCTTACAGTTATGTATAAATAAGCTATCGAGAGGATAATAGGTGAAATAATCAAGAGAGGAAAGGCAAGAGAAAAGGGCAATTTAGCAAAGCCTTCTTCTAAAATATCTTTTTAGCTTGGACTTGGAGGAAGTCAGGAATCTTTTTTCAGAGGTGAAATATCAGAGCATTTCAGGCATTGGATGCAGCCAGGGAAAATACCTGGATTTGGGAGATGAAGCGTCTTGATACTCATATCCTCGGACAAGATACAAGGCCTCTGTAGTGATTCCCCAGTCTTGAAGCCCTCCTGCAGGCCCCTTGCTGTGAGGCTGCCTGCTGTTGCACTTGAACCTCTTTCTCCTCTAATCTAAAGCAGCAACCAACATTTTTTTTTCAAAAATGGAGAAAGAAAATAACAGTCTAGCAAAATCTTTTGATGAGTCCAGTACTGTCCTAAAGCATAAACTGAGGAAGGATAGAGCATGGAAGCCTGTTAAATGTGTGTACTGGGGTATGTAAATAATTAAATGTAAATAATAAATATATAATTACTAATATATAAATTTTCTCCTTTCTCTTGTATTTTTGTTGGCAATGTACAGAAATGTTGATCTTTTGGGGTGCACTTTGCATCTTGCTCTTTGCTCAAATTTATATTTGAATTACATCTATTGGAGTCACTAGTCACTTAGTAAAACATCATGTCATCAGCGAAATTACTAGGGTATTGAGCAAAATGTCCTCTGAGATTCCTTCTAGCTTTCATTAAATGTATTATCACAATGACTCTGTGATGCTGCTGCCTCTGGGTTAGGGAAATTACATTTTACACCTCCTATGGCCTTCTTGAGCCTGTCAAAGAGGCGGGGTGTGGAAAGGTTGAATGTTTGCCTTTGGCTCAAGCCCCTGCCAATAATATTTCCCCCATCCATTTTAGGTTTCCCCCAACCCCCCCCCCACACTTCTCCATTTAATCACTTAGATGTGTTTGTACAAAGTGATATTTATTTCAGTTGTTAAACATGGCAACGTTCCCTCCAAATCTTTCTGGGTAACCTCTCACCAGCTCAACTTTCAGAGAGGGGAAAGAAAATTGTTTCACTGCTTAACTCAGTTCCTTTTTTGCCTAGTTCCATAAAGCTTCCAAGTCCAAAACCTTTGTGTTGTTTTGTTTTCTTTCTGGTACTGTGGTCTGTCAGGGCTTCCTGCTGATCTGGCTACTGTATCCAGTCTGGAATCCTGACTGACGCTGAAGATCGTTATCTTCTCCAGGACACATTCTCCTCTCTAGTTTTTTATTTTTCACATTGTGCCCTTCGGGTTATCCTATATCTTTGATTGCTGCGTCTCATTCTCCTTTGTTGAATTTTCAACTATGTCACTTCTATTGTCCATGAGAGTAGCCTAACTCATTGTACCTGTCCCTCTTCTCCTACACTAGGGGTGCATGATATTTTTCTGTATCATGGACCTCATATCCTGTAGATCCTTTCTCAAAAATTATTTTAAATTTGTAATTGAAATAAATGCTAAATTTAAATTAAAAGTATATTGTTTTGTTTTGTTTTATATCTTTTAATATCACAGACCCCTTCTTCTTTATCCATAGACACTATGCTCTCCTGGGTAAGAAATGTCTCACCCAAAGCTGATTTCAGCCTATGTCTAGTTGTCCCAGAACTATTTTGGGAATGATCTTTGTTTACTCTTGCAAGAAAGGTCTATGAATTTATCAAACACTGAGTTAAAAAGCTCATGTGTTCCTACACATTGTGATTCTAACCTCTTCCACTGTTTCTTACATAGAAGCAAATATATCGTTTAAGAGCTGGTTTAGCCAAACTTCCTTCCTTCCTTTCAACATTTTCCCACTGTTTACTTTCAAATCCTTGATGTTTTGTTCCTTCAGAGGAATTCCATTCTTATCATTTCTAGTTATATAAATCAATCTCATAAAAAGCCAGTTAACTGGTATTGTGACTAAATTCATGCATTGAAATAGTATCACCATTTTATGATACTGCATTGACTTGAATATTCAATTAGTATTTCTCCACTTATTTACATCTATAGAGTATTTGGTTACAGCATATAGTCTTTGTCTTTTTCTTGATAGCATTTCAAACATTTTTCACACTGTAAATATTTTTAAATAGAATTTTCTCCTTTCTCTTGTATTTTTGTTGGCAATGTACAGAAATGTTGATCTTTAGGGGTGCACTTTGCATCTTGCTCTTTGCTCAAATTTATATTTGAATTACATCTATTTGAGTCACTAGTCACTTAGTAAAACATTATGTCATCAGCAAAAGGCAAGTGTTTTCTTCCTTTCTTGTTTCTTCAGTTTCTTTTTCTTATTTATTGCTATCACTCATATTTCTAACACATTATTACCTAATAACAGAAGTGATAGTGGACATCTTTATTAGTTATAATTGAGTCTTTCCTTTATGGCAAAAGTGGAAGTATGTAAAAATATACCACACTCATGGACCACCTAATTCTGAGGAGAAGGGAAGTAGTAGAGTTCTCATATTTCTTCCTTGAAACTATGCTCATCCTTTACAATTCTTCAATATGTACTTTTAAAATTTTGTGATTACATTTTTCTGTTTACATTGTTGTATTTACTGAGCATATTGTCTTCTTGGCTCTGGTTGCTTCCCTCTTCATCTGATCCTATAAATTTTCCATGATTTTCTGTATTCTTCCTTTTTTTATTCTTATAATTCAGTAAATTCAATGACACAAGTATATTAAACTTTGTTCTTTATTTTATTGCCTTGCACCTTGTTCCCAATTGTGAGCTACCAGAAAAGTGCTATTCTATAAATGCAATTTTTTTTTTATTAACAATGATCACTATGGGGTAGAAGCAATCAAAGTTCACTTTCTGTGTAAAATAGAATGGATATTTGAGTCATTTTATTTACAAAATTATACATTGTTAACCAAAGTTGATGAATTGATTCACGATTCTATCAAAAATATGCTAACGAGCCTGTCTTTCCAAAGTGCTTTTCAATATTTCCTTTACTTTTCTTTTCTCCTCTTGACCAGTTTGCAGAATGTAAGATGAAATGTTTGCTTCATTTTCATACTAATCCCAATTTGTAATCTGTGTAGACTTATTTACAGACAAATACAGCACAAGCTCCTCAAACGTGGTTAACATCATCTTACTGAACTCCTTCCAGAACCTCCATGTAAGGAGGGCACTCAAACTAGTCAGCCCTTCATCTGCCACCTCAGTGTATTCCTATGGTCTTCTTCATCCTGCCTATGATGGATCCTTCTCCCACTCCCACCATTCCATTCTCTCATTTATTTGTGAAAGTAAAGCAGAGAGAATGCTACATGAGCACAAACATTTCTTGATTCTATTAAGTTAAGAAAGTAGAAAATAACAGAGCACTTTCAGAAACTCTGTTTGACCTGTTGGACCCATTTGAACTGTTTTTATGTTTTTGACCCTCTTCCTCTGTTTCTTACCTTTCTCTAGGCATTGCCTTTACACATTTGATTATAACCTCACTGAGGGAAGGTTCCTTCTTTCTTTTTGATCTTTGTCTTCCAAGGGCATAGCAAAGCACCTGGTACACAGTAGGTACTTCTTAATGTTTACTTAGTAACTGACTGAACTGTTCTTCTTTTTGGTCCTAGGTATTCCTTTCTGAGCTTCTAAGGGCAACTTTGCAAATGTACTTGCAAACATTCCCCGCAGCCCTGTAGGTTCAAATACCAGCAACACTGTCTTTACAAAGATTTGTCCTGTATGCACTTATGTTTTCAGTTTAAAGACATGAAATATTATTTCAAGCTCCTGGAAAAATTTGTGATGCTTACTGAGTGAATTGAAAAGAAAGAAGATTGTGACAAATCCAAGCCACAGGCACAAACTGAGATCAGTTTGCAGAGGTAGGGAACCTGCAGCCTCAATACCTGATGTGGACTCTTGGTCCTCGATTGCCACCTTTGACTTATTCCAAACTTCACAAAACAGATCCCCTTAAAAGAAGGATTTGTTCCATAAACCTTGGACTCAGTCCAAAGGCCACATCCAAGGACCTAGAAGGCCATATGTGGACACAGCTTCCCCATTCCTGACTGCTAGACTCTCTCTCCTCTACCCACATCTTATATTCACTGCCCAGGTCACCCAGTTCCAAAAAAGTCTCTTACAGTAGGAGTAGTAAGAAAAGCAGGAATCAAAGCAGGTTAAAAGTCCAATGTGAGGTCACTGTGTCAGGCAAATTCTCAGTGGTTTCAGGGACCAGAAGTCTCCTCTAATAAGTGGAGAAAAACCTAAATAGAAACAAAGCCAAAAGAATGAGTTACTTCAGAGAAAGAAATCAATAGTTCTTCCTAAGAGGACTGAATAGAGAGATGCAAGGACTATATAGCAAAGTGGTTTTAGAAACACTCCTTAGGATTGAATCCTATGGTCCCAGGCTAGACAGGGATTTGATACATCAGTCTGATATCACAGAGCCCCATTTTTCCATTGTCATCTGAGGTCCCTTGTAATGGAGACTTAAGCAATGACACTTGTCATATGGATTTATATTGTAAATGGATGCAAACCAGTCTGAGATTTCAGGTATGTTTAAAATTTCCCAGTTATTCTTAACAATTTGCTTGACTCTTCAATGAAAGAATCAGTATGTCTCTTCAGCTACACAAAGTGCTAGTTCCTGTCACACTTGACATACAATTTACAAAGCATGTAAACTCTCTGCGAAGACAGGTATTGGTTCTTTCATCATTTAATCTCAGCCAATCTCACCAAGTCCAGTGTCCTCTGGACCCTCATATGAATTGTACAAGAACATACAATTGAGAATAAGCATCTTTGGCAGTTGGACTTCCCTAGGGTTTGGTCATGAAATGTGTCCCCTCTGCATGCCAATCTCTTACATCTCCAGGTTAAAACAGACCATTTTTGGAATTTGAGGATCACTTTTTAAATTTTTATTGCATTTTGAGAATTTCTTAGACACCACTCCTAGTGAAGCTATTTTAAAGCATATAAAATTACATTGGGCATAATTGGTAATCATGTAAATTAAGTAAAGACATTTATTATGGGCCTACTGTGTTTGACACTGTAGAAAATGAAGATTTGAAGAAACAACAGTTCTTACTCTCAAGGAACTTATCATTTGACTGACAATCACATCATATTCATAGAAACAAATAAACTGAAAATAGAAGGAAGATATATTTGGGGAGGGTAAAGGGGAGGGCTTCAGTCACGAGGCTGATCAAAATTTATGTTGTACTTGAAATGAGTCTTGCAAGGGTCATATACTAATACACTTAGAGATGGAAACCTAATCTGTTTATTTATTCAATTGAGAAACCTGAAGCTCAAGGAGGTGACAGAATGAACCAGTATTCACATAGGTAATAAGTTTTAGAGATGAGATAATATACGAGGCTTCCTGCACTTTCACCATGATAATCACTTTGGATTCTTAGAGAATAAGATCAGCAGGGAATGTCTTCATGAGTATAGAACACAGAAAGTACAGAGAAGGGATATGGAGAAGAGAATATGAGGAATTATTATGACAAGTAACATTTAGCTAAATCTTAGTGCATATGAAAAAGAGTAACGTATAACCGGGGTAGGAAAAGTAGAGTGAAACCCTGTTAGTGAGGCATTTATGTTGATTTGATTTTGGAAGTGTCCTGGACACCACGGGAGATTCCTGAGTAACAAAGTCAAAATATCATCAGACTTTGTTTCTGAAAGATCATTTTGGCAAATATAGGAAAATGGATGGGAGCACAGAGATTTGAGACAGGAAAATGAATTAGGAGGTTATTACAACAATCTACGTACAGAGAGAAGTGACATATTTATGGAGAATGTTGTAATAACCTCCTAATTCATTTTCCTGCCTCAAATCTCTGTATGGAGAGTGAAGCTAACAATTGGAAAAAGAATAGTGGAAAAAGAAAATTAAGTTATAAATGTGTGACTTCTCTACAGCTAAGATAGAGCCTCTGTAAAGTCCATTCGGGTTGATTGTTATACTGAAAGCTTACATTTATTTGAATGATTTTTTTTTTTACAAATGCTTTCTATATACAATATTATTTAATTTTATCTTCCTGATAACTATGAGGTGGAGATGACTTCAATATCATTGCCCTGGTTTTATAGATGAAAACAAAAGCAAGATTCTGATAAAAGAATTTATTTGCCAAAGTTCTCCCACTTAGTAAATGAATAAGCCAAGACCGTTGTCCAAGGCTTCTGTAGAGAGACTGTATTTTTGCTTTACAGTTACAGTGCCAAATCCAACTTAGAAAGTGGGAAAGGAATGCCTTATTAACCTTTGTCCCATATCTTTTCCTTACAGCACATTTAATATTATGAGATAATATTAATAATATTTGGCCAGACATGCCTTGTTCTTGGACTCCTCCATATTTGCAAGAGGTCACTGGTCATTTTCAGTTTTGGAGCAGAATTCCACTGGAGTTCCCTCAATAGGAATTCTAAAAGAAAAACTCAAGTTAGCAGAAAAAAGTACTTCTAATTGGACAAAAGAAAACAAAAGTCATCATGGTATTTCAAAAAGGCCTGAATCAGTTCAAATTTCCTGCTCAAACTGAATATTCAAATTCTATCTTGAGATTCTCCATCTACCTTTCTGATGAATCTCACCATCATCTATAGCAGAATTTAGGAGAAGTGGAGCATGTCAAGATTTCTTTGCAAAGCATGTGAGAAGAATCACTCTTACTGCACCATATACAGATTTGCCTACACTACTCAACTGTGTGGAAGCTTGAACAAGTCACTTCACCACTCAGTCTCCTTTATATTCTCTCATGAAATGTAGGGATAATACCAAATGCTCTGCACTGCTTCGGAATGACTGTGAGACCTCTACTTTTACGTTTTGCACAAAGATGCCACTGAGAGAAATGCTCAGAAGAGATACTAGATAAACTAAGTTAAAAATCATTCTAAATATAACGGGGAGGATGAATACCACATATCAACGAATGGTGGTTCAAAATGGCTTTTGTTTTGTCGCAACAAAAATCACAAAATCGGAAACTGAGAGGTGGAAACTGTTTTGACATGGCAAGATATTTAAGAAGTGCACTGAGACCAATGAATGAATGGTAGATCCCAAGAAGAAAAAAGATGAAACTAAGGGTAGACTGGAACTAGGGAGTATGTCATAAAATTTGCCTTGGTTTTTTTTCCTTTGGTTTTACTCAACATTTTAGATGATGATGTGTGAATTAAAGCAAAAGTACCTTCCCAGATTTTTAATTGACATATACTGAGAAGAATAGCAAAGAAATAAGAGGATCTTTGGTTACCAAAAGATCAGAAGAGTATAATACACATGAAACAAATGAAAATGAAATGAAAAGTGTTTAAATGTGATCTTCCATGCTCCATCTCAAGAGTGAAAATACAGGAAAGTTCACATTCTCTACTTACCTTGTAAATTCTTTTGTTTTTCTAGTTTCAAGATAAAATTATTGTTTTTTTAACTTTAGATTCTTTGATATAATATAAAAAATTTTGCTTCTTCTTTCTCCTTAAATGTTGGCTTAATTTATGTATTAGTGACCTCTAACTGTGTCCTTAGAAGAATATGATCTGTGATTGTGAAATAAGCTAAGTTTGTTTGAACATTCAACATTCTGAAATCCAGTAGAGTGGGATGCAGAATCTTTTATCTGAATGTTTTAAAATTAATTCATATACCTTCATGGTTCTATCGCTGTGGTCTATCTCTCCATCTCTATTTGTATGTGAGTAAGAAATTAAGAATTCCTTATAAGAATATAAGATCATTCCAATAAAATCGGCCTAAAATATAGAGAGTTGAAAAGTTCACTGTTTGGAGATGTCCGTTCCATGAACTTCTGAAGGTTCTTGGCATAATATCTGGGAACT
>CM053771.1:394857805-394882509 GCA_028658325.1 Potorous gilbertii | reverse complement strand
AAAAATATAGTTAGTATTACACAACATGACTATTATGGAAGGCATTTGCAAAACTACACAGATATGGCCTATATTGAATTGCCTGGCTTCCCAAAGGGAAGGGAAGTGGGGAGGGAGGGATGGGGAGAAGTTGTAACTCAAAGTTTTAGGAACAACTGTTTAGTATTGTTCTTGCTACTAGGAATTAAGAAATACAGGTAATGGGGAATAGAAAGTTATCTGGCCATACAGGCCAAAAGAGAAGATGTGGACAAGAGAAGGGAGGGATGAAAGAAGAGAGGGCAGATTGGTGAGAGGGGAAATTAGAATGCTCAGTGTATTGGGGAATGGGGAGGGGACAAATGGGGAGAAAATTTGGAACCCAAAATCTTGTGAAAATGAATGTAAAAAGGTAAATAAATAAATTTATTTAATAAAAAAAGAAATAGAGAGATGATGCTGGGAAATTTATAAATATTATTATATATTGACCTTGAGTGGCTTTTATGACCTCATTTTTACATAGCCAGTACAGGTTTTGAGCTTCCCTTGTCAATATTCTGATGTAGAAATTTGTGTGTATGTGTGCCTTTTCATTGATAGTTAAGGCTTTTTCCTGGTGATTGTTGGATTGATCCCAACTCTGTTAACTTCCTTGCATTTGTAAATATCCAGTTAGTTTGTCTATATGCCCAAAATCATCTTTTAATTTTTCAAATGTAAACAACACAACCAGGGGTACGTTAAATAGTTAAGACATACTTTGAAGTGAAAAATTATTCTTGGAGATATGGATTGACTCTCCCAGAATGAAGGGGATTCTTCCAAAATACTTATTGATATGAAAAAATGGTTTTTAGAAAATCTTTTGCTCAAATTGACTTCCATTTTGAAACAAGGATTGACATTTTTCATGGCAATCCAATTAGTATGTTTTGCTGTTTTTGTTTTACTAAAAGTGCCTCTGACTGAATAATGTGATTAAAGAAGATATTTTCAACCCATAAGGTCCAACGTACCTTTTGTTTTATCCTGTTGAGGTCAGAGGTTTATGTCCTCTGGTTCTAAAGTGTATAAATACTGTGAGGTGGTTTTATAGTCTGGAACTGAGAGTTTGTAAGAAGGGTGAGTGCCAGATGAGGTCTCTGGCAAGTTGCATTAAGGAGTCTCAGCCCCCCAGCTTTGAAAACCCAGAAGTCAGTGCTTCCTTGACTGGTAACTATGGTAAGATATTGGGACTGTCTGTTGAATTCAAGAAGAGGAAGGCATGTGTATTGACTTTTAATTTGTCTGTATTTTCTTTGAAGTTCAAGGTGCTGACTCCTCTGAACTAGGTGAATGATACAAGGGTTTGATTAAAGGAATGATTTACGTGCTTGATTAAAGTGATTGTTAACCCCTCACAAGTTGCCTTTCCATTTGTGAATACAGATGTAAGAAGTTGTGACAGCAGGCTCCCATGTGTATGTTGGGATGCTCACCAATACACTATTTCTTGCTTTTATTTTCCTAATCAAGTGAGACACTGATGGGCCAGATATCCCCCAAACTGGAGGATGCCTCATCCAGTGACAGAGGGGGTAAGTTTTTCACTTCCTCTTTCTTTCTGATTTTGTTATATGGAAGCCTGTTGGACAATTGGTGAACCATTTAGTGAAATGAAATCTTCAGCAACAGCAACCGAATTCAATGAGGATTTTTTTCAAAATGACAGGCTTTAAAGAATTACCATCACAAATGAATAAGGTTTTTTCCTACTTAGTCGCCACCTCCCGAATAATCAACAACAACAATCTATGTAGCATAATATTCAATTTCTGTCTCACTCTCATAACACTTGAGCCTTTGCCTCCAGTTAACCCAAGAATTTTGCTACTCACTTCTTTCCTATGACACTCATCTCTCACCAAATCCTCATCAGATCAAATTACCAACACCTAGCTTCCACTGCCCTATCTCATTTCCCTTTTCATAGGGACTTGGTGTTCATGATTGCACAGAGAACTCCTGTTAAGGTACACCATGAATACAGTTTACACTTGTATATTATTCAGATAATTTGTTCTTTGTATAACTGAATAAAACAAATGTTAAGTGCTTCATGGCTTGTGCTCTTACACATCTTTGTTTACATATTACCCCTGAAAGCATAGGTGATTTGTACATATTTCCCAAAATGATTTTAGTTTAAAAATATAATACCAGAGGTCCAAACAGCTGCTCTGGAAAGTGTGAGATTGAAGTTCATTCTTACTTTGTGAATATTGAAGCAATTGGTTTGTAACTCACTTGCATTCATAATATGTGTTTTGGGGAATCAAGGCCTTCTAAAAATATGTCTGCATCTATGTAAGGAACTCACCATTGAGACCTTTTCCACTGAATCATCAACCCATCAGAAATTTGGTGCCTTAGAAAATTGTCTCATATTTTTTTGATTCACCACTTAAATGGCTGTGTATTTACAGATGAAGGGGAGCTGTGGTTCACAGCTCCTGTTCCATTTAAAAATGCTGATTTCAATAAGCCAACTATCAAAAGAAGTATTGAAAAAGGAAACACAAGAAGCTACCACTAAAGGTGAGCTGGCATCCTTGCTCAAAAGTTTATGACAATTAGCTCTGTAGTGAGATCCAGTTCGAAAATATGAATTTTTTAAAGAGAATATCTCTTGGAAAGAATCTAAGTAACTTCCTAAACATGGCTCTAAACAACTCGTCTTTAAATTTAAAGGGCACTACTAAATAAATGGCATTGTCTTAGGTTATGCACATCATTTTCTTATTTAAAAGGATTTCTACACTGTGTATTTTTACATTGACTGATAAGAAGACCTTTGCTACTTTCAGTTACTGCAAGAAATCTTAAGTTTTCTGGGTAAAAATGTATCTATGGCCCTTCGAATTCAGTGAGTATGTGTGTCACTGCCTCCAGTGAATAAGTCAGCTGTGACTTAAGAAGAAATGTTTATGAGATGTTCAAGTTTAATTATGCCAATGAAACAACACACAATTCACAAATAGATTGACCAGAGAGGATGAATCTCTGCCTGTAGGGTATCAATATAAAACAACAGTAAACAAGTTCTTTACAAAGAATTTATTTTAAAATTTTACACATTAATTCATATATTCATGTCTGAAAAGATTCACAGATTGCCACAGAAAAAATTTGAAATCCTTCCTCATGTCCACATTCAAGAAATGCTTCTGAGTTCCTTCAAAGAGAGCAAGTTTGTTTTTCTCTTGAGTTTTCATTTTCAATAATCACACTGAGAAGATAAAATTTGATTATGTGAAACTATACTGGAAGGAGAGCTATAGTGTTCTATCTCTACACCTGAGAGCAAACTTGTTTTTAACTGATCTCACTTGACTGAATCAAATAATTTCTCTTCATTTATTCCTTTGGTGCCAGTAATTTTCTGCCTCATTCCTGCTGGTCACTACATAAGTGAGTGCAAATCTGTTATACCCAAAATTCTATTTCATAGACCCAAACTAGTATTACGTAGATGAGAATTCTGCAAAAGATTGCTGCAACAGAAAATAGGCTTGTAATCCCTTTACAATTTCAAAATGTTTTGTCATTGAGCCATGCAAAAACTCTGGTTGCAGATTTTTCTTTCTGTGTTTAATCATATTTCCCTAATTGCTTTCCTTCCTCATTTAATTCCTATTTCATATTCCATTCTTTGCTTTCACAGTGATGGAACTACTCATTGGAGTTCATCCTAAGGAGATAAGGAAAGCAGACTAATATTAATATTGATTCGATCACCTAATGCCACATGTAATCTCTCTAGCATCCAGTATGAAATAGGATAGTGGGAACAAATAATCTAGTAGATTCTTCTGAACTTTATGTTACACAATCCAAACTTTCATAATTCTTTGGATATTGTAATAATATTACCTGAAAAAAAATTGGAACATGACTTGCTCTCTCGCTCTCTCTCTGTCTCTCTCTCTCTGTCTCTCTCTCTCTCTCTCTCTCTCTCTCTCTCTCTCTCTCTCTGTGTGTGTGTGTGTGTGGGTGTGTGTATCTCTCTTTCTCTTCCTAACTTTCTCTCACTCTTTCATTCTCACTCTCTCAACATTTTCCCCAAGCACCTCACTCACCCCAGTGCAAAAGTACATATATCTCTTCACCAGTGAACTCCCAATTCCTTCACATTAGCACAGGCATCTTAAAGAGTACATCTATTGAAGTAGATTTTCTCTAAGGGTAGCTAAAATATATGAAGCAGAAGAATAGTAGGTTGAAATGCACAGAAGCAGAAATCCAAGAAAAGAATCAACAGTGCAAGAAAGTGCATCTTTGTTTTTCAAGTCAAAGAAGAAGGGAGTGAGTGATGATCTTGAAAAGGTGGCCCCTAGGTAATTGATCAATATTCCATCAAGTCTTCACCATTTTTTGGTCATTCCATTTATCAGGAAGCTCAGGACACCTCTTTTAAAATCACAGCAGGATGAGATATATCAAAGGGGGAAGGGACAAACTGCTCAGGCACATGTGATTGATTTCCTATCCTCTCATAGTGTACACATTAGAAATGACCTATGAAAATACGTTGTAGGTACTGATGAATCAGGATCTTAACAATAGAAGCATTTGGCAGACATAGAAAAGGAACAAAATGATTGACCTCTAACAGTGTGTCTGGAAAAAAAATGGGGAAGGAAAATAATAGACAGGGTCTAAACTGTGATTCCATAGATATAAGAAAATCCTAGATGAGGAAAAAGCCCCTCTATCAAAGTAGTTCAATTGCCTTCTGTGTGAAATAGTGTCAAATAACTAGAGCACAGAAGATTAATGACCTCCTCAGTGTTCAGACAGCAGGTCTATGAGTTTAGAGACAGGGAAGCAGGAAACAGAGCTGACTCCTTTTTCCCTGAGTGACTTTGGGGGGCATTGGTTCACTTCTTTGGCTTCAGTTTTCTCATCGTTGCGATTACTGTTATCAGACTCAATGACTTCTTTCTGGCATGCCTGAAAAAACTCAAGTTCTTTCTACTTTCTGACCATGATAAACCTGAAATCACAAACAATCCTTTCCTTTGCTCCCATTCTTCTTGGGATTAGTAGGACTTCTTGGCCTATCTCCACAATATCAACTTCTTGGATTTCTTAAAATTTCCACCTTGATGTCAACACTCTCAAAATTCTTTGTTTTTAAAATGCACATGATGACACCTATGGCAGTTGAGTCATGTGAGATATGTTCTGAAAGTGAAAAGTATTCTTAGAGATTTATCATGTGGCTCTTCCATAATCAATGAGATTCCTCTTCCACGGACTTTCCATATGTAAAAATGATTATGGGAAAAATATTTCTTCTTTGCATATTTGTTCTTTTAAAATCAGAAGTTCATTCTAAATAGTTTTATTTGCTGTTTTAGGCAGGTGTCTTTAAGGTACAAAGTTGTAACTTTGGAAGATAGTTTGTCTAAAGACAATGGTGAGTTTCTTCATCTTATTCGTGTATTTTCTGGTTTCATATCAGAGACATGCTGAGTTTCAATCTTATCTTTTTAGCATGGGAGAGAAGTTTATTTTTTTAGCTTAGGTTTTAGACTTATTTTTATTAAGTTACATATAAAAACAATTTTTAAACATTCATTTTTAGAGCTCCGAGATTCAATTTCTCTCCTTTCCCTTCTAATTGAGAAGGTAAATAATTTGATATGTGTTATACATGTACAGTCATGCAAATCATATTGTTAATAGTCATATTGTTAAAGCAAACATAGAGGAGAAATAAAACTCAAAAATTAAATAAAAAAAGTATACTTCAAGCAGTATTCAGACACCATCAGTTCAATCTCTGGGGATGGATAGCATTTTTCATCATAACGTCTCCAGAGTTCTTTTGATTTGTTATATTGTTAAGAATAGCTAAGTCATTCACAACTGATTATCTGACAGTATTGATGTTATTTTGTGTACAATGCATTTCACTTTACTTCAGACCATACAAGTCTTTCCAGGATTTTCTGAGAGTACCCTGCTCATTATTTCTTCCACAAATAGTATTCCATTATAATTATCATATAGCACAACTTGTTCACTCATTCCTCAGGTGATGGTTATCCCCTCAGCTTCTATTCTTTACCCCCATAAAAGAGTTATTATAAATATATTTGTACATGTAGGTCCTTTTCCTTTTTTTTCTATCTCTTTTGGGATACAGATCTAGTAGTGGTATTGTTAAATGAAAGGGTATGCACAGTTTCATAGAACTTTGGGCATAGCTCCAAATTGTTCCAGAGAACGGTTGAGTCAGTTCACAACTCCACCAACTATGCATTAGTCTTTTTCCCACATTTTCCCCAAGATTTGTCATTTGCCTTTCCTGTCATGTTAAACATTCTAATAGGTTATGAAGCAGTACCTTAGAATTATTTTAATTTGCATTCTCCATTCCATAAGAAGTTGGATTATTTTTTCATATGGCTACATTTCATCTGAAAACCGATCATATCATTTGATCATGTATCAATTGAGGAATGGCTCTTTTTTTATAAATCTAACTCCCTTCTCTATATGCTTGAGAAATTATGCATTTACCAGAGAAATTTGCTTCAAAAATTGTTTTACACTTACTATTGCTAACTGTATTTCCCTCAATAATACTTTCCACCTCCATTTATTCTGTTCTCTCTCTCTTTTCATCTTGTCCCTGCTCAAACGTATTTGGTTACTGACTACCCCTTCCCCATTTTACCTGCCCTTCCATCATCTTCCACCCCTCCTATTTTCCTGTGGGGTATGTTAAATTTCTGTACCCAATTGAGTGTGCGATAATCCTTTTGGAGAGGCAAAGTGGTATGAAAATCTCAGATGGTAACAACAGTTAATATTTAATGTAGAGCTTGAAAATTTGCTAAGAGTTTTCCAAGTCATCTTCCCCAGATTCACCAAATCACTCTAGTATGATTGGTACTATTCTTACCCAAGTTTGATGGATGTGGAAAAGCCTGAGAGAAGTGAAGTAACTCACACACAACCAGTAGTTAAGTGTCTGAGGCTGGATTTTAACCTCAATATTCCTCACTTCAACATTCATTAGATCATCTGGTTGCATGTGAAGCCAGGCCCTCAGAGAGAATAAATACCTTTTATTAGGATGATTTTAGAGGAATGTCATTTTGCATACATATTTGTTGGTAGATACATGGAGTACAGTTTCCATCCTCATTCTTTGATCAACAACCTGTACAGAAGATGGTTTATGAAACTGACTATATTCTCAGTGCTATCACATAACCTGCTCTCTTGCTTGGTATTCTCAATTGGAGGAACCCTCAGTTTCATCTACAAGATGAATGAGCTGGGATAATGATTCTGGGCTTAGAGGCTTAAGACCTAAAAGAGCAAATACTGGTGATTAAGGAATACTCTATGTGCAAATGAAGCCCCTTCTTGATTAGTAATTTTGATGCTGCTTTTGTCTATAACATTACAATCACAGCACTGGATTAGGATTAGGCTGATTGAATTTCTTATCTGATTAGGGTTTTAGTTCTTCTAGTCTTGCATTATAGGTGTTAAACTGTGCCAGGAGAGGGTAAATATTGCCTTTAGGACTGGTCACAGATGGGCAGCATTAGTAGGATTATTGTAGGCCATATAGATCAACTCCCCTCTCCCCTTACTGTGTAGAAGAGGAAAACAAGTTCCAAAAAAGGATACCTAACTAGGTAGTCACCCACCTGAGACTTCAAGTCTCCTGTTTTAAACTAGAGGAATATGGCTTCTCCATGTCCGTGTTTGTTCATGATAGAAGCTAGCTCCAGGTGACCAGTATCTCTTGGAAATACCATTAGGACCTTTTCAGGATTCCACTCATGAAAATATTCATACTCCTAGAGTCAATAAAAGAAGAAGGAGATGATGCCATACAATAAAAAAGGGTAAAAGAAGGAGGAGAATGTTTTTATTCTTCCACTAAGTTCTTTATATATTCCTAAGAAAAATCTTACTGAGTAAAATCATTTTCTGCATACTTGCTTTTGACTGTTTTAGCACTTGTACAGTACAGCCTTATTAATCCTTTTGTCCTCTTTGTCTTGGAGCCCTCTTAGCCATGGAATGAATTTGGCATGCATGTTCTCTCTCAGATCCTCTTTGTCCCCTCCCTCTTTCACTCATCCTCCCTCCCTCCCCTTCCTATCTTACTATTCTTAACTTTACTCATGCTCTTGTCTTTAGTAACTATGTATATTTTGATTTCATTTTACATGGAAATGAGAATGTAAACTACAATAAATCCTATTAATTCACTTTGAATTTTAGATTTTTCTGGGGGATATCCAAGAAAACAGATAAAAGAACAAAAAGAGAACTCCAAAATACCAATTGCAAAAAGGTATTTTTGTATTAATTTATGGCATGTTAATAGGATTTTTAGTATTTGCTTTGGTATTTGTTGGCTTTGCAGTCACTGAGCTATCATATGGATTTCTTTGACTAGAAAATAAGGCATCCCTAGTTACAGAATCTAGACATGCATCTTCCTCAGTTCTGTGAGGAGATATGGATTCCAGGTATACTTTGTATTCTTGGAGTTCTGTCCACTGTTAGAGAAAAAGAGGAGTGATAAAGTGCTAGAAGTTCTATATATGGAAAGACACAGTACATAAACATATCAAGACACACTCTGATGCACATACAGATGTCACCTATCCCCTCCTCCTTCATCACATGCTCTGAGAATCATGCGTTCTCATCACAAATTCAAATCAAGATAAATTTTTTATGCTTCTTTGGAAATCTAAAATTTTTGAATTTTGTGTAATGTTCATTTTTAAGTTCATTGTTAACTATTATTGGAGGAAATCTTTTGTTCATTTTCTTCTTATTTTCTTTTATCACCCAAGAATTAATGCAGAGAAAATATTGCAGCAGACAAAACATCAACAAATTGTTTAGATATAGTGTGTTTTGCGAATTACTGGAAAAAATAAAGTTACTAAAATAGAAGGAAAATATAAATTCATTATCATGAATTTAACAGGAAAATTTAAGCAAGTGTGTTACCTTCTTATAATCAATTAATAACCATTTATTAAAGACCAGCTGTGTACCCTCTTCTGTACTACGTCCTGAACTTGCAAATAAGGACAAAGGATTATATATATTATATATAATATATATGTATTATTATATCAAGAAGCTCATAGTAATAACCTGAACAGAACACGTGGACGACTATGACTAAAGAGGGCTTTCTACAGGAAACAAAGAGAGATAATCAATAGATGACAGGCACAAGAATTAAGAAGGATAGAGAAAAAGCCTTCCTGTAGAAGGTGTAATTACACCTTGAAGTAGAGAGAAGCCTGGGAATCCAGGAGGTAGAGAAAGGAAGAAGATCATTGCAGGAATGCATACAATTAATGAATATGCCCAAAGCAGAGGGAGGGAATGTCTTGTTCAATCACGTTGCAATAGTTCAGACAAAAGGAGAGAAAAGCTTGCACCAAGGTAGTAGGTGGTTGCAGAGGAGGGAAGGGAGCATATTCTAGAAATGCTGCAAAGGCAAAATTATCAGTTGAGTTGTTAGCAACAGATTGGATATGGAGGTGAAAGATGAGAATTTGAAGATGACTTCTTGGCTGTGAACCAGGAAAACCAGGAGGATGGTGGCCCCTGGGAAAGTAGTAGAGAAGTTTGGAAGGTAGTTGAGGAAAGTGATTTTTTTCTATTATGTTAATAACCAATTGTTCAATTAGGATTGAAGCTTTTACTTTCTTTTTGCTTATTCCTGGACCAGTCTCTGAAGAAGAATTCTGATACCTGAGATTAGTGTTGTCCTTAGGATACTTGCTGCTAGATCTTGGGCTGGACCTCACTCAACCAAGAGACTTTCCTTTCAATTATAGTATAAACAGAATCTTATCTAGGTAAATTCCAGCCCTAAAGCCTTAAGTGAAACTCTGACATCTCTCCATTGCAGCCTAGGGAAATGTAGATCTTGAGGGACAAAACCAACAAGAGTGGTCTGGAAAGAGATGGATTCCTTTATCTGGGATTGGATCAAGTCACACCCTCAACAGCAGAACTAAAGGCTGTTAAACTACTTCCTCATTACTGTGTCCACACCCTAATTTATTGTTCATTTATTTGTTTGCTCCTGCCAAGGGCATTTCATTTTCCAAAAATATTTAAGGAATTCAGTATCTTCAGTAGGCGCTTTTGGTTAGCAAGGGAAATCCCTGACCATCAATGTATTAATTATTAGCTAGTCTAATGAACACACTGATGTTTAATAACCTGGAAAGTATCTCTGGTTGTTCATTCATCTCAATTTGGTAAACACAGAGAGGATCAGAGCACACCACCTCAGATTTTTTCAGAAAACTCTACTATATATTTTTCTGCTGAAGTGGAAAATTGTCCATAAGGGTGAATGTTCTGTTAGGATTCTGAGGGTGACTTGATTCCCTCTCTATTACAAGAAATAAGATCTTGTCTGGGTAGGTGTATATTTTCCTTGTCTGATTTCAGTGTGTTGTTTTCTTTGTGCTATAGTCTTTTGATTTTCACTCTCACAGCTTTGGGGGGCAGGGGATCCATCAATACATTGTGGCCTTTTTAAAAAGATCTGGTGTAGTGGACTCAATGCAGACAAAAGGAAAAGTTGTGGAAACAGTCTGAGGGCTACCTGGGAAATAGGTATCCTGGACTTTGGGGTACAAACTCCAGTTTGCTTGCCGTGAAACAGGAAATGCTAGCAATGTAGTTTCCCAGAGGAAATATGGACCACTGAATTGTGAGAGCATTTCTAAAGTTACCATCCTTGTCTTCAGGTCTTTGGGCCTATGTGCTTATATATGAGAGAGTAGGTATCTGTGAGACTGAGCTATGTGTGTAAGGACCTCCTTATAGTAGAGGAAGGAATTAAATATTTTTCTTCCGAGTGAAAAAGTGAAAAAGGAAAATAAATTGCCTACAGAGAGTAAGTTAGAAAGGCAAGGGAAGTAAATGGCAGAAGGCAGATGTAATTTTATCTAAACTTTAATTTCTAGTCACTAAGGCTCTCTCTGCTCTGTGTTTGTATTTTGTGTCTTTTGAATCTCTGTATGTCTGTAGGAAACTTTGCCTGAACTGTTCCTTTCCCTGTTTGTGTTTAAAGTTTAAGGAAGAAAAATATAATCTTTCTTTGGATCATGAGCAAAATGAAGAGATAGACAGGGAAAGGAGGAACTTTGATTCAATCTAGAAAAATGTGCATATTTCAAAGTGGAATCAGAGAATCTTTTTGATCATTTCCATGAAGTAACATCCCCCCACTACGATTTTTTTTTGGATTGGTATCCTGTTGTGTTCTCTTCAACTCTAGGCTGCTAAGAGATGAGATCTCAATAAGATGGAATGGAATCTAAATTGAATAACTAATCTTTCTATCGATAAATTTTCCAAGTATTAAGAAGTAGTAAATGACTAACTGAAACTGACTATATGTTTCACAGATAATACACAGGATGCACTGGAGTTTGGGGAATCCAGTCTCTGAAGAGGTTCACTCTTGATCTATTCAGCCTGACAGACACCTTGAGAGGGCTTAATTATCTTACTTTATTCTACTCTAGTCTTCTGAGAAAGTTTGTTGATAATGGGAGAACCAACTCCTATAGCATTTCCTAATCACCATGGTGTCTACTGAGAGAGGCAAGCTTGTGTACTCCCCTAAATCCCATCAAAATTCAATGAGGACTGGTCAGGGCACACAAAGATTTCTCTATTGGTTCTCCAAGGTTTCCCCTCTGGATTTCCCACTCATTGACCAGTACCCACTTGTTTTATAGGGCAACAGAAGAAGAGGGCATCTTCCCAACATTAAGCTTACAGGTTAAATTGATCAATATCACCAGTTGGTGCAAGTGCAGTAAATATCAATTATGTCAGTTCAGTCAGTTGCAAGAGGACTAGCTGTCACTATGATTGTAGGAATTACTCTGTAGGGTTCTTGGGGCTATTCTGGGAGTTATTATCCAAGATCTGGAAACTTAACATTGCCATGGCCATGCATTCTGAGAAACTGAACTTACAGGAGGAACAAAATCCTACTTACTTACAGTATGGAGCTAAATTTTGTTTAGTTCTAAAACAAAGGACCACCAGCTAGCTACTGGGTGAGTTTACTTCTTGCTTGCTTTACATCCAAAAATCTACCAGTGAACTATGAGGGACAAGATCTCCTAGTTCTTAAAACTAACTCAAAATAGCATATCCAGGGGGCCTGTATCCCTTGGTTTTGTCATCAGTAGGCATGAATCATAGAGCCAGATCATGAACCCCAGTTCAGATTGGAAGGCACCAACTCTTCCTCCCCAAACTCCCAGGCCAATATACACCCAAACCTAATATACAGTTAAAATTTCCTCCAGACTCCAAGAGTTGATCTTCAGAACTCCAAAACACCAGGACCACTGGACAACCCTCTCTGTTCAGAAATAGAGGAGTGTGGTACACAACACTATGTGACCATTCTCTCTGACCCTCACCTTCAGAACGAAAGTACAGAGCACTACAGCAGCACCGAAGACAGTCCTGGAAAATGGCACAGAAGGTCCACAGGACCCTGGTTATTGGAATTCCCGTCTCACGGAGTCTTATCTCCAAGACCAATCTTCTTATAGACTTGATTCTTTGGCTAAAATGTCATTGAACTCTGACTGAGAAGAAAAGCTTCTTCAGAAAAGCTTGTGGAAATGAAGTTACATCAAACCATATGCCATAAGCTCTTAGGCTCTGCTTACCATAGGTTCCAGGTAATCAGTTCCATTATGTTTCAGTCTGTTGTTCTGCAGTAGCAAAAGATGCACAGGCCTTAAGTGCTATACGATTGTTTGGCCTGTTTAATTTGTGCCTCCTGTCTCTGAAATGATTGACCCCTTACTCAAGGAAATGTTTCTTTACCGAGTTCAAATACTGATCAAAACAACACTTCTACATAATTATGAGAGGATGAGTATGAAAAAATTCAGAGTAGAGGTATTTTTCATTTTTACCTTCCAGTAAATTGTGGGGTTATGAAGATACCTATAAAGGTATCTTGCCATAAGGCAAGCATGTAAAAGTATATTGTCAGTCCTGTTAAGTGAAAGCAAATGGGTCCCATTCTTTTGCATCCATTGGGATAGTAAAGAAAGCATTTGCTAAATCAAGAACTGTGTACAAAGTCCCATCATATTTCTAGATCCTTTCTATTAAGGTAACAGTATCTAGAACCACAGCATAAAACGGATGCATCACCTTTTTCAATTGTCTATAGTCCATGTACTTTCCACCTGAGTTTCATAGTGGTCAGACAGGATTATTCCACCAAGTTTTGTAGGGACTAACACTCCTAAATCAACATATTCTTTTGTAGGATTGGGAATTTATTCTTATCCACCTGGGAGGAACAGAGTGGTAAGGGAGCATTGATTGGAAAAGCAAGTGTAGCCTACTTTGCAGACATAATTTGAGGAAGAAAGTTATCAGAGGGTGAAGTACCCTATGAATCAGAAGGAAGGAGAGAAACGAAATAAATAATGTTCAGAAAGAAAGGAATTTCATGAAATGAAAAAAGTGGAGCAGGAATTACTGAAAACAGGAAAGATGGAAAAAAAGAAGAAAATGTGAAAACAAGGGGAAGAAAGGAAGTGAAAGGAAGAAAATGAGAATTTATTAAGTTCCTAGTCATTGTTCTAACTATTTTAGACACATATTATTTCATTCAATCCTCATAGTATGCAAGGGAGAATATTGATTTTAGTAACTCCCATGTATATTTGAGGAAAATGAGTGAAACAGAGGTTAAGTCACAATTTGGAAACATACCTCCAAAAATCACTTGAGAGTAGGAAGTTATCTTGGATATTCTCTTGGGAGGATGGCACTGACATCTGCTGGTTTATTTTTGGTAATAGAGAAAGGAAGATTAGGGATACCTGTTATAGTTGCTACACTGGATGGCCTGATCAGAAACTATGTGCAGCTTCACTTCCCATTCTTCCAAGATCTTAAATCATGTTATATGTTATTTTGAAATTGGTAAAACCTTATAAAAATATAAGATATCAGTATCATTATTGTCAACCACAGCATTTCTTCTTATCTCTCTACAATGCATGCTTTGAGAACATATTGGTAGGAGAAATAACTGTACAAAACTGTCTGCACAATAACTTCATATTTAACATGTCAAATATTTAAAATTTAAATATTCAATATTAAAATATTGATTTATTGACTATTTCACAGTCCCCATTCAGACATCCAGCATATCGTGGGGCTATGTAGATATCTTTGTGGCAAACATGTAAAAATATATTGTCAGCCCTGCCAAGTGAAAGGAAATGGATCCTATTCTTTAGAATGTATTGGGATACTAAAGAAAATGTTGACTCAATCAAGAGCTATGTTCCAAGTCCCATCATATTTCTGGATCCTTTCAGCACAAAAGTGAAGCAATACTTTATTCTG
This sequence comes from Potorous gilbertii, assembly GCA_028658325.1. Taxonomy (NCBI): domain Eukaryota; kingdom Metazoa; phylum Chordata; class Mammalia; order Diprotodontia; family Potoroidae; genus Potorous; species Potorous gilbertii. The sequence goes on along the minus strand of CM053771.1, from coordinate 394,868,049 downwards.
CACTCTATCTCTAACGTAAATATGTCAGCTGCCTAAGCAGTAAAACTGAACTTTGATTCCTACCAAAGAAGCCAGAGGAGAGACAGCAGCTAAGCATAAACACAGGGATAAGAGATCAGTGACAAAATGCCCACAATACTTGGAAAAGTATGTGTGGTCTACTTTGTAGACACAATTTGAAGGAGAAAATTATTAGAGAGTGAAGTAATAGTAATTAGAAACTTAGGTGATGACCCTCAATTAAAGAATTGGAAAACAATTATGTATATGAATGCCAGGGAAGACTATTATGCGATAGGAATTCATGAAGGGGATAGTTTGAGACAATCCTGGCAAAAATTATAACAATGATGGAAAAGTGAGGTGAGCAGGACCAGGAGAACAATTTATATCATAACAAAAATGGTGTAAAAACAAACAACTCTAAAAGAATTCCAAACTCTTATCAACTCCACAAGATCTACGGGTGAAAGTTACTATCCACCTCCAGATTCATGGACACAGGTGTTCAGATTGAAGAGCTCTTCTACTTAGGTATTATATATGTAGGGATTTGTTTTCCTTGACTATATACATTTTGAATGATTTTATTTTTATGCCTTTCTGATGGTTGAGGGAAAGAATAAGGAATGGAACACAAAATAGAATTGATTTTTAAACATGGAAGAATATTCATGCTACTGTCAGGTTCCCAGAGAAACCATTAAAGAAAACTTTTCTTTCTTTGATGAAGTTGCCCAGTGATCCTAGCCACTGCTCTCTCTATCCTGGGACCATGATTCTCATTATGTATAGAAAGTCCATCTTCAGCAGTAGAGAGGAGTGGAAGAAAATATCATAGCTGTGAAATAGCAGGGAGTCATAGAAGAACAACACAATACAATACACAGCATTTCCCATACAATAAATTGGGTGCCTATTACTGTGCCAGGCATTGTGCTAAGCATTGGGGATATAAATTTAATAAACAATATGCATATATAGAGACAGTTTCTGCCCTCAAAGAACTTACAATCCAATGGATAAAAACACCACCTTTCTGGAAGGTTGCCATGTGGGAGCTCACCTATTGCAGGGGTGTAAGGGCCAATTGTTCTATGAATTTCAAATACAGTCAAGTTGCAGATACAAAGTAGAGTGTTAGCTGGAAATCCAGGACCCAAAACTCTATAAAGGAAAGCCTTAGAAGGAGTTTGATCCTCTACCCTCCACTCCTCCAGTCTGAAGGGAGAGGAGGGTGAGAGGATTGGAAAGCTGTTGATTATCCAAGGTTGAATTAGCAACATAAGGATGAGACTTCATGTGATCAGTTTATCCTGGGTAGGGAAGTATGTTCTATGGAATTCTAACCAAGTAGAGCTGCAGATGGAAAGTGGAGAGATAGCAACCCTGGACATCAAGAATCAGGGCTGCAAAAGGTAGAAATGCCAAGTTCAGGAAATCGCAATATAATATTCTAATCTGTGGGCCCTCCTCCCTTAGCTAACTTACTCTATTCAAAGGCATTGAGCAGGACCCTTCTTTTTCTGAGAGAGAGTTAGTCTACCTCCTGTTTTATTACGGGTAAAGGTGGAATTGATCTACATTTACTTCAGCTGAACTACCAGTGTCTTGGGGCTTCCTTTTCCCTCTTCATGTATTCATTAAGCTATTCATTCCTTTATTTGTTAGTTTACTTAACTATTTTTCAAGTGGGAGAGAATTCATCTTCATTACATATGGTTTCGTTTTACTATGGGCCACTCCAGGTGGTACCTACAAGCATGAGGGCTAATTCAGGTCTCAATCCTACTAAGTCATGAACCAGTCTTGAGGCTCATCGGAAGTTTCAAGGAAAGGAAGGTACATGAGATTACATTGTGTTTTTGGTAGACACTTGGCATTTTGGGGATGTTGGAGGAGAAGGGATTGTATAAAAATATGTTCTTTTTCCTGTCTTTTCAGTATAATAACCAATAGCAAATCCCAGGCTCAATAAGAGACCCTGCTGAGCTGTTGTGAAAACTACAGCAGCAAACTTTGTTTTGAGAGCCATAATAAATTTCTTGATTTTTTTTAACATATCTCAAAAGGAGAGGAGGACGTTAGGTGGAGGGAAAGAACTAACCTGGTAGACCCCACTCATCCCTAGTAATTTTATGTAGAGGTCATCAGCATAGGAGAGCAAATAGATACTATCTTCTGGATAGAACTCATAAAACAAAAGAACATATTTATACCAATAGAAGAAAGTTTAGAATTTGATCTCATTTTCACCTTTCCCTTGCCACCTTTACCACCATGGTTTTTCTACTCTTTCCTTGAAGCTAAGCTTTAGTTTTCCTCACTTCTTTTCTATTTAGCCAAAACAGGGTTTGTTGTCCAACTGCAGCAGATCTAATCAGAAACGAACTGAAACTGGAAATAAGATTCCATTGAACAAAAAACACCTTGCCTTATTTTCCTTTCCATTCAACAACCAGGGATTCAATGCCTACCCTCTTCCACGTGCTGTGCTAGGTACAGGCAAGGCAGAATAGAAAAGCCGGCCTGAAGGTCCTTAAGGTTCCCTGGGGCCTGGGTAACAGCAACATGTTCACAGATAAACAAATGTAAATTACATGCCAGTAGTTACAAATTAATTTCAGGACCCTAGAAGCACTAACAACTGAGTATGTGAGAAGGACTTGATGTGCAAAGAACACTAAAGATTCTGTGTTTTCCGTTTCAGTGCATTGCTGGGTGGGTCACTGTTCCCAAGTTCCAGTGGATCCAAAGCTTCTCTCAGAGGGCTCTGGGCCTTGAGTGTGGCCACACCTAGAAGGTAACGTAACAAAACTTGAACGTATGTGAGAAAAGAAGACTCCTTCAAAATACAAAGAGGTTCCAAATCTCCCTACCTCAAAGAAGAGGTTTGGGGCACATCACTTCTTACTGCAGTGTGAAGAACACTGACAGACAAAGCATACCAACAGGCAGGTTCACCCCATTCTTTCCTGTTTAAACTCCTGCTATGTACCAGACAGTGTGATAAGCACTTTCTGCTGGATTTCCAAAGGAACAGATGGAGAATTGGGCATTTTACGTTGAGGGAATATAAGGAGTAAATATATAGGTGGGAAGAAATGGGATAACTCAGGATACAGGAATCATCTGCATTAGACATAGCATAGAAGGTAGAAAGGGGTCTAGTCGTGTGAGTGAAGGATGAAAAGACAGGTGGAAGCCCAAATGTGATTGGATGTGAAGTTTGACATTTTATATGCAAGAAGACTGACTGAAAATTTGGGGGTTTTGGGGGACAAGGTGTTTGTCTGTCTAATAGACAGTCACAACCAAAGCCATGCACTGTGGTCAAGATAAATTGTGAGAAAAAAGAGTGAAGCTAGAATCACTTCAGATGTTTCTGCAGTAGTAACACCATTTCCTCACGGGTAATTATCACAAAACTGAAGATACCTTCCATCTTATATGGTCAAGATTTCCATCAGTCATAAAGCTGATGAGTTGCAGGCTGCCTAGACAAGAGTATTGCCAGCTTTCAGTCCTAAGGGGATGTGGATTGAAAGGGCTTAATGATCAAGGGAGCAACTTCTGTCTCCTGAAGTAGGGGATACTATCTTATGTCAGAGACTAAAGCAATGATTTACTTTCAAAAAGCCAGTCATTTTAAGCAGAACTGAATATGTTCAGGTCTTTGTCCATGAATGTTTTCAGTGGTTTTAGTATAATTTTCTTTTTATTTCTTAAAAGTTATCATTTTATTTTCCCTCAATTACATGTAAAAACAATTGCAGCATTTGTTTCTAAATTTTGAGTCGCAAATTCTCTCACTCCCTCATTTTGTTCCATTGAGAAGCAAGCAATTTAATATAACTTATACTTATGCAGTCATGCTAAACATATTTCCGTATTAGTTATGTTATAAAAGGAAGCATAAAGCACTAAAAAAACCCAAGAAAAATAATGCAAGTTTTAAAAAGTAGGCTTCAACCTTTATTCAGAATAAATTAGTTCATTTTTCCTAAGGATCAATAGCATTTTTCTTCATAAGTTCTTCAGAGTTGTCTTAGATCATTGTATTGCTGAGAGAAACTAAGGTATTCCCATATGATAATGATGTGATATTGCTCTTACTGGTGCAGTGTGCTCCTGATTGTAGTTATTGAACTTTGCATCAGTTCATGTAAGTCTCGCCCAATTATCTGAGAGTATCCTGCTCATTATTTCTCATAGCATGACAGTGTTCCATAATCCTCATGTAACACAACATGTTCAGCCATCCTACTATACGTATATATATATATATAAAATCAGCTCTTTTTGGGATGGTGACAAATTGCAAACTGAGTGCATGCCCATCAATTGGGAAATGACTAAGTAAGTTGTATCATATGAATGTAATGGAACACTATTTTTCTATAAGAAATGATGAGTATGTAGACTTCAGAAAAATCTGCAAAGACTTATGTGCACTGATGCACATACCCTCTTTCCTGTTATCTTATTCAACACATTTATATCAATGTTGTTATTCATCTTTCATTTCTGTAGAGGACTAATGATATCAAGATGTATTGACTTATGCATGATTTGGATTGAAATGATGCAGACATGCACAAAGTTGAAATCCTTACTATGTTCTTCAGGTTCAGTGGGAAGACAAAAGTCAACAAGACTAGCAATGACTCGGCATGCAGTGGATTACCTTGGTATCTTCAGTGTCTGACCATGCTCTAAATACTCCACAGCATCTCTTTCAGCTGCCCTCATTGGAACAAATTTCTCCATGTTTCCATTCAACTGGAGGAAATCTTCACGTATTGGATAGATGTTCCCCTGACTCACTGATGGATTTGACACCCATCAGTTTCCTTCCATTTTTATCATTATCATTAAGGATATTAGCCTATGCTTTTCTATATCTTACATCTCTCCAACGTTTACAAATTTGTATCACCATATTTTTCTGACGGAAATAATTGAGTAGAATTCCACCTTTCTCTATTTTTGAGAATTTGAGAAAAAACAATGTTAATTTTACTTTTTTAAATTCCGTACTGATTTTGTATTTAATTTCCCCCAGTTTTATGATAAAAGAATTTTAACATTTGTTTTTAAAACTGTGATTTGAAATCCTCTCCCTTCCTCTCTCCACAGTCCCCCCACCATTGTGAGGGCAAGCAATTCCATACAGGTGATATATGTCTACCCATGCAAAACATAAACATAACAGTCATGTTGTGAAAGAAAACAGATAAAAAAAACCTCAAGAAAAAATAAAGTGGAAAAAAGTTGCTTCAATCAGTATTCAGACACCATCAGTTCTTTCACTGGCAACGGATAGCATTTTTCATCCTAAGTCTTTCCAAGTCATGGATTGTTGTATTCTTGAGAATGGCTGGCACTCACAACTGATCATCGCTCTAGAATTGGTTTAGAGTCATTTTTACAGTTATTTTATGAGCTGTGTGGGAAGACCTAGAATATGTGGGTCTTTCTACTGCATCGTCTTGAGCTATATAATTTATCAAATATATTGGGGTTATTATATATCATGACTTTAAGAGTAGTTTTGTTTCTCTACTTATCATTGTGCAAAGCACAATTTAAAAATAATTGCTGAAGGTCAGTTCTCAAATAATGGAAAATCCACAGGTCACACGAGTCCGAAGTTACAGTTTGTAGAATATTTAGTACCATATGTACATCCTTGTATGTGTTTCCAAGGGAAGTGGTAGATATAAAACCCAGGATATAAAACCCAGTCAAGGTAAATGTCTGATCATATTTGTAAATGTCACAGCACCATCTCTCTATTCCTTTCTCTTGTATATTAACCGCAAATAATAAGTTACTTGTCTTACAAGGAGTATAGAATCAATGCTTTATAGCTGATTAAAATCCCTCATTTTCTGGATGAGAAAGCTGAAATCAACTGAAGTGAAATGCCTTGAATAAAGTGACACAAGTTGAAGTGATAGAACCATGATATGACCTAGATTCTCAGAGTCTAGATTCTATTGTTTTCCCTCCTTTCTGGTGTTGTGAAATTCAAATACAAATGGATTTCTGTGGGTTACACCCACTGGACAGAGATTTGATACCTCTCCTCATTACCTGTACCCCTTTGAAGACGTTGTGAATACCTGTGAATCCTTACATGAATAAAGAGTCTCTCTAATGAGGAGAAAAAGTGCAGTAAGATCAATATCAAACAGGAATAACCCAGCAGCAACAAATGACTCTTTTTGGTTAATTAAGACTTTCATTATCTGTATATATAAACACATATCTTTCCAGGAAGAGGAAGTCTTCATATCAGGCTTAGTAACTGCAGATTTGTATTCTTTATCTTCTACTCTTAGTATTTCTTGTTGTTCTTGTTCTGTTTTTGACTCTGGCATCTAAGCAGATGAAGAATTCAGTGAATATGGTAGGAAAAGTTTCTTTCTAGTATTAGCAAGAGACACCAGTATCCCTCAGTTGGTTCCTATTGCTAGACAGCAAGAAGGTATCATGCATGGTGAAGAACTTAGAGCATTAGATTTATGGCCAGGAGACCTGATGTCTTAGCTGAGTAGCTAGCTAGCTCAGTATCTTTCCTGGGCCACATTGTTCACACCTACAATACGACTGGGCTAAAACAGATGAACTCTGAAGTTCCTTCTAGGACTAACCTTCTGAGATTGGATCAAAGAAATATCAGATACCTGCTATGGCAGTTTAAAAACAAATAAAGTTGTTTTAATGATGAAAATAATGGTTCAGTAAGCAAAATTTGGATCTAGCTAACTACACTTGTCATCACATCAATGTACTTAGTTCACAACAAGCAGCCAAGAACCACCAACCATGGAAGTGCATTATCTGCTTTTCACTGTGGTTCATTCACCAGCAGATATGCTCCTTTACATTAGGATCTCTTTTAGATTTCTTGTCTTTAGTGTAATTGATTCTTCCTTGCATCTTTCTTAAGAATCAGGCTGACTTACAGAAGAGGAAGCCTCTGGGGCCAATAAATCTTCCCTTCTGTCTTCCTTTGTAGCTTCCATATTTGCTTTGGAGCGGGTGATTGAGGAATATGGCATTTTTAAAAGTTCTTCATCTCAAAATTTTTTCAACCGAAAGGATTATCTCATTTTTCATGTTATTCCATCGTTTTTCTCTTCAACTTTCAAATCTCAGTTTCTTAAATAGCTTGCTTGTTATCTACTAAAGCTATACCTCTTCACTCTCTTCTCTCTAGACCCTGCCTGGTTAAGGAAAAATCAAATTGCTAACTGCTGCCAAGGACATTGATGCACCCAAAGTTCTGAGATTCACAATAACAAACTAGTGCAGGTTCTTGATGGACCCAGGATAGCAATTGATTTCTAGTGACACTTCTAGAAAGATTTTTCTCATATAAAGCTAACATAGAAGCCTTCTCCAAATGATTTGCCAACAATTATAGATGACAGACACACAGATGGACACAGAGATAGATAGAGAAATAGATTGATAGATAGATAGATAGATAGATGGAAAGATAGATGGATATGTAGTTAGATAGACAGGTAGGTAGGTAGACTGACAGACACACAGGTAGATAGATAGATGGATAGATAGATAGATAGATAGATAGATGGATGGATGGATGGATAGATAGCTAGATAGATAGATAGGCATGTAGGTGAGTAGATAGGTAGGTAGGTAGATAGACAGATAGACAGGTAGATAGATAGATAGATAGATAGATAGATAGATAGATAGATAGACAAATAGAGAGATAGAGAGAGAGAGAGAGAGAGAGATAGATAGATAGATAGATAGATAGATAGAAAGATAGATGGATATGTAGGTAGACAGGTAGGTAGGTAGACCAACAGAACCACAGATAGATAGATAGATGGACAGATAGATAGATAGATAGATGGATGGATGGATAGATAGATAGAGAGAGAGAGAGATAGGCAGGTAGGTGGGTAGATAGGTAGGTAGGTAGATAGACAGACAGATAGACAGATAGATAGATAGATGGAAAGATAGATACATACACACATACAAACATACATACAAAAAGAGATGGAGAGATAGACTGAGAGACTGACAGAACAATAAAGATATATGAAACAAATAAAAGATTCTGCATACCACTCTACTGGACTTCAGAAAACTGAATAGTCAAACAAACCCAGCTTATTTCACAATAACAGATTAAATTCTTCTAAGGACATGGTTGTAGGTCACCGATATATAAATTAAGCCAAATTTTGAGGAGGAAAATGAAGCAAAATTTTATATTTTATGGCAAAGAATCTGAAGATACACAAACAATAATTTTATCTTGAAAACTAGAAAAACATAATCATTTACAAGGTAAGTAGAGAATGTGAACTTTCCTCTACTTTCACTCTTGAGACTGAGTGAGGAAGATCACACTAAAATAATTTTCATTTCCTTTTCATTTCTTTCATGTGCGCTATACTCTTTGGATCTTTTGGTAACCAAAGATTCAATTATTTCTTTACTATCTTTCTCAGAATAAGTCAACTACAAATCTAGTAATGTACTTTTGCTTTAGTTCACAAGTCATGACTAAAATGTTGATTAAAACCATGGACAGATTTTATGACATACTCCCTAGCTCCAGGCTACCCTTAGTTCCATCTTTTCTCTTTTTGGGAGCTACCATTCATTGGTCTCAGTGCACTTCTTAAATACCTTGCCTGTCAAAACAGTTTCCACCTCTCAGTTCCTTAGTTTGTGATTTTTGTTGTGACAGAACAAAACTTGTTTTAAACCACCATTGCTTAGTATGTGGTACTCATTTTTTAATTAGTTTATCCAGTATCTCTTCTGAGTATTTCACTCAGTTGCATCTTAGTGCAAAAGGCAAGAGTAGAGGTTTCATGGTCATTCTGAAGCAATGCAGAGCATTTGATATTATTCCTACTTTTCATATGAGAATATAAAGGAGACTGGGTAGTGCAGTAACTTGTTGAAGCTTTCACACAGCTGGTAAGTAGTGTAGACAATTTTGAATATGGTATAGTAGGAGTGGTTCCTTTCTCACTCTTTGCAAAGAAATCTTGACATGCCCCACTTCTCCCAAATTCTGCTATAGATTGATCATGAGACTCATCAGAAAGGTAGATGGAGAATCTGAAGGTAGAATTTGCATATTCAATTTGAGCAGGAAATTTGAGCTGATTCAGATTTTCTTGAAATCCCATGATGACTTTTGTTTTCTCTTGTCTATTAAGAAGTACTTTTTCTGCTAACTAGGGTTTTTCTTTTAAAATTCCTCTTGTAGGCATCCCAGTGGAATCTTTCAGTGACCTCTTGCAAATATGGAGGAGTCCAAGAACAAGACATGTATGGCCAACTAAGAGTTTCATAGTATTGGATGTGCTATAAGGAAAAGATTTGGGACAAAGCTTAATAATGCAGTTTTTCCCAGTTTCTAAGTTGGATTTGGTACTGTAACTGGAAAACGAAAATGTTGTCTCCCTACAGAAGCCCTGGACAACAGTCTTGGTTTATTCATTTACTAAGTGGGAGAACTTGGATGAATAAATTCGTTTTTTTTCTCTTTCTTTTTTTGGTTTATAAATTTATTTATCTAACTTTTTACATTCATATTCACAAGATTTTGGGTTCCAAAATTTTTTCCCCATTTGTCCCCTCCCACCTCCCCAATACACTGAACATTCTAATTACCCATATCACCAATCTGCCCTCTCTTCTTTCATCCCTCCCTTCCCTTACCCCATCTTCAATTTTATCCTACAGGGCCAGATAACTTTCTATTCCCCATTATCTGTATTTCTTATTTTCTAGTAGCAAGAACAATATTCAACAGATGTTCCTAAAACTTTGAGATTCAGCTTCTCCCCACCCCTCCCTCCTCACCCATTCCCTTTGGGAGGGCAGGCAATATCTGTGCAGTTTTGCAAATGACTTTCATAATAGTAATGTTGTGTAAGACTAACTATATTTCCCTCCATCCTATCCTGCCCCCCATTGTTGCTATTCTCTCTTTTGATCCTGTCCCTCCCCAAGAGTGTTGACTTCAAATTGTTCCCTCCTCCCATTGCCCTCCCTTCCCTCATCCCCCCCACCCTGCTTATCTCCTTCTCCCCCATTTTCCTGTATTGTAAGATAGGATTTCATACCAAAATGAGTGTGCATTTTATTCCTTTTTTTAGTCGAATGTGATGAGAGTAAACTTCATGTGTTTTTTTTTTCTCAGATCTCCTCTTTTTCCCTCCACTAAGAAG
>CM053771.1:394842215-394857305 GCA_028658325.1 Potorous gilbertii | reverse complement strand
ATGTATTCCCAATGGCGTGCTACCAGAGAAAGTTCTACTGTGTATATGGGATCTGGCTTATTTACTAACCCTGTTGACTATGTGGTAGAAGCAATCCAAGTTCACTTTCTGTGTAAGACAGCATGAACATTTGAGTCATTTTATTTGCGTCATTTATTTTTATTATGTATTGGTTAGCAAAGCTGATGAATTGATTCACGATCCCAGGAAAAACATGCTAATGGGCCTGTCTTTCCACAGCGATTTTCAGTATTTCCAACTCCTTTCTTTTGTCATCTAGACCAATTTGCAGAATTTCAGATGAGACCTTTACTTCATTGTCACACTAATTCCAATTTGTAATTTCTGTAGACCTATTTGCAGACAAATACAACACATCACTTTACTGTATTCCAATGGTCTTCTTCATCCTACCTATGACGGATCCTTCTCCCACTCCCACCATTCCATTCTCTCATTTCTTTGTGAAAGTAAAACAGAGACAATGCTACATGAGCCCGCACCTTTCTTGATTCCATCAAGTTCAGAAACTGTAAAATGACATAGCATTGTTGTAGAAACTCTGCTGGACACATTTGAACAGTTTTTATGTTATTGATCCTCTTTCTCTATTTCTTACCTTCCTCTATGCATTGGCTTTTCTCATTTGACTATAACATCACTGAAGGAAGGTTCCTTCTTTCCTTTTGATCCTTCTCTTCCCAGGGCATAGCAAAGTACCTGGTTCACAGGAGGAGCTTCATAAGTGGTTATTGCATGACTGATTGACTCTTTCATCTGTTTTGTGATAATTATTATTCTCTGGACTACTAAGACTAGGTTTACAAATATTCTTGCCAAAATTTTCTGCAGCCCTGTAGGCTCAAATACCAGCAATACTTTCCTTAAAAAGATTTTTCCTATATGCACTTATGTTTTCCGTATAAAGACATGAAATATTATTTCCAGTTCCTGGAAAGCTTTGTGATGTTTACTTAGAGGATTGGAAAGAAAGAGGATTGTGACAAATGGAAACCACAGGCAAAAAATGATATCAGATTGCAGAAGTAGGGAACCTGCAGCCTCAAGGTCACATGTGGTCTTTTATTCTTCAAGTGCAGCCCTTTGACTTATTCTAAATTTCATAGAACAAATCCTCTTAACAGAAGGATTTGTTCTGTGAAACTTGAACTCCACCCAAAGGCCACACCTGAGGACCTAGAAGGTCACATGTGGCCTCAAGAACACAACTTCCCCACCCCTGACTGGTAGACTCTCTCTGCTCTACCTACACCTTAAATTAACTGACCAGGTGCCCCAGTCCAAAAAAAAAAGTCTCTTATCAGTAGGCACAGTGAGAAAAGCAGGAATCAAAGCAGGTTCAAGATACAGATGTGAGGTCACTGCATCAGGCAAACTCTCATTGGTCTCAGGAGCCTGAAGCCTCCTCTAATTAGTGGGGAACAACCTAAATAGAAGCAAAGCCAAAAGAATGAGTAACTTCGCAGAGATAAATCAATAGTTCTTCCTAAGAGGACTGAATACAGAGATACAAGGAACATAGAGCAAAGTGTTTGAAAAACACTCCTTAGGCCTGAATCCTATGGTCTCAGGCAAGACAGGGGTTTGATACATCAACCTGACATCACAGAGCACCATATTGCATTGTCACCTGGAGTCCCTGGTAATGGAGACTTCAGCATTGACACTTGTCATATGGATTTTTATCGTAAGTGAATGAAAACCAGTCTCAAATTTCAGGTATTTTTAAAATTTCCCAGGGATTCTTAACAATTTGATTGACTCTTCAATGCAAGACTCAATATTTCCATTCAGCTGCACAAAGTGCTGCTTCCTGTGCTGGCTGAGATACAATATACAAAGCATGTAAATGCTATGTGAAGACAGGTATTGGTCCTTTCATCATTTAGTCTCAGCAAATCTCACCAAGTCCAGTGACCTACAGACCTTAATGTGAATTGTACAAGAACATACAAATAAGAATAAACATCTTTGGCCGTTGAAATTCCCTAGTGTTTGGTCATGAAATATAACCCCTCCACAAGCCCATCTCTTACAGAAGTAAGGTTAAACCGGGGCATTTTTGGAATTTGAGGATCACTTTTTAATTTTTTTGCATTTGAGAATTTCTTAGACACCACTCCAACTGAAGCTATTTTAAAGTATATAAAATAACATTGGACATAAATGGTAATCATCCAAATTAACTAAAAACTTTTATTATGTGCCTGCAGTGTTTGACAGTGTTGGATGTGAAGATGTGAAGAGGAAAAAAGTTCCTACTCTTGAGGAGCTTATCTTTTGACTGACAAACTCATCATATTCATAGAAACAAATATACTCAAAATAGATGTAAGATAATTTGGGGGTGGATAAAGGGGAAGACATCAATCACTAGGCTAATCGAAATTTATGTTATACTTGAACTGAGACTTGTAAGGGTCATAAGATAACAGATTTAGAGATGGAATCCTAATTCCTTTTCTTATAAGTTTGAGAAAGCTGGTGCTCAAGGAGGTGACAGAATGAGCCAGTACTCGCATAGCTAGCCAGTTTTAGAGGTGAGATATGAATATGAGACTTCCTGCACTTTCACCGTGATATCACTTTGGATTCTTACAGAATAATATCAGCAGGGAATGTCTTCATGAGAATAGAATGCAGAAAGTACAGAGAAGCGAGATGGAGTACAGAATATGAGGAATTGTTCTAATTCACATTCAGGTAAATCTTAGTGTATATGCAAAAGAGTAATGTATATCCAGGGTAGAAAAAGTAGAGTGTCAACCTGTTCGTCAGGCATTTATGTTGGTTTGATCTTGGAAACGTTATGGATCCACCAGTGTCTCCTGAATAATGGACTCAAAATGTGGTCACTCTTTGCTTCTCAAAGATCATTTTGGCAAATATAGAAAGATGGATGGATGGGAGTTCAGTGATTTGAGGCAGTAAAACAAATTAGGAGGTTATTGCAACAGTCTAGTTAAAACTAAGAGGGCCTAAACAAGAATGGTAGTTGTGGGTTTGAGAGATGTGATAGATAAAGAGCTAGAAATTACCCCTTTTGTCAACTGTGCAATGAGGGACCATGAGGGTTTAATGATGACATTGAAGTTGTGAGTCCTTTTGAGCAGCAGAGTGTTCCTAAACCTTTATTGTAAACACTTTGAGTTGTCTATATTTCTATACATGGTGAAGCCTAGGAAACTCTTCTCAGAATAATGTTTTAAAAGACATGAAATATACTGTATTGCCTTTCCAAGGAAATAGTTTAAAATCAAAAATATGATTGCCAAATATTCTAAAAATGAGGTTGATTAATCTGGAACCATGCCAAAAAAAGCTGAAAAACTGTGTATTTTCTGTGATCCAGCAATAGCACTACTACATCAGTATTTCAAAGAATTGAAAGAAAGAGGAAAAGACCTACATGTACAAAATATTTGTAGCAAAATATCAAAGAACTGGAAATTGAGGGAAATATCCCATAAGTTAGGGGATGACTGAACAAGTTGTGGCATAAGATTAGGGTGGAATAATATTGTGCTACAAGGAATGACTTGGGTGGGCCGAAGCCAAGATGGTAGATTAGAGGCAAAATACAGAGAGAAGTGAGACTTGCTTGGAGAATGAAGTTACCAATTGGAAAAAGAATAGTTGAAAAAGAATATTAAGTTATAAATCTGTGATTTCTCTCCAGTTAAGATGGATCCTCTGTGAAGTCCATTATGGGTGATTGTTAAACTGTAAACTTACATTTATTTGACAGATATTTTTTTTACCAATGCTTTCTCTATGTCATTATTTCATTTTCTCTTCCTGTGAACTGAAGTGGAAATGACTTAAATATCATCATCCTGCTTTTATGAATGAAAGAAAAGCAAGATTCTGATAAAAGAATTTATTTGCCCAAATTCTTCCACTTACTAAATGAATAAACCAAGATTGATGTCCAGGGCTTGTGTAGGGAGAATGCATATTTTCCTTAAAGCTGCAGTGCCAAATCCAACTCAGAAAGTTGGAAAAGAGTGCCATTTAAAGCTTTGTCCTATATCTTCTCCTTAGAGCACATTAAATATTATGAGACTCTTAAATGGCCATACATGCCTTGTTCTTGGACCCCTCCTTATTTCCAGGAGTTCACTGATCATTTTCAGTTTTAAGAGCAGGATTCCACTGGGGTGCCCTCAATAAGAACTGTAAAAGAAAAACCCAAGATAGCAGAAAACGTACTTCTTAATGGACAAGAGAAAACAAAAGTTATTATGGGATTTCAAGAAGACCTGAATAAGCTCATTCCTGCTCAAATTGAATATGCAAATTCTACCTTGAGATCTTCCATCTACCTTTCTGATGAATCTCACCATCATCTGTAGCAGAATTTGGGAGAAGTGGGGCATGTCAAGATTCCTTTGCAAAGCATGAGAGAGGAATCACTCTTACTACCCCATATACAAATATATCTACGCTATTTACCAGCTGTGTGGAAGCTTGAACAAGTCACACACCACTCAGTCTCCTTTATATTCTCATATGAAATGTAGGGATCATACCAAATACTCTGCACTGCTTCAGAATGACTTTGAGAACTCTTCTCTTACCTATTGCACAAAGATACAACTGAGAGAAATGCTCAGAAGAGATACTGGATAAACTAATTTAAAAATCACTCTAAATAGAATGGGGAGAATGAGGACCACATACTAACCAATGGTGGTTCAAAATGATTTTTGTTCCATCACAGCAAAAATCACAAAACAGGGAAATGAGAGGTGGAAACTGTTTTGACATGGCAAGGTATTTAAGAAGTGCACTGAGACCAATGAATGGTATATCTCAAGAAGAGAAAAGATGGAACTTAGGGTAGACTGGAGCTAGGGAGCATGTAATAAAATCTGTACTTTTTTTCCCTTCGTTTTACTCAACATTTTAGCCGGTTATGTGTGAATTAAAGCAAAAGTACCTTACCAGATTTGTAGTTGACCTATACTGAGAAGGACAGCAAAGATATCAGAGAACCTTTGGTTACCAAAATATCAGAGGAGTATAGTACACATGAAACAAATGAAAAGGAAATGAAAGGTGTTTAAATTTGATCTTCCACACTCAGTTTCATGAGTGAAAACAAAGGAAAGCTCACATGCTCTACCTACATTGTAAATTCTTATGTTTTTCTAGTTTTCAAGATAAAATTATTGGGTTTCTGTAACTTTAGATTCTTTTCCATAAAATATAAACATTTTACTTCTTTTTCCCCCTTAAAAGTTGGCTTAATTTATGTATCAGTGACCTCTAACTATTTCCTTAGAAGAATATAATCTATTATCATGAAATGAGCTAGCTCGTTTGAACACTCAGTGTTCTGAAGTCCCGTAGAGTGGCATGCAGAAACTTTTATTTCAATGTCTTAAAGTTAATTCATATATCTTTATTGTTCTATCGGTCTGATCTCTCCATCTCTGTATGTATCGATGTGTATGTATGTATGTATACATCTATCCATCTATCTATGTATATATCTATCTACATATCTATATATCAATACATATGTGTATGTATGTATGATCTATCTATCTGAATAATGCACAAGTGTAAACTGAATTCGTGGTGTAGCTTTACAGGAGTTAGTCTGTGCAATCCTTAGCACCAATTTGGTATGAAAAGGGAAAGGCGATAGGGCAATGGAAGCTAGCTGTTGGCAATTGGATCCATTGGGGATTTGATGAGAGATGAGTGGCATAAAGGAATGAAGTGAGTAGCAAAACTCTTGGGTTAACCGGAGGCAAAGGCTCTACTGTTAGGAGAGTGAGACAGAAATTGAATATTGTGTTACATAGATTGCTGTTTTTGATTATTCAGGAAGTGGAGACTAACTAGGCTAGACTAGTCTAACTAGACTAATCATTTGTGATAGTTAATTCTTCAAAGCGTGTCATTTTGAAAAATCTTCACTGAAATCGGTTACTCGTGGTGAAGATTTCATTTCACTAAATGGCTCACCAACTCTCTAACGATCTTCCATGTAATGAAATCAGAACAAAAAAAGAGGAAGTGAAAAAACTTACCCCCACTGTCAGTGCATGCAATATCCTGCAGTTTGGGGGATGTCTGGCCCATCAGTGTCTCACTTGATTAGGAAAATGAAAACAATAAATGGTGTATTGATAAGCACCACAACATACACATGGGAGCCTGCTATCACAAGTTCTTACATCTGCATTCGTAAATGGAAAGGCAACTTGTGAGGGGTTAACAGTTACTTCAGTTAAGCATCTGAATCCTTCCTTTAACCAAACCTTTTATTATTCACCTAGTTCAGAGGAATCAGCACCCTGAACTCCAAAGAAAATACAGACAAATTAAAAGTTAACACACATGGCTTCCTCTGCCTGAATTCAACAGACGGTGCAAATGTCTTACCATAGCTACCAGAGAAGGAGGCACTGACATCTGGGTTTTCAAAGCTGAGGGGAATGGGGCTCCTTGGAGCAACTTGCCAGAGACCTCGTCTGGCACTCACCCTTCTTGCAAAATCTCAGCTCCAGGGGGCGGAGCCAAGATGGTGGAGTAGAAAGACTCACATTTGCTAGCTCGGAATCCACAGCCCATAGATTCCCTGTAAAAAGAACTCCTGACAATTTCTGGAACAGTGGAAGCCGCGCAGCAACACAGTGAAGGAAATTTCCATTGTAGAGAGCCCTGAAAAACCGACCGCAAAGGTACCTCAGACTGGAGCTGAGTCCTGTACTGCCATGCGCTCCCCTCCCCCGCCCCGGCCACACGGGACTGAGAGGAGCGAGCAGAGCCCAGCAGGCGTCAGAGACCTGAATCTCCAGGGGCCGCGAAGGTCCCTCCACCCACAGATGCACAGGTCAGTGAGAGAGAAGGGCTGAGAGGGGAGCGGGGGATCTCCGGGACTCGGACCCCTTGGGAAGCGGCCGCTGAGGCAGAGGCTGAGTCAGCTTGGCCAGAGACTCCCAGATCAGGCTGGAGCTCCACCCCAGCTCCACTACAAAGGATCTCTGTATAAACCCCCTGAGGGAACTGAGCCTGAGAGACGGCCCTGCCCTCACCTGAGAACCAGCAGATAAGCCCCATTTGAAGAGCAGTCAAGTCTGCCACCAAAAGCCCTGAGGTTGGGGAGCAGAAATTGAATCTCAGACCCCAAGCACTAGCTGGCGGATCTAGGCCAGGGGGTGGAGAGGACTCTCAGAAATCAAATAACTGGCTGGGAAAATGCCCAGAAACGGGAAAAAAAAACTAAGACTATAGATGGTTATTTCCTTCAAAAGATCATTCCTCCAAAATCTCAGCTCCAGACTAGGACACCTCACCTCACAGCCTTTAGGCACTTTTTAGAACCAGAGGCCATAACTCTCTGACCTCACCAGGAAAAACAAAAGGTATTGGGACGCTATGGATTCAAAATATCTTCTTTCATCATATTGTTCAATCACAGACACTTCTAGTAAAATAAAAACAGACAAAGATAGTGATTGGATCGCCATCAAAATTGTCAATCCTTCTTTCAAAATGCCAGGCAATTTGAGCGAAAGACTTTTCCAAAAATCTATTTTCTGTGTCAGTAAAGATTTTGGAAGAAGAATCGCCTTCATTCTAGGACAGTCAATCCATATCTCCAGGAGTAATTTTCACCTTCAAAGTATGTCTGACAAGTCTACCCTGCCCCTGGTGGTGATCTTTACATTGGATGCCAAATTATTAGAATCTCAACTCTTTTCTCTAGCAGAGATTTCATGGGGTTTAGTAACACAACCATACAGGCAGAAGATTTGTCCTCTCTGGTCAACAGGTTTTTGATATGGATGGTGTTTCAGAAGCATGATTTTAATGAAGTCCTGTCCTAAACCTACCATCTCAAGACTCATTAGGTTACAACACTTCAGTGAGGGACAGTTCTTTTATACATTCATGTGGAACACTTGAAGTATTTTGCAAATATATTAATTTAAAATTGTAGTTTCAATACAAAGGCTGAGAATAAAAATGACCCAAAAGTTGACCAACATAAAAGTTGAGGGATCCTTTGAAAGCACTTGCAGAAAAAAAGAGAATGGGTTACTCCTCTTCTTTCACCTATTTCATTTCCTCTTCTTCTTCTCCTCTACTACCACTACACCTCACTAAGTACGGCCAACAGGCCTTGGTGGGCTTCTGCCCCTTGCACTGAGGATTTTTCCAATGATTATGAGCAGTACACATGGAGTGAGTGGGAGAAGCAAGGGCGGCAGTGGCCACAGGCAGCCCAATCTACTGCAGGAAGCAAGAGAGATAAAGGCAGCACATTAACAAAGAACAGAGCAGCAGAGAAGAGAACTATCTCAGGAAAAGAATGTGACAAAGCAATTCAAAGCCAGACCTACAACATACTACTCACTCCAAACTGACCAAAGTCACCTCACGAATGGAGAAGTCAGTTACTGGCCTCCCTAAAGCCTTAAGGAGGCAGACAGAGATCGATCCACTGTGAAAAGAAACGTAAAACACAGTCATGATTTTATGTTGTAATTCTAAGTGCTCAGACAAGCACTGAAGGTGTGCATCCTGGATATGAAGATGAAAGTCAAGCACCACTGCCTTCAGGGAGCTTACCTTATAGCCACACTTGACTACGCATACCATTAGTGAAGTCCAGTACAAGACAGAAGTCAGGATAACTGGGAATGTCCAAGGATGCAGTGGAAGACCTAGGTGTCTTGGATGTCTAATTGAGCCCTAAGTGCTCCATAGCACTTCTATCAGCCCCCCTTCCTGGTCACTGGAACCAGTTCTCATTTTCCCATTCCCTCTGGGAAGTCTTCACATGCTTGAGGTTGACATCTCCCTAACTCAGTCAGGGTTTGAGGCATGTCACTCTGCTTCAACTTGAATTAGCCCATTTACACAGATGGTTTTACAAGAGCCTGGGGGGTCCACATGGTTTTTGGAGTCACATGTAAGAGAATACACAAAACGGTAATGAAAGGATGAAAACACTAGCCATTGTGACAATCAGATAATGCTAAAGGAAGGAGGAAACATTTGATCTGAGCCTTTCAGGTAGCTGGACAACAAAGTGGATGAATTACATTCTAAGAAGAAAGAATATTCACAACTAAGTCCCAGAGACAGAAAATAATACGTGTGTCATGAAGAAGGCAAAATGTCCAGAACAAATGAATTCTAGTGTGTCAAAACCTGAGAAGGTATTATTACCCAGGCATGTCAATCAAGAAACGTTTGTTAACCACAGACAGGTACTGTGCTCAGTTCTAGGGATACTAAGCAAGATGAAAGACAGTGCCCTACAATCAAGGAGCTGACAGTCTAATGGGGAAGACAACATGTCGTTAAGTATGTACAACAGGCAAAATTAATGCAACCAGGATGTTGAGTAGGCAAATGGGGAGAAACATCTTTGTTTGTAGCAAATTTATCTGATGAAGGCTTAATATCCAAGATGTATAAAAAATATTGAGCTATTTTATACTTTCTACGTATGCATTCATGTCTGTGTCTGCATGTATTTACATGCATACCCACAAAACTTTAGGATTGTTTTGATTTGCATTACTTATAATTAGTGATGTGAAACATTCTTTCATTTAACTGGTAATACTTTGCTGGTCTTCTTTTGAGATCGTCATGTTTATATCCTTATGTAAACACACAGGATGCATGTTTATATGCACCTTATAGATGTTTTATATATTTTCAAATGAGGATATAAACACGAAATTCTCAAAGGAAGAAAAGCAAAGTATTTGTAATTAAATGAAAGAATGCTTCAAAGTACGAATCATAAGAGAAATGCAAATCTAAACAATCCTAAGCTTTCATTTACCTCAACCCTTCCAAAATGGCAAATATAACCCATCCCTCTAAAACTCAGCACAGATCAGTGCAGGAGAGATTGTGGAAGGATAGAGAAACTGACACATGCTTGATGGAGCTGTGAAATTGTATAACAATTTTGGATATCAATTGTGAATGAAGAAAATTAATTCACGAAAATTTCCATGCCTTTTCGATCTGAGAGGGATTAAGAGATTGATACCCGTCCCGCAGAGAAGTCATTGATAAGAAGAAAATACTGATATCACTTATATTTATACTACTTATCATGAAAGTCAGGTATTGGAAGCTAAGCAGATGGGGCCAAATTGGGGAATGGCTAGTTAGATCGTGTTTTGTGAATGAAACTTTGTATTGCTGCATGGTAAGAAATGATATGTATACTGAATACAAAGAGGCCTAGAAGTATCTGTATTCATTGACACTACATGAAATACATAAAGCCAATAAAACAACATACACAGTAATGATGGCAATGTGCATAGAGAGAACAACCACACACCAAAAACTATCAAGAAATAAAGTCAATGTAGTAAAGTTATAAAGATGAAGCAACACCCAGTGAGGAAATAAAACTCCAACCTGCCCCTTCATAGACATGGGAAATCTGGGCAAACACTTTCCATCACAATACCAAAAATCATTTTCTCTTCAAAAGGTGAGTTCCTCAAAGGTATCCTTGCTTTTTCTGCCTGCCAAAAGTGCCCCTTTGACAGGCGATGCCTAGGTTAGTATTGACTTTCCCTTCCTCCCAACACCATATTGTGTGGAGAGGTCAGTGGCATCTTTGATTACATCTCTCAATCCACTGTCAATATAGTGAGAAATATTCTGGAATTGTCATAGGCTTTAAACACACTTTTTGGGATAGGAGATGGTAGTCTAATTCTCTTGTGTATAAGAATTGTTTAGTACCTACCAATGGAGTCATTGGAAAGAACTTGCAGTCATCACTCTGTGTGAAGCAAGGAGAAGAATGAGAGAACAAGGACTGAGATAAATCTGAATGGGTGACTGGACTAAATTCTCTCACAACCTGAAAACAGAAAAACTCTTTCAAGAATAAATATTAATGCTAATTTGTTTTCTTTCAATTGAATCTTGCAACTTAAAGAGTAAACTGAAAGAGTGGTGTATTTACTTTGAAGGAAATCAGATTTATTTCTTGACCAGGAACATTTGAGAAATATAATTAGTTACATACATTATTTTTGACAATAGCTAAATCTTTGAAATTTGTTTCCATGTTAATTCTCAGTATATTTAAATTTTACACAAAATCTTTGTCTAAGAAAATATACAATCATTTTGTATGACTGCTACCACATTGTTGATAGAGATGAAATCTTTCTGCTCTTTTTCTCTTCTTTCCCGAGCATAATTAAAATGCAATCAGATTCTTATTAGCTTTATGTCAAGGGATGAACTCAACTACGTGACCACAGTGAGGGCCAGGACTAGTCCATATTCTCCTTGAGCTCCAGGACTATGGAAGGAACACTGACCGAAACAGTGAGGATTCACGGAGACTTATGATGAATTGATCAATCTGTAAAGACAGGTCAATTTTCAGAGAACACTAAGTAATTGAATTGTTTTAATAAATCAAATTTCATTCCATCTCTCCATAATCCTTCCAGCATGGCTCATTCCATTTTGAAGGCCAATTTTTTTTAATGTTACCTCATCTTGTAAACCTTTAGAGATCATTTACAGGGCTATATACCGTCAGATTTTTGTTTGGGGGCAAGGTTTACTTCCTCTGCACATGAACTGTTCAAATAATCTTTTACTCTTTCCACTCAGTGCAAAGGTAATTTTTATGCTTCTATGAGAAAAATGCTGCACTTGTCTCCTGGGGTGTTAATATTTTCCACTTTTTCTGTTATTTCTTCCCCCCATGCGATGAAATCTATAATAGAGAGTTGAAATGAGAATCAGTAAGTGCTGTAAAGCATTAAGAAATGTCAGAATAACTGATGCTGGTTGATTGCATGAAAATTCATGTCTTTTCAGAGTATTTTGTCTCTTTAAAAATCATCCCCAGTCCAATACTCATTCATTTATTCTTCCATTGGCACAGGGAGAAAGTCAATTCTAGGCAATTCCTTGTACACAGAGGGGTAGAAAGCTGAAGCTTTCTATACCATCAGTTTGAACGTCATAACAAATGGATAAAGCAGCATTTTGATCTGAAATGCTAAGAAATGTAAAGTGATTTTGTCCATAGCCTGTGTTCTCAAGTACTTTTAGAACTGTCTTTTACAGTGGAATGAACGATAATAGTTTCTCAGGTCTATTTACCTTTGTCTTAATTAATCCACACAGAAGTACAAGTATTCACAGTGTGCCTGGACACTATGGCTTATGCAAACTTTCATGAAAAAGAGAGTTCCCATGCTGGAAGTTTGGGCCATTTGTATGAGTCGGGGATGGTGAAACTGAAACTCTCCATATAGGAATTGGGATAGTTTTGATGGTATAAATAAGGGCAGCCTTTGGAAATTTCTGTGTGCGGATTGTTTTCCTACAATATATTTACATAATTAAACACAAAATATATTTACACTGTGAAGTCTATCTGTAATTTCATTTTATTTCTACACCTGAGGAACTCCTCATGTATGTCATGAAACCTTTTTGAACACTGATGTCATGTTGGCAAGAATGTGGTGATGTAAAGATATGGTTGGATCTTCCACTTTGCTCTAAACATTGCCTATGTCATAAAATGCATACAATAGTAATTAATTTTTTTAAACTCACTATTATAATTCATGATGTCCATGATGGTTCTGGCCAATTTTTTTTCTTAGTCCTCATTGTACTTCCCGCTGGAGCAGAAAGTCCTGGAAATATATGAAGTCTTTGGCAAAACAATGACAAATTCACAATTGTGGTATTACTTATATGAAAAAATGTGTTACTGCTGGAAGAGAAGTCAGAATATCTCCATGGAGAATGACACCCTCATTGATGTGCAAGTGAACTGAATCCTATTGAAGTTTTCTCACTTCCTGCCAACATCACTCAAAGAGTCGAAGTTAGGGTCCTTTCTCTGTCATTTGCAGAAGAGGGAGCATTCCAACTTCTTAGTATGTGTATTTCCTACAGAAATCTGAATAACTCAATGCAGCTGCATGTACTTTAGGCATTTATCACTATCATTTGACGAAAAGATAGAAAAATTCTGTGACCAAAGGACTTTCTCACTATGATAGTTCCTGATATCAGTGTAATTTCACCCTTAGCCCATCCATAGACCCTGACCTTTTTTCTTCTATTGAAATGGTTTCGCACACCTGATTCTTTCTAACATCTTCTTACATTCCTCATAGCCTGGAGTATAGAAAGGTTATAAATTCATTGGCAGGTTATAAGTAATCCCTTCATGAATCAAATGCTTCATTCAGCATCCTGTTCTTGACCTGGGTAATGGTTAAGGAGCATGAAACTGGTAGTCTCCTAAAACTTTCATTTGAAGACAATTTCACTCAGATTCTTTAGTGTTTGACATAATACACTTTAACTTCACACTCAGGGTAGTTTGGAAAGAAAAAAGTTGACCCAGAGCCTGTATCATCTATGGAGTTATTGACAGTAGAAATGGCCTAGAGGCATTTTTTCAAAGAGTTTTAAAACAATGGAATGTGGTTGTTTTTGTTTGATATTACATTATAATCATAACCATTAATTTCGAGTAGTTTTTATATGTTCCCTGTTTTTTTTAAGCTTTTTCAAAGACATTCATAATGTTAGTTTACTCTAAAATATTGTGGTTTTGTTATAATTGTTTCAATTTTTTGTATAGCGTATCTCCATGCTGCTGAATGCTGACTTTATGCTGTATTGATCTTGGGCCTCTTTAAAAAATTAATTGTTATCAATTTAAAGTGTTCAAATGGAAGCTAGAAACTTACCAATCATATTGTTCTTTTGAGTCTATGCTCTGGTGGAGCAGCTGGCAGGCAGACATCCTCTAGCAGGAGTCGTCCAGACGTCAGCTCAGCCTAGGGCAATCAAGGGTCCTCCTGTGGCCAGACCTCCACGTTCTGCAGTGCCCCACAGAAATGCAAAATAAAACCCCAGTTGGTATCAACACTCACCAAACCCCACCACTAGGATCCCAGGTTCAACACCAGGTAAGCTCTCAGGCCCTTACAAGCCCAGCTGACAGCCGTTGAGGCTCCAGCACATAGTGACAGTGACCAGGCCCCTTGTTCACAGCTTGACAACGTGTCTGCTGTGCTTTCCCAGGGACACTCAATTTTAAAATTCGGGAAATAGGCAAATAAGATGGGAAAGAACAAAAATAAACATTAACCATTGAGAATGACTATGGTGACAGGGAAGTTCAGAACACAAACTCAGGAAAGTCAAACCTTCTCAATCAATCTATTTCTGAAACCTCACAGAGGGATATGAACCAGTCTCAAGCCCCAAATCCTTCTTCGAGTAGAGTAAGAAGGATTTTAAAGGTGAAATAAGAGAAGTAGAAGAAAAAATGACCAATTTCTTTAAAAATATAGTTGACAAAATGGGTGGTGGGAGGAGTACCCTGAGGAAAGTCACAGTTTAAACATTAGGATAAGACAAAAGGAAAATAAAGTAGGAAAAAAGCTAACTGAAGAAAAGAAATTGCTTAAAAACAATAGATGTCAAATTGGACAGGAAAATTACCTGGACTCCTTGGATGATGAAATTATTATCACTTAGGAAATTATAGTTAAATCAGCAAATATTCTTTTTGATAAAGGGACCTGATCCTCTCCAATGAAGATAAAGTGAAACAGTCACTGTTGATATTATCAGCAACTCAGGTTAAGTGTTTAAGTAGGACTGAACAACTAATTGTCAAATATGGCTCCCATTGTGAAAAGCAGATTCAAAATTTTCTTTTAGAGTTCTTGATGTATGTTTATTTCATACATATAGGATTTTTTTTAAGTTTCCATTGTTGAAACTTCCATAGTTTAAAAAAAAAGTTACATTTCAAATAAAACTGAAAATGTAACTTTCACTTTGGGGGGTTCATCCAACTGTTCCTGAAAATATACCATTCCTCAGATTGATTCAGAGAAACATAGGCTTATGCTCAGATAAACATTCCACAGAAGCCTATCCATTAGCTATTGCTGCTGTGAAGAAAGTTTCATTTATGTATAAACAATGGCAGTCCATTCTAAATGCCAAAGAAAGGCAGTGAAGCCTGTATATTTCCAGAAGCACATATGT
>CM053771.1:394826117-394841715 GCA_028658325.1 Potorous gilbertii | reverse complement strand
GATTTTCTTTCACTATTCCATGTACATAAAGAAATTCTACATTGTTAAGTTATCATTTATGTCAGTCAATTTAGCTTTCAGGTCAAGGGTTTTCACAAGACAAATCTATTTTCTAATTTATACATACTGCTTTCAACGTACTTGCAATGACAATTGATCCTTTCTCCTAGTTCAGAAGTCAAAAGACGTATGTGCTTCTGGAAATATACAGGCTTCACTGCCTTTCTTTGGCATTTAGAATGGACCACCTTTGTTTATACATAAATGAAACTTTCTTCACAGCAGCAATAGCTAGTGGAAAGGCTTCTGTGGAATGTTTATCTGAGCAGAAGCCTATGTTCCTCTGAATCAATCTGAGGGATTGCATATTTTCAGGAACACTTGGATGACCCCCCAAAGTGAAAGTTACATTTTCAGTTTTATTTGAAATGTAACAATTTTTTTAAACTATGGAAGTTTCAACAATGGAAACTTTAAAAAAACATCCTATATGTATGAACTAAACATACATCAAGAACTTTAAAAGGAAATTTTGAATCTGCTTTTCGCAATGGGAGCCATATTTGACAATCAGTTGTTCAGCTCTACTTCAAACACTTAAAGTAAGTTGCTGATAATATCACCAATGACTGTTTTACTTTATCTTCATGGGAGAGGAACTAGGTCCCTTTATCAAAAAGAATATTTGCTGATTTAACTATAATTTCCTAAGTGATAATAATTTCATCATCCAAGGGTTCCAGGTAATTTTCCTGTCCAATTGGCCGTCTATTACTTTTGAAGCAATTTTTTTCTACATTTAGATTTTTCCTACCTTCTTTTCCTTTTGTCTTATCCTACTGTTTAAAGTGTGACTTTCTTCAGGGTACTCCTCCCACCACCCATTTTCTCAACTATCTTTTTAAAGGAATTGGTCATTTTTTCTTCTACTTCTCTTCACCTTTAAAAGCCTTCTTACTCTTTTCGAAGAAGGATTTGGAGCTTGAGATCAGTTCATATCCCTCTGTGAGATTTCAGATGTAGGTTGATTGACAATGTTTGACTTTCCTGAGTTTGTGTTCTGAACTTCCCTGTCACCATAGTCATTCTCAATGGTTAATGTTCATTTTTGTTCTTTCTCATCTTATTTGCTTATTCCCGAATTTGAAAGTTGAGTTTCCCTGGGAAAGCACAGCAGGCACTTTCTCAAGTTGGGAACCAGGGGCCTGGTCACTGTCACTATGTGCTGAAGACTCAATGGCTGTCAGCTGGGCTTGTAAGGATCTGACAGCTTACCTGGTGTTGAACCAGGGATCCTAGTGGTGGGGTTTGGTGAGTGTTGATACCAACTGGGGTTTTATTTTGCATTTTTGTGGGGTAATGCAGAACGTGGAGATCTGGCCACAGGAGGACCCCTGACTGCCCTAGGCTGAGCTGAAGTCTGGACG
This sequence comes from Potorous gilbertii, assembly GCA_028658325.1. Taxonomy (NCBI): domain Eukaryota; kingdom Metazoa; phylum Chordata; class Mammalia; order Diprotodontia; family Potoroidae; genus Potorous; species Potorous gilbertii. The sequence continues at coordinate 394,840,288 of CM053771.1, read as the reverse complement.
ACTGCTGCTATAGGATGTGTCTGCCTGCGAAGTGCTCCACCAGAGCATAGACTCAAAAGAACAATATGATTTGTAAGTTTCTAGCTTCTATTTGAACACTTTAAATTGATAACAATTAGCTTTCTAAAGAGGCCCAAGATCAATACAGCATAAAGTCAGCATTCTGCAGGGTGTAGATATGCTATACAAAAAATTGAAACAATTATAACAAAACCACAGTATTTTAGAGTAACATAACATTATAAATGTTTTTGAAAAAGCTTTAAAAAAGGAGGGAATATATAAAAAGTACTCGAAATTAATGGTTATGATTATAATGTAATTTCAAACAAAAACAACCACATTCCATTGTTTTAAAACTCCTTGAAAAAATGCCTCTATTTTTATGTTGATCAGTTTTCAGGCGATTTCTACTGTCAATAACTCCATAGATAATACAGGCTCTGTGTCATCTTTTATCTTTCAGAACTACTCTGAGTGTGCACTTAAAGTGTATTATGTCAATCACTAAAGAATCTGAGTGAAATTGTCTTCAAATGAAAGTTTTAGGAGACTACCAGTTTCATGCTCCTTAACCATTATCCAGTTCAAGAACAGGATGCTGAATGAAGCATATGATTCATGAAGGGATTCCTTATAACCTGCCAATGAATTTACAACCTTCCTATACTCCAGCCTATGAGGAATGTAAGAAGATGTTAGAAAGAATCAGGTGTTCGAAACCATTTCAAAAGAAGAAAAATGGTTAGGGACCACGGATGGGCTAAGGGTGAGATTACACTGATATCAGGAACTATCATAGTGAGAAAGTCCTTTGGTCACAGAATTTTCCTATCTTTTTGTCAAATGATAGTGATAAATGCCTAAAGTACATACAGCTGCATTGAGTTATGCATATTTCTGTAGGCAATATACATATTAAGAAGTTGGAATGTTCCCTCTTCTGCAAATGACAGAGAAAGGACCCTAACTTCGACTCCCTGAGTGATGTTGGCAGGAAATGAGAAAACTTCAGTAGGATTCAGTTCACTTGCACATCAATGAGGGTGTCATTCTCCATGGAGATATTCTGACTTCTCTTCCAGCAGTAACACATTCTTTCATATAAGAAATACCACAATTGTGAATTTGTCATAATTTTACAAAAGACGTCATATATTTCCAGGACGTTCTGTTCCAGCAGGAAGTACAATGAGGACGTAGAAAAGAAATTGGCCAGAGCTATCATGGACATCATGAATTATAATGGTGAGTTTAAAAAAATTAATTACTATTGTATGCATTTTATGACATATGCAATGTTTAGAGCAAAGTGGAAGATCCAACCATATTTTTACATCACCACATTCTTGCCAAAATTACATCAGTAGTCAAAAACTTTTCATGACATATATGAAGAGTTCCTCAGGTGTAGAAATAAAATGAAATTACAAATAGATTTGACTGTGTAAATACATTTTGTGTTTATTATGTAAATATATTCTAGGAAAACTATCCACACACAGAAATTTCCAAAGGCTGCCCTCATTTGTACCATCAAAACCATCCCAATTCCTATAAGGAGAGTTTCGGTTGCAGCATCCCCGACTCATACAAATGGCCCAAACTTCCAGCATGGGAACTCTCTTTTGAATGAAAGTTTCCATAAGCTATACTGTCCAGGCACACTGTCACTACTTGTCGTTCTTTGTGGATTAATTAAGACAAAGGTAAATAGACCTGAGTAACTATTATCGTTCATTCCACTGTAAAAGACAGTTAAAAAAGTACTTGAGAACACAGGCTATGGACAAAATCACTTCACATTTCTTAGCATTTCAGAACAAAATGGTGCTTTATCCGTTTGTTATGACGTTCAAACTGATGTTACAGAATGCTTGAGCTTTCTACCCCTCATTGTAAAAGGTATTGCCTAGAATTGATTTTCTCCCTGTGCGAATTGAAGAATAAATGAATGAGTGTTGGACTGGGGGTGATTTTTAAAGAGACAAAATACTCTGAAAGGACATGAATTTTCATGCAATGAACCATGCATCAGATTTTCTGACATTTTTTAATGCTCTAAAGCACTTACTGATTCTCATTTCAAATCTCTATTATAGATTTCATCGCATGGGGGGAAGAAATAACAGAAAAAGTGAAAAATATTAACACCCCAGGAGACAGGTGCAACATTTATGTCATATATGCATAAAAATTACCTTTGCACTGAGAGGAAAGAGTAAAAGATTATTTGAGCAGTTCATGTGCAGAAGAAGTAAACCTTGCCACCAAACAAAAATCTGACGGTATGTATCTCTGTAAATGATCTCTAAGATGAGGTAACATTAAAAAAATATTGGCCTTCAAAATGGAATGAACCATGGTGGAAGGATTATGGAAAGATGGAATGAAATTTGATTCATTAAAACAATTCAATTACTTAGTGTTCTCTGAAAATGGACCTGTCTTTACAGATTGAACTATTCATCATAAGTCTCCGTGAATCCTCACTGTTTCGGCCAGTGTTCCTTCCATAGTGCTGGAGTTCAAGGAGAATATGGACTAGTCCTGGCCCTCACTGTGGTCACATAGTTGAGTCCATCCCTTGACATAAAGCTAATAAGAATCTTATTGCATTTAATTATGCTCGGGAAAGAAGAGAAAAAGAGCAGAAAGATTTCATCTCTATCAACAATGTGGTCACAGTCATAAAAATGATTGTATATTTTCTTACACAAACATTTTGTATAAAATTTAAATATACTGACAATTATCATGGAATCAAATATCAAAGATTTAGCTGTTGTCAAAAAAAATGTTTGTATCTAATTATATTTCTTACATGTTCCTGGTCAAGAAACAAATCTGATTTCCTTCAAAGAAAATACACCACTTTTTCAGTTTACTCCTTAGGTTGCAAGATTCAATTGAAAGAAAACAAATTAGCTTTAATATTTATGCTTGAAAGAGTTTTTCTGTTTTCAGTATGTGAGAGAATTTAGTCCAGTCACCCATTCAGATTTATCTCTGTCCTTGTTCTCTCATTCTTCTCCTTGCTTCACACACAGTGATGACTCCAAGTCCTTTCCAATGACTGCATGCTTAGTAGATACTAAACAATTCTTACGCACAAGAGAATTAGATTACCATCTCCTATCCCAAAAAGTGTGTTTAAAGCCCATTACAATTCCAGGATATTTCTCACCATATTGACTGTGGATTGAGAGATGAAATCAAAGATGCCACTGACCTGTCCGCATAGTATGATGTTGAGAGGAAGGGAAAGTCAATACTAACCTAGGCATCTCCTGTCAAAGGGACACTTTTGGCAGGCAGAAAAAGCAAGGATACCTTTGAGGAACTCACCTTTTGAAGAGAAAATGATTTTTGGTATTGTGATGGAAAGTGTGTTTGCCCAGATTTCCCATGTCTATGAAGGGGCAGGTTGGAGTTCTATTTCCTCACTGGGTGTTTCTTCATCTTTATAACTTTCCTACATTCACTTTATTTATTGATAGTTTTTGGTGTGTGGTTGTTCTCTCTATGCACATTGCCATCATTACTGTGTATGTTGTTTTATTGGCTTTATGTATTTCATGCAGTGTCAATGAATACAGATACTTCTAGGCCTCTTTGTATTCATTATACATATCATTTCTTACCATGCAGCAATACAAAATTTGGTTCACACAACACGATCTAACTAGCCTTTCCCCAATATGGCCGCATCTGCTTAGCTTCCAATACCTGATTTTCATGAAAAGTAGTATAAATATAAGTGATATCAGTATTTTCTTCTTATCAATGACTTCTGTGCGGGAGGGTATCAACCACTTAATACCTCTCAGATTGAAAAAGTATGGAAATTTTAGTGAATTAATTTTCTTCATTCAAAATTGATTTCCAAAATTGTTATACAATTTCACAGCTCCATCACGCATGGGTTAGTTTATCTATCCTTGCACCATCCCTCCTGCAGTGATCTGTGGTGGGTTTTAGAGGTATGGGTTATATTTGCCATTTTGGAAGGGTTGAGGTAAATGAAATCTTAGGATTGTTTTGATTTGCATTTCTCTTAGGATTCGTGCTTTGAAGCATTCTTTCATTTAATTACAAATACTTTGCTTGTCTTCCTTTGAGAATTTGGTGTTTATATCCTCATATGAAAATATATAAAACATCTATAAGGTGCATATAAAAATGGATCCTGTGTGCTTACATAAGGATATAAACATGACGTTCTCAAAAGAAGACCAGGAAAATATTTCCAGTTACATGTAAGAATGTTTCACATCACTAATTACAAGAAATGCAAATCAAAACTATCCTAAAGTTTTGTGGATATGCATGTACATACATGCAGATACAGACATGAATGCATACATAGAATGTATAAAATAACTCAATATTTTTTGTACATCTTGGATATTAAGCCTTCATCAGATAAATTTGCTACAAAGATGTTTCTCCCCATTTGCCTACTAAACATCCTGGTTGCATTAATTTTGCCTGTCGTACATACTTAACGACATGTTGTCTTCCCCGTTAGACTGTCAGCTCCTTGATTGTAGGGCACTGTCTTTCATCTTGCTTAGTTTCCCTAGAACCAAGCACAGTACCTGTCTGTGGTTAACAAACGTTTCCTGATTGACATGCCTGAGTAATAATATGTTCTCAGGTTTTGACTCACTAGAATTCAGTTGTTCTGGACTTTTTGCCTTCTTCACGCCATACATATTATTTTCTCTCTCTGGGACTTAGTTGTGAATTTCCTTTCTTCTTAGAATGTAATTCATCCACTTTGTTGTCCAGCTACCTGAAAGGCTCAGATCAAATGTTTCTTCCTTCCTGGAGCATTTTCTGAATGCCGCAATGGCTACTGTTTTCATCCTTTCATTACCGTTTTGTTTATTCTCTTACTTGTGACTCCAAGAAACATGTGCACCCCCCAGACTCTTGTAAAAGCATCGGTGTAAATGGGCTAATTCAAGTTGAAGCAGATTGACATGCCTCAAACCCTCACTGAGTTAGGGAGATGTCAAACTCAAGCATGTGACGACTTCCCATAGGGAAAGGGAAAATGAGAACAACTGGTTCCAGTGACAAGGAAAGGGGGCTGATAGAAATGCTATGGAGCACTTAGGGCTCAATTAGACATCCCAGACACCAAGGCTTCCACTGCATCCTGGGACATTCCCAGTCATCCTGACTTTTGTCTTATACTGGACTTCACTGATTATATGCGTAGTCAACTGTGGCTAGAAGGTAAGCTCCCTGAAGGCAGTGGTCCTTGACTTTCATCTTCATATCCCGGATGCACACCTTCAGTGCTTGTCTGAGCACTTAGACTTACAACATAAAATCATGACTCAGTTATACGTTTCCTTTCACAGTGGATCGATCTCTGTCTGCCCTTTTAAGGGTTTAGGGAGGCCAGTAACTGACTCCTCCATTCGTGAGGTGACTTTGGTCAGTTTGGGGTGAGTAGTATGTTGTAGGTCTGGCTTTGAATTGCTTTGTCACATTCTTTTCCTGAGATAGTTCTCTTCTCTGCTGCTCTGTTCTTTGTTAATGTGCTGCCTTGAACTCTCTTACTTCCTGCAGTAGATTGTTGCTGCCTGTGGCCACTGCCGCCCTTGCCTCTCCCACTCACTCCATGTGCACTGCTCATAATCATTGGAACAAACCTCAGTGCAAGGAGCAGAAGCCCACCAAGGCCTGTTGGCTGTACTTAGTGAGGTATAGTGGTAGAAGAAGAGAAGAAGAGAAAATGAAATATGTGAAAGAAGATGACTAGCCCATTCTCTTTTTTTTCTGCAAGTGCTTTCAAAGGATCCCTCAACTTTTATGTCGATCAACTTTCGGGTCATTTCTATTCTCAGCCTTTGTATTGAAACTACAATTTTAAATCAACATATTTCCAAAATACTTCAAGTGTTTCACATGAATGTATAAAAGAACTGTCCCTTACTGAAGTGTTGGAACCTAATGAGTCTTGAGATGGAAGGTTTAGGAAAAGACTGCATTAAAATCATGCTTCTGAACCACCATCCATATCAAGAACCTGTTGACCAGAGAGGACAAATCTTCTGCCTGTATGGTTGTGTTACTAAGCCCCATGAAATCTCTGCTAGAGGAAAGAGTTGAGATTCTAATAACTTGGCAGCCAATGTAAATATCACCACCATGGACAGGGTAGACTTGTAAGACATACTTTGAAGGTGAAAATTACTCCTGGAGATGTGAATTGACTCTCCTAGAATGAAGGCGATTCTTCTTCCAAAATCTTTACTGACACAGAAAATAGTTTTTTGGAAAAGTCTTTTGCTCAAATTGCCTGGCATTTTGAAAGAAGGATTGACATTTTTGATGACGATCCAATCAGTATCTTTGTCTGTTTTTGTTTTACTAGAAGTGCCTGTGATTGATCAATATGATGAAAGAAGATATTTTGAATCCATAGGTTCCCAAGTACCTTTTGTTTTTCCAGGGGAGGTCAGAGAGTTATGCCCTCTGGTTCTAAAAAGTGTCTAAAAGCTGTGAGGTGAGGTTTTCTAGTCTGGAGCTTAGATTTTGCAAGAAGGCTGAGTGCCAGACAAGGTCTCTGGCAAGTTACTCTAAGGAGCCCCATTCCCCTTAGCTTTGAAAAGCCAGATGTCAGTGCTTCCTTCTCTAGTAGCTATGGTAAGACATTTGCACTGTCTGTTGAATTCAAGCAGAGGAAGCCATGTGTGTTGACTTTTAATTTGTCTGTATTTTCTTTGGAGTTCAGTGTGCTGATTCCTCTGAACTAGGTGAATAATAAAAGGGTTTGGTTAAAGGAAGGATTCAGGTGCTTAACTGAAGTGATTGTTAACCCCTCACAAGTTGCCTTTCCATTTACGAATGCAGATGTAAGAACTTGTGATAGCAGGCTCCCATGTGTATGTTGTGGTGCTTACCAATACACCATTTCTTGTTTTTATTTTCCGAATCAAGTGAGACACTGATGGGCCAGACATCCCCCAAACTGCAGGATACCGCATGCCCTGACAGTGGGGGTAAGTTTTTTCACTTCTTCTTTTTTTTGGTCTGATTTCATTACATGGAAGATCGTTAGAGAGTTGGGGAGCCATTTAATGAAATGAAATCTTCACCACCAGCAACCGATTTCAGTGAAGATTTTTCAAAATGACATGCTTTGAAGAGTTAACTACCACAAATGATTAGTCTACTTAGAATAGTCTAGCCTAGTTAGTGTCCACTTTTTGAATAATCAAAAACAACAATCTATGTAACATAATATTCAATTTCTCTCTCAGTCTCCTAACAGTAGAGCCTTTGCCTCCAGTTAATCCAAGAGTTTTGCTACTCACTTCATTCCTATATGCCACTCATCTTTCATCAGATCTCCAATGGATCCAATTACCAACAGCTAGCTTCCATTGCCCTATGACCTTTCGCTTTTCATACCAAATTGGTGCTCAGGATTGCACAGACTACTCCTGTAAAGCTACACCACGAATTCAGTTTACACTTGTGCATTATTCAGACAATTTGTTCTTTATATAATTGAATAAGCACAATGTCTGTTGCTTCATGGGTTGTAACCTTACTCATCATTGTTGATGGAATAATCCCTGGAAGAGAAGATGTTTATACACGTTTTTCAAAATGATTTTAGTTGAAAAATATAGTACCAAAAAGCTACCATACAAAGTTTGAGATTGAAGTTCACTCCAAGTTTGGGAATATTGCAACAATTGACCTATAACTCACTTGCATACATAACACATGTTTTACAGAATCAAGGCATCCTAAGATTATTGGTCTGCCTCAATGTAAGGAACTCCCCATTGTAAATTTTCCACTGAATCATCAACTCCTCAGGACTTTGGTGCCTTAGACAGTTGTGTCATTTCTTTTGGATTAATCACTTAAATGGTTTAGTATTTACAGATGAGGGGGGGCTGTGATTCACAGCCCCTGTTACATGCATAGATGGGGAGTCAGAGAAGTCTCCTATGAAAACTACTGCTGAGGAAGGAAACTTCCAAGAATGGTGAGCTGGCATTCTTGCTCAAAACTTTATGAGAATTAGCTCAGTATTGTGATCCTAGACAAAGTTTGAAGACAAGCATTTTATACAGAGTTATCACTTGAAAAGAATCTAAGTAAATTCCAAAACATGTCTCTAAACAACTCCTATTTAAGTATCAAGGGCACAGCTAAATAGATAGCATTTTGCTATGTTATACACACCATTTTGTAACTGAAAAGGTTTTCCACACTGTGCATTTTTACATTGACTGATAAGACCTTTGTCACTTTCAGTCATTCCAAGAAATCTTATGTTTTCTGAGAAAAAATTGTTTCTATTTCCCTTTAAATTCAGAGAGAATATGTCACTTCCTCCAGTGAATAAGTCAGCTGTGACTTAAGAAGAATTGTTTATGAGATGTTGAAGTTTATTACGCCATTAAAACAGCACACAATTCACAAATAGATGGACCAGAGAGGATGAATCTTTGTATATGGGGCATCCATGTAAAACAGTAGGAAGAAAGATCTTTACAAAGTATTCCCTATGAAATTCATTCATTTTTGTGATAATTTATATATTCAAGACTAAAATGATTCACCAATAAACATACTTTTTACATAGAAGAGATTTCTATGAAAAGATTGTGAAAACAGTAAATAGGCTTGTGATGCCCTTACAGTTTCAGGTTGTTCTGTCATTGAGCCATGCAAAATTTACAGGGTTGCATATTTTTCTTATTGTGTATAATCATGTTTCTCTCATCGTTTTCCCTCCTTTATTTAATTCATTTTTCCTATTACATTCTTTGCTGTCAGAATGATGGGATTCTTCCCATGATTGGAGTCCATCCTAAGGATCTAAGGAAAAGGGATTTCTAAGTACAGATATTGATTTGATCACTTCATACCTCATATAATTTCTGCAGCATGTGGTATCAAGCAGGGCAGTGGGAACAGATAATCTAGGAGATTCTTCTCGACTCTATGTACCACACTCCACAATTTCATCACACTTTGGATATTATAATTATATTATATGAAAAAAACAGAATATTTCTTTCTATCTCTTACTCTTTCTGTCTCCCTATTTCTCTGTGTGTATCTCTCTTTCTCTCTTCCTCTCTTTCTCTTACTCTCTTTCATTCTCACTCTCTCAACTCTCTTCCCAAGCAACTCTTTCATTCCAATGCAAAACTCCATAAATTTGTGCACCAATGAAGTCTCAATTCCTTCACAATAGTATAGAAATCTTAAAGAGTAGATATAAAGACGTGGATTTTCTCTAAAAGTACTCAAAATTTATGAAGCAGAAGAATGGTAGGTTGAAGCTCACAGAAACAGATTTCCAAGAAAACAATTAGCAGTGCAAACAAGTGCATCCTTGTTTTTCAAGCCAAGGAAGAAGGGAGTGAATGATGATCTTGGAGAGGTGGCCTCTAGGTCATTGATCAATGTTCCATCAAGGTCTCACCACTTCTATGGTCATTGCATTCATCAGGAAGCTCTGCACACCTTATTTAAAGCCACAGCAAGATGAGATGTATAAATGGGGGAAGGGAACAAAGTTGCTTAGGCATGTGTTTGATTGATTTCCTACCCTCTCACAGAGTAGATATTAGAAGTGAACTATGAAAATAGGTTGTAGGTACTGATAAATCAGAGTCTTAAGGATAGAAGTATTTGGCAGGCATAGAAAAGGGACAAAACTATTAACCTCTAACAATGTGTCAGAAAAAAAATGGGGTAGGGAGAAAAAGAGACAGGGTCTAATCTGGGATTTCAAGAAAACCCAGATGAGTAAAAACCCCCTCAATCAAATTACTTCAGTTGCTTTCTGTGTGAAATAGTGTCAAATAACTAGAGCACAGAAGATTAATGACCTCCTCAGAGTTCAACCAGCAGGTCTGTGAGTTAAGAGACAGGGAAGCAGGAAGCACAGGTGGCTCCCTTTACCTTGAGTGACTTTGTGGGGACATTGGTTCACTTGTTTGGTCTTCAGTTTTCTCAACATTCTGATGAGTGTTATCAGACCCAATGAATTCTGTCTGACAAGTCTGATAAAACTCAAGGTCTTCCACTCTCTGACCATGTTAAACCTGAAATCACAAGCAATCCTTTCTATTGTTCCCATAGTTCTTTGGGATTAGTAGGACTTCTTGGCCTATCTCCACAATGACAACTTCTTGGATTTCTTAGAATTCCCAGATTGATGTCAACACTGAAAATTCTTTTAGGTTTTACAATGGAAATGATGACACCTATGGTAGTTTAGTTATATGAGATGTTCTGAAAGTGAAAATTATTCTTAGAGATTTATGATGTGGCCCTTCCATCGTCAACTAGATTCCTCTGTCAAAGACTTTCCATATGTAAAGAATGATTATGGGAATAGTCTTCATATTTGCATATTTGTTGTTTGAAAACCATGATGTCATTTAAAATGGTTTATTTGCTATTCTAGGCAGGTCTCTTTAAGTGACAACTTTGCAAATTTGTTAGATAGTGTATCTAAAGACAATGGTAAGTTTCTTCATCTTATTTGTGGTTTTGCTGTTTTTTTATTAGAGGCATGCATGGTAAGACTCAATCCTACCATTTGAGGATGGGAGAGAAGTTTATTTCTCAGCTTTTTTTTAGACTTTAATTTTTACTGAGTTACACATAAAAACAATTTTTAAATATTTATTTGGGGAACGCTGAGATTCAATTTCTCTCTTTTCTCTACTAGGTTAAGAAGGTAAATAATTTGATATATGTTTTACATGGACAATCATATTACTGAAGCAAAAGTAGAACACAAATAAAACTCCAAAAAACGAAGTTAAAAATAGTCTACTTCAATCAGTCTTCAGACATTATCACTTCAGTCTCTGGGGATGGATAGTAGTTTTCACCAAAAGTCCTCCAGAATTCCTTGGGATGATTGTATTGGTGAAAATAGCTACGTCATTGACAGATGGTCATTTTACAATATTGATGGTACTTTGTACACAATGCATTTCACTTTGCTTCAGCCCACACAAGTCTTTCTAGGTTTTTCTGAGAGCACTTTCCTCATTATTTCTTAGAGCATACTAGTATTCCATTATAATAATCACATACTACAACTTGTTCAAGCATTCCTCAGTGGATTGGTATCTCCTCAACTTCTCATTGTTTACCCCCAGAAAGGAGCTGTTATATATGTTTTTGTACATGTAGGTTAGGCTTAATTTTCTTTTCCTATCTCTTTTGGGATAAAGATCTACTTGTAGGATTGTTAAATGAAAGAGTTTGCACATTTTCATAAACCACTGGGCATAGTTTCAAATTGTTCCACAGAACAATTGAGTCAGTACACAACTCCACCAACTATGCATTGAAGTCTCACTTTTCCCTCATCCTCTCCAACATTTGTCGTTTGTCTTTTCTGTTGTGTTAAACAAAATTATAGGTTATGAAGCTTATGAACCTTAAGGTTATTAACCTTAGAATCATTTTAATTTGTATTCTCCATTCAATAATAATGTGGAGTAGTTTTTTACATGGCTATATATAGCTTTCATTACTTCACCTGAAAATTGATCATAACATATAATCTTATATCAATAAGGGCATGGCTCTTATTTTTATAAATGTAATTCAGTTCTGTATATGCTTGAGAAATTATTCAGTTATCAGAGAGAGCTGCATCAAAAATGGTTTTCAGTTACTGTTGCTAATTGTATTTCCCTCAATAATATTCTCCACCTCCATTTATTCTCTTCTCCCTCTCCTTTCATCCTCTTCCTATTCAAAAGTGTTTTACTACTGACTACCCCTTCCCCAGTTTGCCATCTCTTGTATGAACTCCTACCCTTCCTACTTTCCTGAGGGTAAGAGAGATTTCTAAAAAAAATTGAGTATCTTTGTTTGTGTGCACGTCTGTGCGTGTTTGTATGTGTGTATAATAATCTCTCTTTGAACCAATTCTCATGTAAGTAAAACTCACTCATTTCACTTCACTTCCTCACTTGGTGTCCACTCTAAAAGTTTTCTTTGCCTCTTCTATGTAATATAATTTTCTCCATTCTACCTCTCTTTCTCCCTCATTCTTCTCGTGCATTCCTCTCTCTCTTCCCTTAATTTTATTTTTGGACATCATCCATTAATTTTCATCTCAAACTGTGCCATCAAGTCCATCTATACTCTTTCTAACCATCCTAGTATTGAGAATGTCTTATGAATTACAAATATCATCTTCCCATGTAGGAAAGTGAACAATTTACCCGTATAAGGTCCCTTATGATTATGTGTTTGCCACTTTACGATACTCTTGACTCTTGTATTTCAAAGTTAAATTTTCTGTTGAGCTCTGGTCTTTCTATAAAAAAAAAAGCTTGAAAGCCCACCATCTCAATGAATATCCATCTTTTGCCCTTCAAGGATTATACTCAGTTTTCTTGAGGAGGGGATTCTTGGTGATCATTCTATCACTTTTACCGTCTAGAAGGTCATATCCCAAGCCCTCCAAACATTTAAAATAGAAGATGAAAGATCATAATTATCCTGTGTCTCCAAAATACTTGAATTGTTTTTAGATGACAGCTTTCAATATTTTCTCCGAAAACTGGGAGCTCTAGAATTTGTATATGATAAGTCTGCGAGTTTGCATTTGGAATCTCAGGAGGAAAGTAGACGACTCATGCAATTTCTGTTTTTCCATTTGCTAAATATCCAGAATCATTTGGTTCTAGAATATCAGATAAATTTTCCCAATAATTTTTTGAAAGATTTCACCCAGGCTCTTTGTTTTAATGTTTCTTTATGTATTTATTTATTTATAGTTTTCAATATTTATTTCCACAAAATTTTCAGTTGCAAACTTTCTCCCAATCTCTGTACTTGCACCACCCAAAAACTCCTGCCATTCTGATTATCCCTTCCCTTAATTTGACCTACCTTCTATCACAATCCTCCCTTCCTTTATCCCAATGTTTTCACTTTTCTTGTAAGGTAAGATACATTTCTATACCTGACTAGTTCTTTTTCTTATTTCCAAGTTATAAGCAAAAACTACTCTCAGCATTCTTTCCTAAGACTTGGAGCTCCAAATTTTCTCCTTTCCTAACTGCCCCACTAAGAAACCAAACAATTCAATACCATCTATGCAGTGTACTTTTACAAAACGCTGCCATAATAGTCATATAGTGGAAGACTAATTATATTTCTCTCCAGACTCTCCTGCTTCCCATTTATTGTATTCTTTTCACCTTGTCCTTTGCCAAAGATGTTTATTTTTAAACATTCCATCCTCTCACTTGCTTTCTCTCCTATCATGAACCCACCCCACTTGTCTCCTTCTCTCCCACTTTCCTTTAGGAGAACATAGATTTTCATGCCAAATTGAGTGAAGTTGTTATGCCCTGCTTAATCCAAATGTGGAGAATCAGCTTCGCTTTTTCCCTCTCACCTTCTCCCTTTACTCCTGCATTGAAAAGGCTTTTCCTTGCTTCCTTTAGGAGAGATACTTTTCCTCATTCCATTTACTCTTTTCTCCTCCCAATAAACTCCCCTCTCACCCTTTAAATTTCTTTTAGGTATTATTCCTTTTTATTCAACTTACCTTGTGGTCTCGGTCTCCCTCCTTTATCATGTTTCCTCTTGAAGTATTATACTCAGTTTTGCAGGATATATATGATTCTTACTTTTCATACTAGTTCCTGCGACTCTGGAATATCATATGGCAAGGTCTTCAATCTCTTAATGAAGAAGGTGCTAGATCTTGTGTTTTCGTCGTTAAATTTTCAGCTGTTTCAATCTAGCTACTTGCAATATTTATTTCTTCACTTAGGAACTCTGAAATTTGGCTACAAAATTCCTAGGAGTTTGTCTTTTCAAATCTCTTTCAACAAGGGGTCGAAATATTTTATCCATATTGATTTTGCACACTGTTTGTAGAACACCAGGGCAGCTTTTCTTGACCCTTTCTTTTTTTTATTAATAAATTTATTTAAATTTTTACATTCATATTCACAAGATTTTGGGTTCCAAAATATTCTCCCCATTTGTCCCCTCCCCCCACCCCAATACACTGGACATTCTAATTACCCATATCACCAATCTGTCCTCTCTTCTATTATCCCTCCTTTCCCTTACCCCATCTTCTCTTTTGTGCTGTAGGGCCAGAAAACTTTCTATTCCCCATT
>CM053771.1:394809895-394825617 GCA_028658325.1 Potorous gilbertii | reverse complement strand
TTGTTCAGATTTGTCTTATGTTATCTATAGAATGGATGGTTAGGAATTTTTCCCTTATATTTGTGAAAAAATGCAGTCTTCTCTTAGCCTCCTTTTCAATGGTATGATCTTTTAGGAATTTATGCTGTCTGATTAAAAAACCCAGAGATTTTAATTCTTAACATTCTTGTCTTTAAAAGCAAAATTTGCTATATTTTCCAAGCAGTTTTGTTGATCAATAAATTCCTTTCTAAGTCATTTGTAATTTTGGATGTGTTGAATGCTAGATTATTAAATATATTTGGTTGTAAATCTTTTTTCCTTCACTGTTTGACTTTTCTGTCTTTTTTTCTGGTAATTTCTAATTTTGATCATTGTTGCTCTATGCCTTAACTTGAGATTCAACAATGCCTGAACCCTTTCCCAACTTAACCTTTTTCATGATTTCTTTTGATATTATAGATATTTTTTTCTTTCATATTAATTTTATTATTTCCTCTAGAAAGTGTAACTCATTAGAATTTTGAGACAGCATTAAACGTGTTAATTATTTGTTGTATTGTAATTTGAACATACATTTGTATGACCCACTTATGCACCTGGAGTATCTCTCAATGTATATTTAGGTTTTTTATTTCCACATAATTCTCTTTCTAATTGCATGCTCACGCCTAAATATTTATTACATTTTATTGTTTTTTAAAATGGTATTTCTCCTTTCAGTTTTTCTTAGTTGTGTGTGTGGTGAGTGTGTATGGAGAGTTCATTTGAGTGAGCAAGCTCTCTGGAGCCTGGTAGATGTGAATTCAAGTCCTCCTGGATTCCAGCCCAGGATGGCTGGATGGGCCACTTCCCATGTTCTTTGGGCTCTAAGCAGCTTTCTAAAATCCTCAGTTTCAGAGAAGGTGGCAGCCTGCATGAACAGTGGGCTTTCCCTCTAGCCATGAAATCTGAGACTGAGTCTCTCTTCCTATATAGCTCTTCATTTGCACATACATCACAGAATCATAGAAGGGGAGAGTTGAAAAGCATCTCAGTAGCAGTTTAATCCAAGCCATAGAGGAAAGGAATCTTCCCTGTATCGTAGCTGACACATGGATTGTGCAGCCTCTGCTTGAAGACCTTGAGCGTAGAGTTCCAACCATTTCACTTTTGGGTGGTTCTCATCGTTTACAGATGTTTCTTGTCATCCAATTGAAATTTATCTGTGTGTAACTTGTCCCCATTTCCCCTGGTTCTGCCTTGAGCCAAACTGAACAAGTCTATTCCTTCCTCCATATGAGTCATCTAAATGGTAGAAGACAGCTCTCTTACTTGATTTTCAAAATCCCTTGTGAGCTCTTCCATGGCTTGAGACTATTGCATATTTATTTCGGAGGTTTTGGGTGCAAAAGGCTTGACTTTTAGGTCTTTCTCCAATAGTATACATTTTTCGTCCTCATCCTAAAGGATGGAAGAAAATACCTGCTCATGAAAAAGTAACCTTCCATTGTCTTACTCTTTTTTTCCCCTTTTTTTGGGCATTTTCTTAGCCAGTTACTTGACTTTTGAATTCTTTGTCAAGAGGAGGAAATGTAAGTTCTAAGTTCCTCCAAGGTGACATAACGAAGTGAGAAGGGTTTACTCCTCTCCTGTACTCTGGTCTGAGAGCACCTACCAGCACTTTTTCCTGTGAGCAAATATAAGCAGTCTTTTCTGCGATTAGAATTTCCTCTGTAATGCGTCCACAAGACAGCCCTCCTCCTCATCACAAGGCCACCACTCAGGGTTGAGAGCCAGATCAGCTGCTCAATTCCCCCAGGATCCTTAGGCTAGGGCTCCAAAAATGGAAGCTGCTGCTTCCTGGGGGATAGACTGCTGAGTTCCCTTCTCACACAGGTGAAAGAGGTTTCTCACTGACCTTTGAAGATATATTTGGTATTTGTAAGTTGAGGAATCTGGAACTTGCAGGTGATGCTGGTAGTGCCTCAATGCTGCTCCACTCCTGTCCTTTTCACAGCATGACCAAGAATGGGCTCCGCTCCACTCTGCACCCATTGTGATTAGACCTTGTCTGTCAGCATTCCAGGCAGCCTTGGGCTGGAAATCTCTTTCAATCTGTCATTTTGTGGCTTCTGCTGCTCTAGAATTTGTTTAGAGTGATTATTTACAGGTGTTTTATGGGCTGTGGGAGGAGAGCTTCTAGAGGTGCATCCTTCTACTCTACCACCTTGGCTCCACCCCCTCAATTCCATTGTGCTCAGATTTTAACAGTGGAACTGTTGAGGATAAGAAATATTGAGATATAAGCACAAATTTGTTGGTCATTTGAAGAATCAGCTTTAGAGTTGGTTTTAAGCAACCTGGAGGCAAGACCAGATCCACACTTGTTTTAAAAAAGTATTGTTTAAATCTGATAGTTGAAAGATAAAATGACTAAAGAAAGAAAGGTTAAATATTCTGAACATATCAGTTCATTAAACAGTGCATGCCAGTTGCCTAACAAAGTGGGACCAGACTTCCCTACCTTACACCTGGTCCCCCATTACAGGGGGAGACAGGTTTTTTATATGTTAAAAACAATCAGCAAAGGCCAAATAGTAAAAGGAAACAATACAACATTAGGTAGTTTGAGTTGTAATCGTAAAAGTGATTAAGGACTTTCTAAGGTGGGAAGGAGAGAATGAACAAGTATAGTTCCCTGAATTCAGAAAAGAAATGTGCCTCTCTCTCCAAGTGTCTGTAAACAATCAAAGAAATAGAAACAAGAACTGATTGATCAGCATGAGGGCTAGTTTTCACATGAGACATAGAAGTTGCTTGAAGTGTAAACTTGTGGGAAAACTCCTTGCTTCAATATTTGGATCTAAGTTTCTAGTTAGCATAAACTAGATCTTGGTTAGGGGATCTCTAAACTGCAGGTAGAGTTGGTGCAGTTTACCAGTCACACAGGACTTGGTTCAAACAATACAATAGAATTTTCTCCCAGTTCCCAGAGTTGAATGGCATTCTCTCACAAGACGTAATTGAATAGAAAGTGAGCTAGCTCCAGAATTGAGTCACAGGATGGAAGCAATGTGGGTCACTCATTTCCCACAGTTAACCATTTATTATCCTAATCCCCTCAATTCCCACCATTCCATAACAGGTCCTTCAAAATGTGTAAGTTCTCAGGCTCACCACCAGTGTCCCAACTGCATACCAGTAATGGTCAAAACACAGTGATAAAGGCACACCCATAGTCTCATAGGTAAGGTAAGGTCAAGGTAAGGGTCAAACACTTAACTGACTTGGATTATGATTAAGAACAATGTCTGATCATTATCATACATGGAACAACAGACCATGGTCATTTTTTCTACCCAAACTTCAGATGTCCGGATCCTGTCCATACTTACACGACTGCCGCAGCTTGTGCACCAAACTCTAACAGCACCAGGTGCTAACTACAGTTAAACCCAGAGGAATAAACCATAAGGTCACAATTCTATTTGGCCTGTTCCGATTAGCCCTTTGCCATCAGGCCTCACTGACACTAAAAGGAAATGTCCAAGCCAAAGGTATACCTAGGTGTGACCACAAGAACTTGGTTCCAACCACTAGAATAAACTTACATAACTAGGTGCTTAGTATCTGTCAGAGATTGTCCTGAGATCTGAGCACTAGCCATAGATCCACTGAGCACAGACCACAGAAACATAAGGCCCTATTCTTACTCTTAACCCATATTTTCTTCCCAAAGTCAGAAAAGGAACCTCTTCAAAATGTGAGGGAGTTTAGGGCTCTATTACCCCTTCCTGGTCATAATTACAAAGCATCAGGGCTTGACACTTTGTTGGAGACCCCTGGGAACTATCGTTCTAAATTCAGTCTCTTGAAGGGGCAGAAAAGCTGTATACTTTCCCACCTCAATCACTGATTTTAAGGCAATTCAACTCATGTTTCTTTTCTCTAAAGGACTAGTAAATGACGCTTTTGCTGTGCATAAATAGATTTGTCCTGACTCAGGATTCAGTTTACTCATCAAACACTTTCTCTGCAAGGATTATTCCCCTCAGTGATGGCTATAAGGTAATCATCTGGGGGAGACTGTTACTCCTAAAACTCTTGAGCTCTGGGTGATGAGCTATCTCTACTAATGTGTGACCAAGGTGGTTGGATTTGCCCAGAACATGCTCTATTTTGTCTCTCTGTCAGAGTGCTTTGCTGTTTCATCTAGGATGTGCTCCAGCTAAGACAATTTATCCACAGTTGGTATTGATGATGGTGGGTGTGGATGGTGGGCCTCTTCTACACAGGGGTTGTATCTCTAGTGCTCTCTCTTTAATCTTCTAACCACCTAATAGTTGTTTTGCTAAGCCAAGGGTATTATAGTTCAGTGGCAGTTGGTGCTTGTTTTTACATTGCCTTTCAGAAATATTGGAACAATCTCTGTTTCCATCAGTCATTGTTAGAGCACTTTTCCTGAACTGCCACCAATAATTGTCATTTTCCTTTCTGGTCATCTCTGCCAACCTGATGAGTCAGAGTTAGGACCTCAGAGTGGGTTTAATTTACATTTTTAAAATTAGTAATTTGGTGCATTTTTGGTTATGGCTATGGTTTGCTTTCCTTTTGTCTACTTAGCAATATATTGAAATGATTTACAAAATGAAAATATCCCCTGTTAAAGAATATAGTTGAATAGTTACAAAAAATCTGAAACTCTCAGATAATTGAATAAGAAAATATTTTTAAAATCTCGTAGTTGAGGAGTGTGTACAATATGTGAAGAACATCATGTCATTCTGTATGTCAAAACAGAAATGTACAATTCTGAATTCTGCCTCCTTATCTTCTCCAGAAAGTCTCATCTTTGCCTCTTGCTGCCTTGCAAGAAAATGAGACCTTGAGCATATTGCTCAGGGACTTAGCAATTTCGGGTCACCTTTAGGAAATTCATATACAACGTGTCCTTGGTACTGGATGTTGGGGGATTTCTACATCCTCAGAATTTAAAGCCTGTAATGAAGGAGTGATAAATTGCTCAGACGGTTTCAATATTCATCCAAGCATTCACCCCTTTTCCCATGTATAAAAGGTCAGTTGTTTCAGTCATGTTTGTAAAGCACTCTGCTTTAACACCTCTTAATTAACACTTTGGAGAAAGAGATAGGAAGTCAAGTCTTGAGACCAAGGAGACCTATGTCCAAATCCTCCCTTAGTTCTTTGCTGTCAGCTTCACCCTGGGGAAGTCACTTAGAACTCAATGAAACTCTCCAAGATTATAAATGCAGTGGTGTCAGCTTGTATCGATAGAGGAATTTTCCTTCTGTAAGGAGTTCTGTATAACCAATGAAATTACAGATCCAGGTCTTCACCTTAAGATTTGCATTTAATTTTGATTCCTTTTATGTCATTTATGACTTCTGTTTACAGCTTGGGAAGTAGGAGCCTAAAATGTTGGGGTAAGGAGAGAAAGCCTCTTCTTCCATAACTACTTCCTTCTGAAGTTGGATGTAGAGCTATCCCTACCCCATGAAGTCCCATTCGAGAGGTCAATTCATTAGCTATCTGGAGCTTGGTCTATGCCATATCCAAGGTTGGCACATAACAGTTGTGGATGGGGTGGGTGTCTGGCTTAAATGTTCAGGCATCTGCAGGTGGAGGGTACTAAGCTGGAAGTAAACACATCTAGCAAGCAAATTTAACAGACAAAAAACGAAAAGGTAGGGTAGATATGGTCAGCCGTGCTTCTAGAGGCCATTAACCCACTATCATAGCTTCATTCACAAGTGAATATGTGACTTAAAGGTACAATTTTGTAATCATTTCCTCGTGAATAAACAACAGTGACAATATTCCATTTCCCATGTGCTATAATTTCTGCAGACTTAGGAGCATCATCTGTCTTCCATTTTAGCTGTACTTTAGCTCCCCATTTTATTCTTTCAGTAGAACTCAATTTCTCAGCTAGTTATTTTGGAAGGAGCGTCAATTGACAAAAGGGTTATTTTTTCACAAGGAATAATAATCACTTGAACTATTCTATCATTTTACAAAACTATATGGGTTTGCCACCTAAATTTTGGAATGTCACCTTGATATCTAGAATTTATCATGCCAGCCAATACATATATTCCTCAAACCAGTCATCTGGATTTAGGTATTATCCATCCAAAATAAATATCTGGTTACTGAATCCAGATGACTTAGGAGGCTGGTGACCTTGCACAGCCCTCCCTCACTGAAAACTAAGTCAAGTGAAAGTCATGTCATCATTTTTCTGATGTCATGGTCTTCTTCAAAAACGAAGGACGAACACACAATCCAAAATGATTTTGAGGTATTCTCATACATATTCCAATAGGTATTTTGCTTATTTCTTTTCTGTCCAATCAAAAGTCCTCTAAACAATATCAATCATATCCTACCAAACTAGGTGTCCCTGGATACGGTGCTGGGAGATCTGGCCTCACAGTGCAATACTCAATATTTGGGAACTTACCTGTTGGTTGTTTTCTAATTTTCAGATTTGGGGTCATCATTCTGGCAAGAGGTGTGCTTCCTCTCAGTGTTCTATTATTCAAATTAGGTAAAGCAGTGAACAAATTATCTTTCCAGTGTTGATAAGAAGTATAAGAATTTAACTTCCTTGACTACTCTTTCAATAATCCATTCATTCTTTCAATGAAATCAGACACTCGTGTATATCCATTCTATGTTGTTTAAAACACAATATCTCTTTATGTTATTATCTTTGAAATGTGACCCGTTGTCACGTTGGATCTGCATTGGGGTTCAATAATATATACTTATGATATCTAACCTTGTGTTCTTTCTGGGTCACATTCTTATTACACCTGAGTAGGTGTCAACACAAGTACATATAAATTTGCATCCTTTATCTTAGGGTAGCAGTTCATTATATTCTGTTTGTCAGATTTGGGCTTGTGCTTTTCCCCTTGCTGTCTGGTCACCATATTTTCCTGTAATTCCTTGTCCCAAATTTGTTGGTCATGAATTTATCAATTTTGATTTTTCCACATGGGCATCCATGTGCTAACCCATTAGCTACCACCCATGAACCAGTGAATATGGGACACTGTCCTCTTTATTCTTTTTTGATAGCTTGGTGTGCTGCCATAAGTTCAGCATATTGACTACTTCCACCTATCCCAGTACTTTCCAAAGTCTGCTTAGTACGTAGGCTAACCCTTTCCAATGTCTTGTTACCCAAATATTTTGCTGTCCCATCCACAAACTGTACATGTCTCTTTTGTTCATTAGTTAATCCATCATATCCCTCCTTCCATTTTACCAAGGAATGTATCAACTTTTGCTTTAGTTCAGGGGCTTTACCATTTCCCTCATTATCTGTGTTTGCTATAGATACAGGTAAAGCAGAAACTCCATGTTTGTCTGTTTGGGATCTATTTTTACTATACCATTTTCATTAAATTATGGTAGCCTCTTTCACATGTCCAGTTCTGTGAGAAGCTGGGGTACTCATTACCCAGGTTATGATCTGAATTCCAGATCTTACTATTACCTCATAGCCTAAAGTCAGTTGCTCCATCTCTACCAGAGCCCAATATGCAGTTAGCAGTTGCTTTTCCAAAGAGGTATACTGAACTTCAGATGAAGGGCATTTCCTAGACCAAAATCCTCAGGGTAAATTTTGGCTTTTTTTTTCCCATAAACTCCAGTTTGCATATTTATCCTGTATAGTCACTTGTAATTCCACCTCACCACTTTGCATGGGCCATAAATCTAGAGTTAATTTTATGGTAGCCCTTGCTCTCCAAAAGCTTTATTCTGCTCAAGTACCCAATCAAATTCAAATTTTTTTCCTAGTAATGTTATATAAAGACTTCAAAATTTGTCCTAGATGCAGTATGTGATGTTGCCAATATCCAAATAATCCTATAAACTTTGGAGCCTCTTTCTTATTGGTGGGAATAGGAAAATCCTGAATCTTTTGTCAGGCTTGTGGGAGAATCTCCTGCAACCCCTTATTCAATTACATAGCCAAAAATTCTATAGTTTGAGCTGGTCCATGAATTTTTGCAGGCTGAATTTTCAACCGTTTGCATTTCATATGCTCAGTTAAAAGTGTCAAACTCTTCTCCCCGTTTTTACGTTTTCCTTGTATCACAATAATGTGCATATAGTGGGTAAGCTATAAACCAGGTAGCTGTAATTCATCAAAATGTTTAGCCACAATTCTAAGACAAATAGTGGGGCTATGCAGATGTCTTTATGGCAAGTGTGTAAAAGTATGTTTTTGGCCCTGTCGAGTGAAAGCAATGGGTCCCATTCTTTGGAATCCATTAGGATAGTAAATAAAGCATTGGCTAAATCAAGAACTATAAACCAAGTCCCATCATATTTCTGGGTCCTTTCTATTAAAGTATCAGTATCTAGAACCACAGCATAAAACGGAAGAGTCACCTTTTTCGATTATGTAGAATTCAGTCATCCTCCATGTACCATCTGACTTTCATAGTGGTCAAACAGGATTATTCCATCAAGTCATTGTAGGGACTAACACTCCTAATTCAACATATTCTTTTGTAGGATTGGCAATTCATTCTTATCCACCCAGCACATAATGCTGCTTTAAAGTATTTACTTGAGAAGGTACAGGTAAAGTGATTGGGTCCATTTTTATTTTACCTACTAAAACTGTCTTCCTTTTCTGTCTTCCTTAGTGCAGATTGGTATCTCCCCACAGATAAATTTAAAGTCATACCTTTCAATATATGCATTCCAATGATGTATTCAGAAATGGGTACAATTACCACAGTATAATCTTTCTTAGGTAACTGTTCCATTTTCATTATTAGTTTGAATTTTCTGACTGATATTTGAGCCCGTCAGTCCTGTGATGGTTATAAAAGTTCCATGTTTAAACTGATGAAAGTTTCCATCTATAAGAGAGGCTTCTGTCCCAGTATCTATTAATGCCCTACTTACAGTATTTCATTCATTTTTCCAATATATGGTCAAATTGATATGAGATTTTGAATCTGAGCCGACACTTGATCAATTTTCTATTCTCCCTGAAGTGTGACAAACTTGTATACAAGGGGTTCAGGAGGAACTGCAGGAACAGTTCTTATTTCTGTATTCCATCTAGTATCAAGCCATTTTCCTTAGTGTATTTGGCATAGTTCATTAGTAGGAATATCATCTATGTTTCCAAAATTTACCCCTACTCTCAATAGAGCAGTAAACAATTATTTCCTTATCAATCTATTCTGACTTTGAATCCTCTGGCTATTTTTTCTTCTCTCTCTCGAGGAAATTTATCTTTTCCTCAGTTCCCTAAGACACTTAACTGTGAAATCTTGTCCAGCACCTCCAAAAGAGGGTGCCCTGTTCCCTCAAATAGGAGAGTGAGAACTAGTGGCTTGTAAGCAGGAGCTATTTCACTATGATATTCCTTTGGGAATCTGCTAAGGGGATATCACAGTATGCATCTGCATTTCTGATCGTTACAGCAGTCTTCGTTACCTCCTCCTTTAACTTGCTCAGACAGTCCCTAAGTGAATACCAGGGTCTATCTGCACTATCCCATATAGCGTCAATAGGATAGTGCTTATTACATCCACCTGCTGCCAAAGCTAACAGATTCATGGTATGGTATAGCTACCTCCTTGCATATTTTAATCTCTAAAAGGTTTCTGGACAAAATGATTCTGAGTAATACCTATAAATTTCAAGCAATCTGTACTATCTGTAAATTGTCCCTTGCCTCTTTCATCACTGATTCTCACCATCCAAGATATTAACTATTCTCCTATTCTTTGGGTGAACCTACTGAAAATATCTGTGACCTCCTGCTGAGTAACATCCTCAGTTATCTCCCTAAACACTGTATGGCCCCTCTGATTGTCCTGTTTCTGCTGGGTTAGTGTTGGGCGTGCTACTGACTGAGAAATCTTCCTCTGTGACACTGTTTCATTTTCTAATTCTGACTTTGTGACATTTTCCTCCCATGCACTCTCCTGACAGTCATTGCCATGGCAACTGGGTTTGTACAAAGATCAAGTGCACACTTCTTTTGTCAGCCTTCTGCTTCTTTTTCTGAGCAAAATAAACATCCTTTTCTGCCACCTGAGACTTCTCTCCTTCATACCCTTGCCAATTCTTTCCATGGTTTTATTGGTATTCCTTGAAAATCTCTAGATTCCCCCTTCTACACTCTCAGTTCCTAGTTTTCATAGGTTCTTGGGCTTTTACCTCATTCCTTTGCTAGGGATGCTTTCATCCTTGGATATCCATTTCTGCCTCTAAAGCCTTTCTGCCTCCATATAGAGATGCTAGACCCTATGATCTTGTTCGTAACTCCAACGTCTCATAGGCAATATTCACAGCACTGAGGGTGATTATGAATATGCTGGCATAGTTCTGAATCACAAAGTATGATCGACTCTCAATACAGAAGGGAGAAAAAAACAGTAACTGAGATCAGAAAGCCACATCCATCATAGTAAATAAGAAGTCAATACACATCAGCACTGAAAGGGACAAAGCCATTCCTGAGCCTTCCTTCCCCCTCAACAAAACAAACAAACATTCATGAGACTAGCTGTGCCTGGCAGTCTTATGATTATAATAGGTTACAGATATCAGGAGAGCATTGTGGGATTGATGCTACTTTTGCAGATCAGTTCTCAATTAGAATTCAAGTTCAGGGTGAATTTTTTATCTTTGGAGAGTTAATATCCAGCCTCTGGGCAACGTGCAAAACAGAAGAAAAGATTGTTGCAGGGAACATTTCAGAACTTTTTTCATGATAAGCTTTTTCTCTTTTTGGAAGCACTCTATGTCCAGTGCAAATATATCAACAGCCTAAGCAAAAAACCTGAAACTTAATTCCTAGAAAACAAGCTAGAGAAGAGGCAGCAGCCAAACATGAACGCAACAATAAGGGAGTAATGCTACAATGCCCACAATGATTGGAAAAGCAGGTGTAGTCTACTTTGTAGACACAATTTGAGGGAGAAAGTTACCAGAAAGTGAAGTAATAATTAATACTATTCTATACCTTACGAATCAGAAGGAAGGAGAGAAATGAAATAAAAAAGGTTCAGAAAGGAAGGAATTATGTTAAATGAAGACAGGGAGTGAGAAAGAATGAAGGAGGGAAGGATGGAAAAAAGGAAGGAAATGTGAAAGCAAGGAAAAGAAAGGAAGTGAAAGAAAGAAAATGAGAATTTATTAAGTTCTTCCTGTGTCAGGCACTGTTCTAGGTATTTTAGACACATATTATTTCTTTCAATCCTCAAAAGTATAAGTGGGAGATTAGTGCTTTTAGTAATTCCAATTTATGTTTGAGAAAAATGAGTGAGCCAGAGGTTAAGTCACTATTTGGTAACCGACCCCCCAAATCACTTGGGAGTAGGAAATTCTCTTGGACAGTCTCTTGGGAGGATGGCACTGACTTACATCTTGTGGTTATTTCTAGTAACAGAGAAAGGAAGATTAGGGATACCTGTTATACTTGCTACACTGGATTGCCTGGTGAGAAGCTATATGCATCTTAGGTGATGCTCATCAGTTAAGGAGTTGGAAAACAGTTATGCATACAAATTAATGAAGGGAATTAATCCTGGCAAAAATTATGTCACTGATGGAAAAGTGAGATGAACAGGACCAGGAGAACAATTTATATAATAACAACAATGTTGTAAAAACAAACAACTCTGAAAGACTTCCAAACTCTTATCAACTCAATGACCAACAATTCCACAAGATTTATCAGTGAAACATACTATCCACCTCCAAATATGTGAACTCGGGTTCAGATTGAACAGATCTTCCTTTTAGATGTTATTTATGTAGGCATTTGTTTCCCTTAACTATATACATTTTGAATGATTTTATTTTTATGCCTTTCTGATGGTTGAGGGAAAGAATAAGGAATGGAACACAATATAAAACTGATTTTTAAACATGGAAGAATATTCATGCCACTGTCAGGTTCCCAGAGAAACCATTAAAGAACTATTCTTTGCTGAGGTTGTCCGGTGATCCCAGCCACTGCTCTCTCTATCCTGGGACCATAATTCTCATTATGTATAGAAAGTCCATCTTCAGTAGTAGAGAGGAGTAATTGGGATGACATAGCTGTGAAATAGCAGGGAGTCACAGAAGAACAACACAATACCGTAGATAATATTTTGTGTACAATAAATTGGGTGACTATTAATGTAGCAAGTATTATGCTAAGCATTGGGGATACAAATTTAAAAAATATATAGACAGTCCCTGCCCTCAAAGAATTTACAATCAAATGGAGAAAAACACCACCTTTCTGGAAGGGGTTGCCATGTGAGGCTTTAACTACTGCAAGGGTGTATGGGGCAGTTGTTCTGTGGAGTTCAAATCAAATAAATTGCAGACACAAAGTAGAGTGTTAGCTGGAAATCCAGGACCCAACTCTCCATAAAGCAAGGCCTTGGAAGGAGTTTGGTCCTCTATCCTCCACTCCTCAAGTCTGAAGGGAGAGGGGGATGAGGGGGTTGGATTAGTAGCATAAGAATGAGACTTCATGTCATCAGTTTATCCTGGGTAGGGCAGCACGGAATTCTAACCAAGCAGAGCTGCAGATGGAAAATGGAGAGGGAGCAACCCTGCACCTCAAGAATCAGGGCTGACAAAGGTAGAAATTCTAAGTTCAAGAAATGGTATATAATGTTAATTCTGTGGACCTTTCTCTTGTAGCTAGCTTGCTATGTTCAAAAGTATTGAGCAGGACTCTTGCTTTGCTAACAGAGAGTTAGTTGATCTCTTGTTCTATTGGGGGTAAAGGTGGAATTGATCTACATTTACTTCAGTTTAACAGTGTCTTGGTACTTGCTCTTCCCCCTTCATTTATTGATTGAGCTATCCATTCGTTTGTTTACTTAACTATTTATTTTTCAAGTGGGAAAGAATTCAACTTCATCACATACAGTTTGGTTTTAATATGGACCACTCCAGTTGGTACCTATATAAGCATGGGGGCTAAGTAAGATCTCAATCCTACTGTGTTATGAATCAGCCTTGAGGTACGTTGGAACTTTCAAGGAAGGGAAGGCCTATGAGATTACGTTGTGTTTTTTATACACACTTGGCTTTTTGGGCATGTTGGAGGAGAATGGTTTGTATGAAAATATGTTCTTTTTCCTGTCTTTTCAGCATAATAACCAATAGAAAATCCCAGGCTCGATAAGAGACCCTGCTGAGCTGTTGTGAAAATTACAACTGCAAACTTTGTTTTGAGAGCCATAATAATTTTTCTTAATTTTTTTATATATCTCAAAAGGAGAGGAGGACATTAGGTGGAGGGAAAGAGCTAACTGGGTAGACCCCAACCATCCCTAGTAATTTTATGTTGAGGTCATCTGCATATAAGAGCTAATACTTTGTATCTTCTATATTGAACTCACTTGTAAAACAAAAGAAAATACTTTTACTAATAGGACAGTGTTTAGAATTTGATCTCATTTCTGCCTTTCCCTTGCAACCTTGACCCTCTTGGTTTTCCTACTCTTTTTCTGAAGCTAAGCTTTATTTTTTCCCCACATTTCCCCCACTAATTTTCTATTTAGCAAAAACAGGGTTGCCTGTCCAACTGTAGCAGATCTAATCAGAACCTTGAACTGAAACTAGAAATAAGATTCCATCGAACACAGAACATCTTGCTTTATTTTCCATTCCATTCAACAACCAGGGATTCAATGCCTACCATCTTGCTTGTGCTGTGCTAGGTACAGGGAAGTCAGGATATAGAAGGTGGCCTTCAAGGACCTTATGTTTTGCTGGGCCCTGGGTAATAGCAACATATTCACAGCAAATATAAATTACATACCTAGTAGTTACAATGTAATTTTAGGACCCTAGAAGCATTAACAACTGAGCAACTGAGAAGGACTTGATGTGCAAAGAACACTAAAGATTCTGCATTTCCAGTTTCAGTGCATCGCTGGTGGGTCCCATTTGATTCAAAGCTTCTCAGAAGGCTCTGGGCCTGTAGTGTGGTCATACCTAAAGGGAAGGTAACAAAACTTGAACTTATGAGAGAAAAGGAGTCTCCTTCAAAATACAAAGAGGTTCCAAATCTCCCTACATAAAAGAAGAGGTTTGGGGCACAACACTTCATGCTACACTGTTGAGAGTACTGATGGACAAAGCATACCAACAGGCAATTTTACCCCTTTCCTTCCTGTTTAAACTACTGCTGTATGAGTTGGGCATACTAGGTTAAAGGAATGAAAGGAGTAAATGTATAGATGAGAAGGAACAGGATAACTCAGAATACAAGAATCATATGCATTAGCCATAGCATAGAAGGTAGAAAGGGGGCTAGTAGTGTGAGTGAAGGATAAAAAGACATCTGGAAGCCCATTTGTGGTTGGCCTTGGAGTTTGACATTTAAGAGGCAAGAAGAGTGCCTGAACAGTTGGGGGTTTGGGGGGGCAAGGGCTTTGTCTGTCTAATAGACAGTCACTTAACCACAGCCATGAACGGTGGTCAAGATAAATTGTGAGAAGCAAAGAGTGAAGCCAGGATCACTTTAGATGTTACTGCAGTAGTAATACCATTTTATCACTGGTAATTATCTCAAAATTGGAGATAACTTCCATCTTATATGGTCAAGACTTCTCTCAACCATAAAGCTAATGAGTTGCAGGCTGCCTAGACAAGAGTACTGCCAGCTTTCAGTTTTAAGGGGGTATGGACAAAAAGGGCTTAATCGTCAAGGGAGCAGCTTCTGACTCCTAAGGTAGGGGAAACTCTCTTATCTCACAGCTTGAAGCAATGATTTAATTTCAAAAAGCCAGTAATTTTAGGCAGAACTGAATATGATCATGCCTTTATTCATGAATATTTTAAGTGGTTTTAGTATAATTTTCTTATTCTTTCTTAAAAGTTATTATTTTATTTTCCCTCAATTATATGTAAAAACAGTTACAACATTTGTTTTTAAATTTTGAGTTGCAAATTGTCTCCGTCCCTCACTTTGTCCCATTGAAAGTGCAAGCAATTTAATACGAGTTATACTTATGCAGTCATTCAAAATGTATTTCCATATTAGTCATGCTATAAAAGGAAACATAAAGCATTAAAAAAACAAGAGGGGGGAGGAGCCAAGATGGCGGAGTAGAAAGATCCACATATGCTAACTCCAAACCCACAGCCCATGGATCTCCTCTAAAAAGAACTCCCAACACATTCTGGAGCAGTGGAAGCCACGCAGCAACACAGTGAAGGAGATTTCCGTTCCAGAGAGCCCTGGAAAACCAACCCCAAAGGTCGATCACGCACTGAACGGGAGTGGAGCCCAGCCCTTCCCTGGCCACGCGGCACCAAGAGGAGCGAACAGATCCGAGCAGAATTAAGGAACAGAATCTCTGGGGACCACAGAGGCACCTCCACCAACAGGCACTACAGGTCAGTGAGACACACTTCCTGGCTGGCCGAGAGGGGAGCGGGGTGTCTCCATAACTCAGGTCCTCTTGGGAGGCAGCAGCAGAGGCAGCAGCAGAGGCAGCTGTGGCCAGAGACTCTTGGAGCAGGTAGGACCTCAGCAGCAGCTCCATTACAAAAGGTCTCTGCATAAACCCCCTGAGGGAACTGAGCCTGGGAGGGGGCCCTGGCCCCACCTGAGAACCTGAATTTAATCCTACCCTGAATAGCAGCCAGGCCCGCAGCTGAAAGTGCTGAGGCTGGCGAGCAGCATTTGAATCTCAGACCCCACGCATTAGCTGGGCAGATCTGGGGGGGGGGGG
>CM053771.1:394797355-394809395 GCA_028658325.1 Potorous gilbertii | reverse complement strand
TCATTGGAAAAACAACTGACCTGGAAAATAGATCCAGGAGAGACAATTTAAAAATTATGGGACTAACTGAAAGCCATGATCAAAAAAGAGCCTAGATATCACCCTTCATGAAATTATCAAGGAAAATTGTAGTGATATTCTAGAACCAGAGGGCAAAATAAGTATTCAAGGAATCCACTGATCACCACCTGAAACAGATCCAAAAAGAGAAACTCCTAGGAACATTGTGGCCAAATTCCAGAGTTTCCAGGTCAAGGAGAAAATATTTCAAGCAGCTAGAAAGAAACAATTCCAGTATTGTGGAAATACAATAAGGATAACACAAATTCTAGCAGTTTCTACATTAAGGATAACAAGGGCGTGTAATAGGATATTCCAGAAGTCAAAGGAACTAGGACTAAAACCAAGAATCACCTACCCAGTAAAACTGAGTACAAAACTTCAGCGGAAAATATGGTATTTCAATGAAATAGAGGCCTGTCAAGCATTCTTGATGGAAAGACCAGAGCTGAAAAGAAAATTTGACTTTCAAACACAAGAATGAAGAGAAGCATGAAAAAGTTAAAGAGCAAAGAGAAGTCACAAGGGACTTACTAAAGTTAAACTGCTTACATTCCTACATGGAAAGACAATATCTGTAACTCTTGAAACTTTTCCGTATCTGGACAGTTGGTAGGATAACACACACACACACACACACACACACACACACACACACACGCACACACAGGCACACACATGCACACACATACAGAGAGAGAAAGCATGGAGTGAATTGAGTAGAAAGGGATCATATCTTTAAAAAAAATGAAGTTAAGCAGTGAGAGAGAAATGTATTGGGAGGAGAGAGGGAGAAATGGAATGGGGCAAATTATCTCCCACAGAAGAGGCAGGCAGGAGACTTTTTCATGGAGAGGAAAAGAGGGGAGCTGAGAGAAAAACATGAAGTTTACTTTCATCACATTTGACCAAGGAAGGAATAAAATACACACTCATTTTGATGCGAAAACCTATTTTACAATACAGGAAAGTGAGGGAGATGGGGATAATCAGGGTGGAGACGGGATGATGGAAGGGAAGGCAATGGGAGGAGGGAGCAATTTGAAGTCAACTCTGGGGGAGGGACAGGATTAAAAGAGACAATAGAAACAATGGGGGGCAGGATAGGATGGAGGGAAAAATATAGTTAGTCTTACACAACATGACTATCATGGAAGACATTTGCAAAACTACACAGATATGGCCTATATTGAATTGCCTGCCTTCCCAAAGGGAAGGGAGGTGGGGAGGTAGGGATAGGGAGAAGTTGGAACTCAAAGTTTTAGGAACAAATGTTTAGTATTGCTCTTGCTATTAGGAATTAAGAAATACAGGTAATGGGGAATAGAAAGTTTTCTGGCCATACAGGACAAAAAAGAAGATGGGGACAAGAGAAAGGAGGGATGAAAGAAGAGAGGGCAGATTGGTGAGAGGGGAAATTTGAATGCTCAGTGTATTGGGGAATGGGGAGGGGACAAATGGGAAGAAAATTTGGAACCCAAAATCTTGTGAAAATGAATGTAAAAAGGTAAATAAATAAATTTATTTAATAAAAAAAGAAATAGAGAAATAATGCTGGGAAATTTACAAATATTACCATATATTGACCTTGAGTGGCTTTTATGACCTCATTTTTACATAGCCAGTATAGGTTTTGCAGCTTCCCTTGTAAATATTCTGATGTAGATATTTGTGTGTATATGTGCCTTTTCATTGGTTGTTAAGGCTTTTTCCTGGTGATTGTTGGATTGATCCCAACTCTGTTAACTTCCCTGCATTTGTAAATATCCAGTTAGTTTGTTTATATGCCCAAAATCATCTTTTAATTTTTAAAATATAAACAACACCACCAGGGGTACGTTAAACATTTAAGACATACTTTGAAGTGAAAAATTATTCTTGGAGATATGGATTGACTCTCCCAGAATGAAGGGGATTCTTCTTCCCAAATACTTACTGATATGAAAAAAATGGTTTTTAGAAAATCTTTTGCTCAAATTGACTTCCATTTTGAAACAAGGATTGACATTTTTCATGGCAATCCAATTATTATGTTTTGATGTTTTTGTTTTACTAAAAGTGCCTCTGACTGAATAATGTGATTAAAGAAGATATTTTCAACCCATAAGGTCCAAAGTACCTTTTGTTTTATCCTGTTGAGGTCAGAGGGTTATGTCCTCTGGGTCTAAAGTGTATAAATACTGTGAGGTGAGGTTTTATAGTCCGAAACTGAGAGTTTGTAAGAAGGGTGAGTGCCAGATGAGGTCTCTGGCAAGTTGCATTAAGGAGTCTCAGCCCCAAAGCTTTGAAAACCCAGAAGTCAGTGCTTCCTTGAGTGGTAACTATAGTAAGATATTGGGACTGTCTGTTGAATTCAGGTAGAGGAAGGCATGTGTATTGACTTTTAATTTGTCTGTATTTTCTTTGAAGTTCAGGGTGCTGACTCCTCTGAACTAGGTGAATGATACAAGGGTTTGATTAAAAGAATGATTCATGTGCTTGATTAAAGTGATTGTTAACCCCTCACAAGTTGCCTTTCCATTTGTGAATACAGATGTAAGAAGTTGTGACAGCAGACTTCCATGTGTATGTTGGGGTGCTTACCAATACACCATTTCTTGTTTTGATTTTCCTAATCAAGTGAGACACTGATGGGCCAGATATCCCCCAAACTGGAGGACATCTCATCCAATGACAGAGGGGGTAAGTTTTTTCACTTCTTCTTTCTTTCTGATTTTGTTATATGGAAGCCTGTTGGACAATTGGTGAACCATTTAGTGAAATGAAATCTTCAGCAACAGCAACCGAATTCAATGAGGATTTTGTTCAAAATGACAGGCTTTGAAGAATTACCATCACAAATGAATAAGGTTTTATTCTAGTTAGTCACCACCTCCCTAATAATCAACAACAACAATCTATGTAGCATAATATTCAGTTTCTGTCTCACTCTCATAACACTTGAGCCTTTGCCTCCACTTAACCCAAGAATTTTGCTACTCACTTCTTTTCTATGACACTCATCTCTCACCAAATCCCCATCAGATCAAATTACCAACACCTAGCTTCCACTGCCCTATCTCATTTTCCTTTTCATAGGGACTTGGTGTTCATGATTGCACAGAGTACTTTTGTTAAGGTACACCATGAATACAGTTTACACTTGTATATTATTCAGATAATTAGTTCTTTGTATAACTGAATAAGCCAAATGTTAGGTGCTTCATGGCTTGTGCTCTTACACATCTTTGTTTACATATTACCCCTGGAAACATAGGTCTTTTGTACATATTTCCCAAAATGAATTTAGTTCAAAAATATAATACCAGAGGTCCAAACAGCTGCTCTGGAAAGTGTGAGATTGAAGTTCATTCTTACTTTGTGAATATTGCAGCAATTGATTTGTAACTCACTTGCATTCATAATATGTGTTTTGGGGAATCAAGGCATTCTCAAAATATGTCTGCATCTATGTAAGTAACTCGTCATTGAGACCTTTTCCACTGAATCATCATCCCATCAGAAATTTGGTGCCTTAGAAAATTGTCTCATATCTTTTAAAGAAAGTTTTGTAAATATATTTTGAGAAACTCTTCATGTAAGTAAACCCTCACAGTTTCTGTGTCAGGAATAACAGCTAGTTTCAGTCCCTGCACTGAAAATTGCAAAGGCCATTCTAGATCCATACCAGGAAAGCCACTCTCGATATATGATAGTAGAGTCAATGCTGTCCTAAAATTTTTCTTCCTTTCAAACCTTAATTCTCCCCAGGAAATAAGTATTTATACTGGGACTTCCTCCTTCAGCCTTCCTTTCTCTCTTGCCGCCAAGGGCATTCTGGTACTCTGAGAACTGATGTTTGACTCCAGGATGGATGAAGTAGAGTTTTGTATAAATACTCAGAGAAACTGTTATTCACAACACTGTTCAAGTCAGTGCAAGCTGCTTGAGAGCACTGACTGTATCTTCATTTTTCTTTCTAGGCACTCCTTGCAGAGTAATTGTTTTATATGTACAATGCATTCATTTTAATTCAGTGTGGACAGAGGTGAGGGTAGATTGCAACCTGAGTGAGAAACCAAAGATATAGAAAGTTTTAGCTTTAGCCCACTTTTGCTTTGAGAATTAACTGCAAATCACTTAGTACACATCAGAATTGATAATCCTTCTGGAAAGGCAAAGTGGTATGAAAATCTCAGATGGTAATAACATTTAATATTTATTGTAGAGCTTTAAATTTTGCTTAGAATTTTCCATGGGTCATCTTTCCCAGATGCACCATAATACTAGTATGATTGGCAGTATTCTTACCCGAGATTGATGGATGTGGAAAAATGTGAGAGAAGTGAAGTAACTTGACACACAACTAGTACCTAAGTGTCCTTGGCTGGATTTGAACCTTGATATCCTTGATTCTGACATCCATGTATTCATCTAGCTGCACTTGAAGCCTGGACCTCAGATAGAATAAATATCTGTTAATAGGATGGTTTTACAGGAATGCTAGTTTTCTTCTGTATTTGTTCTTAGATACATTAATTACAGCTTCTATCCCCATTCTTTGATAGATAACCTGTGCAGAAGATGTTTTATTCAACTGACGATGTTCTGAATCCTATTACATAACCTCCTCTCTTGCTTGGTATTGTCAGTTGGAGGACCACTCAGTTTTATCTAAAAGGTGAATGAGCTGGGAAACTGGGTCTGAGCTTAGAGGACATGGACCTCAAAGAGTCAATATTGGTGGTTGAGGAACAATTTATACACAAATGAAGCACCTTTGTGATGTCACTTTTTGATGTCACCTTTGCTCTGCATCATTACAATCACAGTATTGGATTAGGATTAGATTGCTTGAATTTCTGCTATCTGATTAACGTTTTAGTTCTATTACCTTCAAGACTGATGAGAGATGGGCAGCATTGGTAGGATTATTGTAAGCCATTAATTCAGCGCCCTTCTCTACTTACTGTGTCGTCCTGGATATGTCGTTCCAGAGAATGATACTCGTCTTGTTCCTCCCCCACCTGAGACTTCAGTTGTTCTGGTTCCCACTAGAGGAATATGACTTGTCCATCTCAGTGTTTCCTCCCAATGGAAGCCAGGTCAATGTGACCAGTGTGTCCTTCAAATACCATTAGGACTTCTTTGGGATTCCACTCATGAAATATTCTTACTCCTAGAGTCAATAAAAGAGATGGACAGAGATAATGCTATACAGGAACAAAAGGGTAAAAGAAGGAGGACAATATTTTCATTCTTTCAGTAAGTTCTTTATATATTCATAACAGAATTCTTACTGAGTTAAACCATTTTCTCTCTACATGGTTTTAAGCATTACCAATCTGTTTGACTTAGAGCCCTGTTAGTTATGAAATGACTTTGCTATTCATGTTTTTTCTCAGTCTTTTTGTTCCCCTCCCTCTTTCCGGCTTCCTCACTCCCTCCCTTTCCCACTTATTTTTCTTAGGTTCACTCAGGCTCTTCGCTCTAATATCCCTCCATATCTTGATTATATTTTACATTGAAATGAGAACATATAATAAAATAAATCCTATTAATTCACTTTGAATTTCAGATGTTTCCACCAGAGAACCAACAAATCAAAAAAAGAAGGAAAAGTGAGGTCCAAAATACCAGTTACATAAAGGTATTTTCATATTCATTTATGGTAGGTTAATATAATTTTCATTATTTGCTTTAGTATTCATCAACTTTGCAGTCACTGAGCTATCAAATGGGTATGTTTGACTAGAAAATAAGGAATGTCAAATTACAGAATTCAGATATGCACCTCCTTATTTCCTTTTCTCATCTAGGATTCTCATCTAGGAATGAATCCAGAGAAATATTGCAGCAGACAACACATCAAATAATTGTTTAGGTATAGAGTGTTTTCGACTATTATGGAAGTCATTTGTAAAACTGCACAGATATGGCCTATATGGAATTGCTTGCCCTCCCAAAGGGAATGGGTGGGGAGGGAGGGATGGGGCGAAGCTGGAACTCAAAGTTTTAGGAACATCTGTTGAATATTGTTCTTGCTTCTAGGAAATAAGTAATACAGGTAATGGGGAATAGAAAGTTATCTGGCCCTACAGGACAAAAGAGAAGATGGGGTAAGGGATGGGAGGGATGAAAGAAGAGAGGGCAGATTGGTGATATTGGTAATTAGAATGTTCAGTGTTTTGGGGAGTGGGGAGGGGACAAATGGGGAGAAAATTTTGAAACCCAAAATCTTGTGAAAATGAATGTAAAAAGTTAAATAAATTTATTTAAAAAAAGGTATAGTTGCAAAGTACTGGTAAGAGTAAAATAAATAGAATACAAGGAAAATAAGTATTTATTATCACAAATTTAATTGAAAAATTTTAACTTCTCTATGGTCTTATTCTAATCAATTAAAAACTCTTTATTAAACTTCAACTACGTACTATCCTTTGTACCATGTACTAGACTTGCAACTAAAGACAGTACCTCAAGAAGCTCACATTATTAA
Source organism: Potorous gilbertii (assembly GCA_028658325.1). Classification (NCBI taxonomy): domain Eukaryota; kingdom Metazoa; phylum Chordata; class Mammalia; order Diprotodontia; family Potoroidae; genus Potorous; species Potorous gilbertii. The sequence continues at coordinate 394,802,857 of CM053771.1, read as the reverse complement.
ACTTAACAGCACACATGGATAGATAGTACTGAACAGGGATCTTGACAGGAAAAAAAAAGTGAGAGAATCAATAGATGGCAGGCACAAGAACTAAGAAGTGTAGAGGAAAAGCCTTCCTGTAGAATAAGTGATTTTCACTTGAAGTTGATGGAAGCCTGGAAACCAGGAGGTAGAGATAGGAAGAGGAGAGCATTGCTGGAATGAATACAATTAAGAAACATACTACCCACAGAGGGAGGGAACGTCTTGTTCAACCATATTGCAATAGTTCAGAAAAGAAGAAAAGAAAGCTTGCACCAAAATAGTAGGCAGTGGCTGAGGAGTGAAGGGAGCATATTTTAGGAATGTTGCAAAGGCAAATCATCAGTTAGTTAACAACAGATTGGATACGGAGTTGGAAGATGAGATTTTGAAATGGCTTCTTGGTTGTAAGCCAGGGAGACCTGGAGGATGGTAGCACCCTGGGAAGTTGTAGGGAAATTTGGAAGGTAGCTGAAAAAAGTGAATTTTTCTATGACGTCAATCAAAAATTATTAAATTAGGATGGAAGTTTTCCTTTCTATTTCCTTATTCCTGGACCAGTCTCTGAAGGAGAATTCTGATAGCTGAGACTAATCTCATACTAGGGTGGTCTAGGTAGAGACTGATTCCTTCATCTGCGATTGGATCAGGCCACACCCTCAACAGCAGAACTAAAGACTGATATAGCCTGCTTCCTCATTAAGAGCCAGATATACTTTCCATTTATTAATCATCAGTTTGTTCATTGGACTAGCTGATAATTAAGAAATTTCTTCCACCTCCATATCCAATCTGTTGTTAACTAGCTGATGATTTGCCTTTGCAATATTTCTAGAATATGCTCCCTTCCCTACTCAGCCACTACCTACTAGCTTGGTGCAAGCTTTCTCCTCTTCTTTTCTGAACTATTGCAATATGGTTGAACAAGATATTCCCTCCCTCTGCTGGAGGTATGTTTCTTAATTGTATTCATTCCAGCAATGATCTCCTCTTCCTATCTCTATTCCTCTTCATCAGTTTCATTATGTTGCTGCCTATTCTCCTGCAATAGGTAAGAAACTTCAAAAAGGCCTTCAATGCCATGCGAATGTTTGGCCTGTTTCATCTGTGCCTTCTATATCTGAAATGACTGCCCCCTTATTCAAGGAATAGTTTCTTTACTGACTTCAAATACTGTTCAATACAACACCCCTACACAATTCTGAGAGCATAGGTAGGAAAAAGCCCCAAGAAGAGGTACTTTTCATTTGGACCTTCCAGTAAATAGTGGGGTTCTGCAGCTATATTTATGGCAAGCATGTAAAAGTATATTGTCATCCCTGTTATGTGAAAGCAAATGGGTCACATTCTTTAGAATTCATTGGAATAGTAAAGAAAGCATTGGGTATGTCAAGAACTGTGTAGCAAATCCCATTATATTGTGGGATCCCTTCTATTAAGGTTAATAGAATCCAGAACTAGAGCATGAAACTGAAACGTCATCATTTTTGATTGTCTATAATCCACTGTCAGACACAATGTACCACATGGTCTGACAGGATTATTCCATCAAGTCTTGTAGGAACTAGCACTCCTAATTCAACATATACTTTTATTGGATTGGTAATTTATTCTTATCCACTTGGCATATGATGCTGCTTTAAAATGTTTATTTGAAAATGTCCATTTTTATTTTACCCATTTAAACGATTTGATTTGCTTCCTTTTACTTACTGCAAATTGGTATCTTCCCTCAGATCAATTTAAAGTCATACCTCTCAATATATGCATTCCAGTGATGTATTCAGAAATGGGTACAATTACAATGGTGTAGTCTCTCTTAGGTAATTGTCCCATTTTCCACCATTAGTTTGACTTTTCTGGCTGATATTTGATACCTTCTCAGTCCTGAGATGCTTATAACAGATTCATGTTTAAACTTAGGAAGGTTTCCATGTATAAGAGAGGTCCCTGTCCCTATATCTATTAATAAGTAGATCATTAATATATTAATATATTATATAGTAAAATATAATATATAGGTATTACAGATAACTGTAGAAATACAGTATACATACACATATAAATCGAATAAAAATTTAATTATAACATAATAATGAATAGATAAATAAATACTTGCATTATTTCATTTATTTTTCCAGTATATGGTCAAATTGATATAAGGTTCGTAATCCCATCTGTGTATTTTAATCAGAGCTGAGGCTTGACTACTTCTCTATTCTCCCTGAAGAAGTGACAAACTTGGGTACTAGGGTTCAAGAGGAATGGCCGGGACAGTTCTTTCTTCTCTATTCTGGCTAGTTTCAAGCTTTTTTTCTTAGTACATTTTGCATAGTTTCTTAGTTTGAATATCATCATTATTTCTAAAATCTTCGCCTTCTCTCAGTAGAGCAGTAAACAATTCTTTCCTTGGCAATCTGTTCCAACTTTGAATCCTCTAGCTATTGATTCTTCTCTCTTGAGGAAATTTATCTCTTCCCTAAGACACTTAACTGTGAAAACTTATCCAGCACCTCCAAAAGAGGGTGCCCTGTTGCCTAAATTAGTTGAGTGACAAGTAGTGGCTTGTAAACAGGAGGAGTCACCTTCACTATGAGATTGCTTTTGGAAACTGCTAAGGGGATATCGCAGCAGGCATCTGCATTTCTCCTCATTACAGCAGTCTTCATTACCGCCTCCTTTAACTTGCACAGAAAGTCCCTAAGTGAATACCATGGTCTATCTGCACTAGCCCACATAGAATCAATAGGATACTGCTTATTACATCCACCTGCTGCCAGAGGTAACTGATTGTTGGTATTGCTACCTCTTTGCATATTTTAATCTCTAAAAGCTTTCTGGAAGAAATGATTCTGAGTAATACCTAGAAATTTCAACAATCCATACCATCTGTAAATAGTCTCCTGCCTCTTTCATCACTCATTCTCACCATCCAAGATATTAATAATTCTCCCATTCTTTGGGTGAACCTACTAAATATATCTGTGACCTCTTGCTGTGTAAAATCCTCAATTATTTCCCTAAACACTGTGTGTCCCCTCTGGCTCTTCCATTTCTGCTCTGTTAGTGTTGGGCATGCTACTGCCTGAGACACCTTCCTCTGTAAGACTGTTTCATTTTCTAATTCTGACTTTGTGACTTTTTCCTCCCATGCAATCTCCTGGCAGTCAATGCCATGGTAACTAGGCTAGGTTTGTACAAAGATCAAGCGCACACTAGGCACCCTTCTGCTTCTTCTTCTGAGCAAAATAAACATCCTTTTCTGCCACCTGAAATGCCTTTCTTACACACTCTTCCCAATTTTTTCCATGATTTTTTTGGTATTCCTTGCAAATACCTTTCCAAATCTCTAGGTTGACCTTCATGCAGTCCCAGTTCCCAGTTTTCACAGGTTCCTGTCTTTTTGCCTCATTCCTTAGCTAGGGAGGAACAAGGTAAATCTGCCCATTCTTGCACATCCAGTTCTTGCTCTAAAGCCTTTCTGCCTACAAAAAGAGATGTTAGATCCTCTGATTCTGTAATAAGCCCAACTGTGTCTCCTAGGCAATATTCACAGCACTGAGGGTGAATATCCTGGCTTTAGTTCTGAACCACAAAGTATGACAGACTCTCAATACAGAAGAGAGAAGGAAAACAATAACTGAGACCAGAAAGCCACATCCATCATAGTATATAGGAAGTCAATACACATCAGCACTGCAAGGGACAAAGCCATTCCTGAGCCTTCCTTACCCCTCTAACCACACAAGCAAACATTCAGGAGTCTAACTGTGCCTGGCTCTCTTAGGATTATAAATAGATCACAGATATCAGTGGAGCATTGTGGGACTGAGGCTACTGTGACACACGAGTTCTCAATTAGAACTCCAGATCAGGATGAATTTTTTTATCTTTGGAGAATTCATATCCAATCTCTGAGCAAGCTGCAAAACAGAAGAAATGTTGTTGCAGGGAATATTTTCCAACTTTGCATATGATAAGTATTCTCGCTTTTTGGAAGCATTCTATGCCCAGTGGAAATGCATCAATAGCCTAAGCAGGAAACCTGACATTGGATTCCTAGCAAACAAGCTAGAGAAGAGAAAGTAGCCACATATGAACATAGAGATAAGGGAACAGTGCTACAATGCCTACATTTATTGGAAAAGCAAAGTAGTAATTAAGATTACTTTTCCATAGCATACGAAGCAGAAGAAAAGAGAGAAATGAAATAGAGTTCAGAAATGAAGGAATTACATGAAATAAAAAAGGGAGCATGAAAAAATGAATAAGGGAAGGGTGAAAAAAAGGAAGTAAGTGTGAAAGCAAGAAAAAGAAAGGAAGTGAAAGGAAGAAAAGAAGAATTTATTAAATTCCTCCTGTGTCAGGCACTGCTCTAAGTATTTTAGACACACATGCAGCGCATCATTTTCTAATGCTGATTGTGAATTTATGCAAATATCTTTATGGCAAGCATGTAAAAGAATATTTTCAGCCATGCCAAGTGCAAGGAAATGGGTCCCATTCTATATAATACATTGGGACAATAAAGGAAGCATTGGCTAAAACAAGAATGGTTTTCCAAGTCCCATCATATTTCTGAATCCTTACAGCACAAAAGCAAAGCAACGCTTTATTCCGCACTCTGAGTCCAATGTAATTATATTGATTGCCAAGGCAGTGAAATCGAATTTTGGTTCCTAAAAACAAGCCAGAGGAGGGAGAGTAGCTAAACATGAATATAGGGATGGGAGAGCAGTGATACAATGTTCACAATAATTTGAAAAGCAGGTGTGTTCTACTTTGTAGACACAATTTGAAGGAGAAAATTATTAGAGAGTGAAACAGTAGTAATTAGAAACTTAGGTGATGCTCATCAGTTAAGGAACTGGAAATGAGTTATGTATAAAAATGCAATGGAAGGGTATTATGCTATAGGAATACATGAAAGGGATAGTTTGAGTAAATACCGGCAAAAATTATGTCAGTGATGGAAAAGTGAGGAGAGCAGGACCAGGAGAACAATTTATATTATACCAAAAATGTTGTAAAAACAAACAATTCTGAAGGAATTCCATACTCCTGTCAACTCAATGCGCAACAATTCCACAAGATCTATGGGTGAAAGTTACTATTCACCTCCAGATTCATGAACTCAATGGTTCAGATTGAACACCTTTTTCCTTTAGGTATTATATATGTTAGGGATTTGTTTCCTTGACTATATACATTTTGAATGATTTTATTTTTTATACCTTTCTGATGGTTGAGAGATAGGAAGGTGGGGAGGACAAGAACAAGGAATGGAACACAAAATAACATTGATTTTTAAAAATGAAAGAACATTCAAGTAACCATCAGTTTCCCATTGATGAATATGTTTCTTTCTTTGCTGACGTTGCCCAGTGATCCCAGCCACTGCTCTCTCTATCCTGGGACCATAATTCTCATTGTATTTAGGAAGTTCATCTTCAACAGTAGAGAGATGTTAAAGAAAATCTT
>CM053771.1:394764059-394789119 GCA_028658325.1 Potorous gilbertii | reverse complement strand
CAGTTCTTGCCCTCAAAAAACTTACAATCAAATGGAGAAAATAACACCTATCTGGGAGCGGTTGCCATGTGGGATGTTACCTATTACAGGAGCGTAGGGGGTAATTGCTCTATGGAGTTCAAATCCAGTAAAGTTGCAGATGCAAAGTAGTTAGTTAACTGGAAATCTAGGACCAAAATCAGTATAAAGGAAAGCCTTAGAAGGAATTTGGTGGTCTACCCTCCATCCCTGCAAGCTGAAGGCAGAAGAGGCAGAAAGGATTGGTGTGGTGGTGATTATGCAAGGCTAATTAGCAGCATAAGGGTGACACTTCTTGTGATCAGTTTATCCTGGTATTGCAGTACCTTCCACGGAATTCTAACCAAGCAGAGCTGAAGATTGAAAGTTCAGAGGGAGCAACCCTGGACATCAAGAATCAGGGCTGACAAAGGTAGAAATTCCAAGTTCATGAAGTCATAATATAATATGTAAAGCTGTGAGCCCTCCTCTCCTAGCTAGCTTGTTATATTCGAAGGTATTGAGCAGGACTCTTGCTTTTCTGAGAGTTAGTTGACCTCATGTTCTCCTGGGGGTAAAGATGGAATTAACCTACATTTACTTCATTTGAATTACAGTGTCTTCGTGCTTACTTTTCCCTATTTATTTAATGATTGAGTTATCCATTCATTTATATGTTTGTTTAGTTAACTATTTTTCAAGTGAGAGAATTCAACTTCATCACACACAATTTGATTGTACTATGGACCACGCCAGTCAGTACCAACAATATGAGGGCTAAGTAAGATCTCAATCCTACTGTGTTATGAATCAGCCTTGAGGTACATCGTAAGTTTCAAGGAAGGGAAGGCCTATGCGATTACGCTCTGTTTTCGATAGACACTTGGCTTTTTGGGGAGGTTGGAGGAGAATGGATTGTATTAGATATGTACTTTTTCCTGTCTTTCCAGCATAAAAACCAATAGCAAATCCCAGGCTTGATAAGAGACACTGCTAAGCTGTTGTGAAAACTACAACAGCAAACTTTGTTTTGAGAGTCATAAAAAATTTTCTTCATTGTTTTATATATCTCCGAAGGAGAGGAGGACATTAGGAGGACAGAAAGAAGTGACTAGACGCCAACCATCCCTAATAATTTTATGTAGAGAACATCTGCAAACAAGGGCTAATAAATACTTTGTATCATCCAGGTAGGACTCACTTGTAAAACAAAACAAAATATTTATACCAATACTGCCATATATAGAATTTGATCTCATTTCTGCCTTTCCCTTTGCACCTTGACCACGTTGGTTTTCCTACTTTTTCTCTGAAGCTAAGTTTTTTTTTTTTCCCCACATTTCCCCCACTAATTTTCTATTTAACAAAAAGAGGGTTGCCTGTCCAACTGCAGCAGATCTAATCAGAGCCTTGAGCTGAAACTGGAGATAAGATTCCATGGAAAAGAAACAAAAAACCTTCCAAATCTGCCTACCTCAAAGAAGAGGTTTGGGACATATGACTTTATGCTACAGTGCTGAGAGCACTGACACACAAAGCACACGTAGGAGCAGTTTTACCCCTTTCCTCCCCGTATAAACTCGTGCTATGTGCCTGAGAGTGTGATAAGCACTTTTTCTTGGATTTCCAAAGGAACAGATGGCTAGTTGTCCACCCTTGGTGAAGGAAATGTTAAGAGTCAATATGTAGGGGCGAAGGAACAGGATAACTCAAGATACAGGAATCATCTGCATTAGCCACATGAGAGAAGGTAGAAAGGGGGTTCGTGTGAGTTCAGGATGAAAAGACAGATGGAAGCTCAGTTGTGGTTGGCCTTGACATTTGACATGTGATAGGCAAGAAGAAGTGAAAGATTGAGGGTTTTCGTGGAGGGGCAAGTTGTCTAATAGACAGTCACTTAACCAGAGCCATGCTCTGTGGTCAAGATAAATTGTGAGATGCAACAAGTGAAACCAGGATCACTTCAGATATTACTGCAGTAGTAATACCATTTTCTCACGGGTAATTTTCTCAAAATTGGAGATACCTTCCATGTTATATGGTCAAGACTTCCGTCAGCCATAAAGCTTATGAGCTGCAGCCTGTGGATATGAAATCACTGACAGTTTTCAGTCCTTAGGGGGTATGGATGAAAAGGGTTTAATGATTAAGGGAGCAACTTCTGACTCCTAAAGGACAGGAAATTATCTTGTATCACAACGTGAAGCAATGATTTACTTTCAAAATGCCAGTCACTTTAGGCAGAACTGAATATGGTCCATGCCTTTGTTCATAAATATTTTAAGTGGCTTCAGTATAATTTTCTTATTCTTTCTTAAAAGTTATTATTTTATTTTCCCTCAATTATGTGTACAAGCAATCGCAACAACTGTTTTTTAATGCTGAGTTGCAAATTCTCTCCCTCTCTCACATTGTTTCATTGAGAAGGCAAGCAATTTCATATAACTTATGCATATACAGTCATGGAAAAGGTATTTCCATATTAGACATGTTATGAAAGGAAAAATAAAGCGTTAAAAATCACCAAAAAATAAAGCAAGATTTAAAAAGTAGGATTCATTCTTTATTCAGAATCAATTAGTTCTTTTTCCTAACGATCCTAAGCATTTTTCATCATATGTTCTTCAGAGTTGTCTGAGATCATGGAGTTGCTGAGTATAGCTAAGGTATTCACAGCTGATGATGGTGCAATATTGCTGTTACTGGTGCAATGTACTCCTGACTCTACTCATTTAACTTGGCATCAGTTCATGTGGTGGTAACAAATTGCCAACTGAGTGGATGCCCATCCATTGAGAAATGTCTAAATCAGTTGTGCTGTATAAATGAAATGGAATACTATTGTTCGATAAGAAATGATGAGCTGGTAGACTTCAGAAAATCCTGCAAAGACTTATGTGCACTGATGCAAAGTGAACGGAACAGAGCCAGGAAATGGTCCAATACAGATCAGAAAGACTTGAGGTCAACAATGCTATTCCCATCCAGAGAATGAACTGATGAAGTCTGAATGAGGATAGAAGTCTACTCTTTTCATTTTATTTTTTATTTTGTGATTTTCTGCCTTTGTTTCTGTTTTTTCTTTTACAACATGACTAATATGGAAATAGGTTTTACATGAACGGAAAATACTTCATTGAGTTACTTTATTTTAAACAAGGGTCAAATTGCTTGAGAAATGACTTCTTTTTTTTATATTGGAGAAATTGATACTTTCAGGTGCCCTTCTTTAACCCTTATTTTCTTTATTAAAGTTACTTGTCTTTGCTTCTCCTGGATTATTTTATTGTGTAGAAAATAAATCTTTCCATAGTTTGATGCATCATTTGATAGGCAAATCAATTCTAAGAAATATTATATCAGTATGACCCCATCATGAGTAATTATTTCTTCTCAGTTTACTTGTCTTCTCAGAAACTATTTCATAATTTTATTTGCCAAATTTCAACATAGGTGTTGGGAGATGAACTTCAGCTCTTTTATACATGTTTTAACTATTTTGAGCAGAATTTCTCTCTCTCCTCTGTTCTGTTGCCAAAGGAAAGACAAAAAAAAAACATGATCACGACTTTTGTGGATTTTCCTTTATTTGGCACAGCTTGTTAGAACTTGTGTCTATTAATTTCATATCAATCACTAGAGTTCGCTAAGTGAAAAAAATTATATCGTCTATAAAAAATGACAATCGTTTTTCTTCTTTGCCTGTACTTCTTCTGGCAATGTAATTCTTTTGAGTTATGGTTAGCATTTCTTTTATAATTTCAAATTATTGTGGTGACAGTGACCATCCTTGCTATTCCACTGATATTACTGAAAAGACCCATAGCATTTCACCATTACACACAATGCTACAAATCTTGGTTTAAACTTCTGTTGAATAATAGTGTTCAATGTTGTTCAATAATACTCTTGAATGATAGATGGACCTGAAAGATTCATTTGTTAATGTGCTGTCTAGAGCTCTTCATTAAAAGGGCATTTCATTTTGTCCAAGGCTTTTTCAGCTTTCTTAAGATAGTTATGCTCCTTTATTGATTTTATTAACATGTGGTCTGTTATGTTTAGATTTTTCTTGATATTGAATCAATTCTATATTTCTCATGTAAATCCAGTTGGAAGTGTTCCATGTATAATCTTTTGAATACATTCATATACCCTCTTTTCTATTATCTTATTCAACATATTTGTATCAGTGTTGTTGCTCATCTTAAATATTTTTAGAGGACCAATGATGTCAAGATGCATTGACTGATGCATGAATTTTATTTAATTTTGGCAGATTTGCACAAAGTTGAAACCCTCACTATCTTCTAGAGAAACCCTCACTAGGAAGACAAAAGTCAACAAGACTGGCAATGACCCAGGATGCTTTGAATTACCTTGGTACCTTCCATGTCTGACCATGCTCTAAATACTACACAGCACCTGTTTCAGCCGCCCTCACGGGGCTTGGAAAAGATTGCTCCATCGCACCACTCCACTGGAGGAAATCGTCACATACGGGATAGATTTTCCCCTAACTCCAATTAATATGAAGTTACAATATTTTTCACATGTCTATGGATAATTTTAATTGTTTCATCTGAAAACTGAATCTATCCATTGATCATTTATCAGTTGTCCAATGGCTCTTATTTTTACAAATTTGTCATAGTTCTCTATATGTTAGAAAAATGAGGTCTTTATAAGAGAAAGTTGCTTTAAATTTTTTTCACACTTACTATTTCTGTATTTCCCTTCATTCCATTCTCCTTATTTGTTTATTTTTTTCTCTTTCTCCATTCATCCAATCGCTCCTCAAAAAGCTTTTGTTTCTTATTATCAGTTCCACCAACTTGTCTTCCCTTCTACCCCACCCCCACACATATTTTTTCCCTTCTCCTCTTCCTCTTCCATTTTCTGAGAAGGTGGCACATTTCTATACTCCATTGTCAATGTAACTATGTAACTGATTTCCGAGTTACATGTTAAAAAACACTTTAATTCTTCATTTGTAAAACGTGGACTTCTAAATTCTCTTCCTTTTTCCCTTTCTATCAACCTTTACTCGGAAGAGAACAGTTCCATAGAGGTTATACATGTGTAGTCATGCAAAAACTTCCATAAAAATCATGTTGCAAAACACTAGATTTCCCTCCAAGAGATAACTATTGGTTAAAAAATCTCATAATACACACCTATAAATGCATGTGTTCCTAAAATTTCTTTGAAAATTCATGTGTGGCCTGTTCAAAATTTTTCTTACTGATATTGAGTTATGTCAATTTGGATGCATTATACTTTTATGTACTTTCAGTTTTTTGTCTTATGTTAGACCAATTCATTTCTAGTAATTTTTTCTTATTTCTTTATCATGTTTGAAATTCTGTTTCTTATTGTGATATTTGAGTTATAATTTTATTTTAAAAATATTACATTAATAAATGATGTTTCGATTTTATTCATGGCCCACAAATTTCTGATTTTATTTATCAATTAATTTTTTCTTTTTCGATTCCATTACAATTTAGTATCTTGACTTTGAAATTAAAAACAATTTTTTTAATTCTATGTTTTTTTAGCTTTTGGACTTGTGCACGTGATCCATATTGTTTTTATCTGTTACCAGTGAAAGTGTTCACAAATATTCATTTTTCTTAAGAACAGCTTTAACTACATAATGAACATTTTGGCAAATTGTCTCATTGTTATCTTCTCTGATGATGTTTTCTATTGTTCCTATAATTTTTCTTTGACATACCGATTCCTTTGGATTTAAGTACTTAATATCCATTTCTGTTCAAATCCTTTTCTCAGAATCCTTTGATTGATGGTAGTGTTAGTGAGATAGTAAGCGAGGATATGTTTCATACTTTTGCTATTCTACACACACTGACAAGTTTTTTATATTCTAGCAAATGATCAATTATTTTAAATGCTGCATATATAGGTGAAGTATGTCATTTCTTTGATTTTCATTTACTTACCACTGAGCAACCACCATACATGAGTATCCAAAACACTCACTAGATCTTGAGGGTGTTTTTGCTTATTTGTTAAAGATTTCTATATCTCAAGAGGGTACATTGGTATGTTCAACTATTGTATTTTAATTGCACATTTTCCTCGATAGTAAAATGCCCTTAGATCTTAAAGAGTTGTATAATTTTTTTTTTTGCAAATTCAGCCAACTCCTTTATGTTCCCCTTCATTTAGAATCAATGATGTGTCCTTGTTACTGCTCATCCTTGGTTTCCCTTTTTTTAGCTTTATTTACTTTTAGTTTTCAACATTAATTTTCAAAGATTTTGAGTTCTAAATTTTCTCCTCATCTGTACCCTCCCCCTATCCAAAAATGCCATGCATTCTGATTCCCCCTTCCCCCAATCTACCCTCTCTTCTAACACCTCTCCTTTCATTATCCCCATCTTCTCTATTTTCTTGTAGGGAAGACAAAATTTCTCTACCCTATTACATGTATTTATTTGCCAGTTGTATGCAAAAACAATTCTCAACATTTCCTCCCACCATTTTGAGTTCCAGCTTCTATTCCTTCCTCCCTCCCAACGCATCCTGACTAAGGCCGAAACAATTCCTTATAGGCTATAGATGTTTTTCAAACAAATTCCATAATAGTCATGCTGTGTAAGTATATATTTTCTTCCATCCTTTCTTGCCTCCTTTTACTCCATTCTCTTATTTTACCTTGTCCCTTCCCAAAAGTGTTTCCTTCTAATTGCTCCCTCCTCCCATTTGCCCTCCTTTCCATCATACCCTCTACCCTGCTTACCGATTCTCCCCAAGTTTCTGTACTCTAACACAGATTTTCATACCAATTTGAGTGTGCATCTTATTCCTTCCTTAAGTCCATCGTGATGAGAGTAAGCTTCACTTTGTTCCTCTTACCTCCTCCCATTTCCCCTCCACTGAAAAGAAAATTTTTCTTGCCTCTTTTATGAGAGATAATTTGCCCCATTCCATTTCTCCCCTTCTCCTTCCAATATATTCCTCTCTCATTCCTTCATTTTTTGTTTTGTATATGATCCCTTCCAATATAACTAACCCTGGGCGTTTTCACTCTCTTTCTCTGCCTCTGTCTCTTCTGTCTTTCTCCCTCTCTCTCTCTCTCTCTCTCTCTCTCTCTCTCTCTCTCTCTCCTTACCCTTTCTCTCTCTCTCTCTCTCTCTCTTTCTCTCTCTCTCTCTCTCTCCATACATATATATATATATATGTGTGTGTGTGTATATACACACACACACACACACACACACACTCCCACTCATTTATATGTATCTGTTTGTGTGTGTGTGTGTGTGTGTGTGTGCATGAGCATGTAATCTCTTCAACTACATATATATTGAGAAAAGTTTCTAGAGTTAAAAATATTAACTTCCATGTAGGAATGTAAACAGTTCAAATTTTGTAAATCCCTTATAATTTCTCTTTCCTTCTACTTTTTCTTGCTTCTCTTGATTCTTGTATTTGATAGCCAAATTTTCTCTTCAGCACTGGTCTTTTCGTGAAGAGTGATAGAAAGTCCTCTATTTCACTGAATGACCATTTTCGTATTGACCCGTTTTTCATGCTTTTCTTGCATCTCCCCCTACTTCTTTTCTCAGTTTTTCCTCCACCTGTCTAACTTGATTTTCAAAATACTTTTTGAGCTCTTCCATGGCCTGAGCCCATGGGGTATCTATTTCAGATATTTGGGATACAGAGACTCCTATGTCTTTACCTGATGGTAAGCAGATCTCTTCGTCGTCAGAGAAGAATGGCGGAATCATCTTCCAAAGAAAATAACCTTCTATGGTCTTAGTTTTTTCCCTTTTCTGGGCATTTTCCAAGCCAGTTACTTGACTTCTGAAAGTCCTCTCCACTCCCTGGCCTAGATCTGCCCAGCTATTGCTTGGGGTCTGAGATTCAAATGCTCCCAGCCAGTTAATTGACTTCTGAGAGTCCTCTCCACCCTTGGCCTAGGTCCGCCCAGCTAATGCTTGGGGTCTGAGATTCAAATGCTGCTCCCCAGCCTCAGGGCTTTTGGCGGCAGGCCTGGCTGCTATTCAGGGTAAGATCAAATCAGGTTCTCAGGTGGGGGTCAGGCCGCCTCCCAGGTTCAGTTCCCTCAGGGGTTTATGCACAGACCTTTTGTAATGGAGCTGCTGTCGAGCTCTTGCCTGCTCCGAGAGCCTCTGGCTGAGCTGCCTCTACCTCTGCCGCTGCCTCCCGAGGGGGTCCGAGTCCTGTAGACTGTCCTTTAATTAACCTTTATCCTTTTTGGGCATTTCCCGAGCATCCTGTAGATACCCCACTCCCCTCTCAGCCTGTCTCTGTCACTGACCTGTGCGTCTGTGTGTGGAGGGATCTTCGCGGCCGCCAGAGACTATGGTCCCTGAAGCTTGCTTGGATCTGCTCGCTCCTCTCAGTGTGGCGTGACCGGGGCATGGCAGGGCAGGGCTCCGCAGGCCAGGGCTCCGCTCTCGTCCGAGGCTGGATGGACCTTTGCGGTCAGTTTTTCGGGGCTCTCTGCAACGGAAATCTCCTTCACTGTGTTGCTGCGCAGCTTCCACCCTTCCAAAATTTGTCAAGAGTTCTTTTTACAGGGAATCCATGGGCTGTGGGTTCGCAGCTAGCAAATGTGAGTCTTTCTACTCCGCCATCATGGCTCCGTCCCTGAATGAGCATTTTCTACCCTGAAGTATTATACTTAATTATGCTGGGTAGGTGATTCTTGGTTTTAATCGTAGTTCCTTTGACTTCTGGAGTATCATATTTCAAACACTTAGATCCCATAACATAGAAGCTGTTAGATCTGGTGTTACATTTATTGTATTTCCATAATGTTCAAATCATTTCTTTCTAGCTCCTTCCAATATTTGGACCTTGAACAGAAACTCTGGAATTTGACTGCAATATTCCCAGGAGTTTCTGTTTTTAGATCTCTTTCAGGAGGTGATCAGTGCATTCTTTACATATTTAGTTTGTCCTTTGTTTCTAGAATATTAGGACAGTTTTCCATGGTAATTTCATGACAGATAATGTCTAGGCTCTTTGTTTGATCATGGCTTTCAGGTTGTCCTATATTTTCAAATTATCTCTCCTGTATGTGTTTTCCAGGTCAGTTGTTTTTTCCCTGAGATATTACATAATACCTTCTATTTTTGCATTGGTTTCATTTTGCGTCACTTAAGTAATTTACTTGGTTTCTCATCAAAGTTATTAGCTTCCATCTGCTCCACTCTACTTTTTATATTTTGAAATACTTATTTAATTTGACTTAACCACATTCATTTTCACAAAATTTTTAGTTCCAAATTTTCTTCATCTCTCTCCACTCCCCCCCCATAACGACTTGCATTCTGATTGCCAGTACCCTCGACCTACCCCCCATTCAATCTCACCTATCCCTTCCCTTCTCCCAATCTTCTCCCTTTTCTTGTAGGGCAAGATGCATTTCTATATCCTGTCTTGCTTATTCCCAGTTGCATGCAAAATTACTTCTCAATATTTGTTCTAGTACTTTGAATTTCAATTTCTCTACCCTCCTCCCTTCAACCACACATCCCCGCTGTGAAAGCAAGCCATTCTACATAGGCTATATATGTGTAGTTTTGCAAGAGATTTCCATAACAGTCATGCTGTGAAAGCCTCACTGTATTCCCCTCAATCCTAGCCTGCTATTCATTCATTCTATTCTCTCTGTTTACCTTGTCCCTCCCCGATAGTGCTTACTTCTAATTATTCCCGTTTTTCTTTTGCCCTCCCTTCTTTCACCCTCCACACACCACTTGTTCTCTTCTACCTTATTTTCCTGTAGCATAAGAAATATTTTCACACCAAATTAAGTCAGTATTTCATTCCCTCCTTAAACCAAATATAAAGAGACCAAGCTTCAGTTTCTCTCTCTATCCTCCTCCCTTTTCTCCTCCCTGAAAAAGCTTTTCCTTGCCTCTTTTATGAGTGAGAATTTGTGTAATTCCATTTCTCCCTTTCTCATCCCAATATATTCCTCTCTCATCCCTTAATTTCATTTTTTAGATGTCTTCCCTTTTCATTCCACACAACCTCTTCTTTCTGTATACTAATGTGCCTTTCTGTGTGTCTGGGTAATCACTCCAAATACCGAAAAAATTCTCAAGAGTTACAAATATAATCTTTGCATGGAGCAATGTAAACACTTCAACTTTATTAAGTCCTTTATGATTTCTCTTTCCTGTTTACATTTTCATGCATCTGTTGATTGCAGGGTTTGAAAGTCAAATATTCTGTTCTTCTGTTCTTTTCAGCAAGAAGACATGAAAGTTTTCTGTGTCTTTGAATGTCCATCTTTCCCCTAGAGTATTATACTCAGTTTTGCTGAGTAGGGGATTCTTGGTTTAACTACCAGTTCCTTTGACTTTTGGAATATCATATTCCAAGCCCTTCAATTCCTTTACATAAAGGCTGCCAAGTCCTGGATTATCCTGATTGTATTTCCACAATACTCAATTTGTTTCTTTCAGTTGCTTACAATATTTTCTCCTTGACCTGGAAACTCTAATATTTGGTCTAAATATTCTGAGGTATTTCTCTTTGCAGATCTCTTTCAGGAGGTGATTGGTGCATTCTTTCAATATTCATTTTGTCCTGCTCTAGAATGTAAGGGAAGTTTTTCTTGATAATGTCAATATTACACTCTAATTTTTAAAGATCTGTTTACTTCAGTGAACATTTGAACCTCCTTTTCCATTGGCTAATTCTGATTTTTCATGCATTCTTCTGCTAATTGACTCTTTGTACATTGATGTCAATTGATTTAGCCTATTTTTAAAGGTGCTATTTTTTTCAGTAGTTTTTGATCTCCTGTAGTAAGTTGTTCACTTACTTGGTGAACAACTTGGTGAACAACTTGGTTTCATAATTTGCTTGCATTGCTCACATTTCTCTTCCAAAGTTTTCATCTTGCTCTCTTACAAGATTTCCAAAATCCTTTTTGAGCTCTTCCATGACGTGAGATCATTGCATATATATTTTGATGGTTTCTGATGTGAAGCATTGTTCTTCCTCATCTAAAACGATGGAAGATAATACCTGTTGATTAAGAAATTAACCTTTATCCTTTTTGGGCATTTCCCGAGTCAATTAGTTGACTTTTCAGTCCTTTGTCAAGATGGGGATATACTCCTGGGTGGTGTAATTCCTTACCTTCTGCAAGGTGGCACATTCTAGGGAGAAGAGTTACTCCTCTCCTGGTCTACACTCTTGTCTTAGAGATACCAAATGTTTTCTGCCTAGGATCTGAAAATAGAATTCTTTTTCCAGAGTCTCCACCAGCTCCCTAACAATAGCCAGCACTCTTCCTCACCCCCAGGTCATCACTCACTGCTGAGACCCAGATCGGTGGCTCAATTCCCCCAGGGGCTTTAGACAGAGGACTCCAGAAATGGATGCTGCTGCCACTGGCACTGCCACAGCTTGGTGCTGGGGCTAGGAGAACCTTGCTCCCTTCTCAACCACATCAAAAAGCTTTCTCGCTGAACTTTGAAACTGTCTTTTGCATTTGTGGGTTGAAGAATCTGAGATCCATTGCTGATGCTGAAGATTCTGCCTCTGTGGCCTGTTGTGCTCCTATCCCCTGCTGCACCACACAACTAAGGTTGGGCTCCTATTGTGCTCTTGGCTCCTTGTCCCATGCAATTGACCTTTACTGTTGGCATTCCTGGCTGCCTTTGGCTGGAAAGCTCTTTCACTCTGTCGGTTTCTTCCTTTTGCTGCTCTAAAAATTTGTTTTCTTTACTGGTATTTTATGCTCTGTGTTGGAAAAGCTACAGTATGTCTGTTTTTCTACTCTGTCATCTTGAGTTATGGAATTTATTAAATATATCAAAGTATTGAGGTTAGTTCATTATGTATCTTGACTTTAAGAGCAGTTTTGTTCCTCTACTTACAGTTGTGCGAAGCACAATTAAAAAAATTTTGGAAGGACAATTCTCAAATAAAGGCAAACCAGAGATCAAAAGAGTCTGAAGTTATGGATTTTATAGCATATTTAGTACCATAGATACATATCATATGTATATGTTTGCACATGGACACTTGTATCTATGTACATATTTACATACAAACACATATATGTATGTAAATACACACCCAAGTATATGTATACATATGTACATTTCTGTATATATGTACATCCACACACTTATCTATATCAGAATGTTTCCAAGCAAAGTACTAGAACCCATATTGCCTACATAAAAATAAAGGTATAAAGCTAGGTCAAAGCAAATATCTGATAATATTTGTAAATATCAGAGCACCATCTCTCTATACTTTTGTCTTGTATCTCAACCACAACTGATAAGTTACTTGCCTTCTAAGAAGTATAGAATTATTGCTTTATAGCTGGAAGGGCCATGGGACATGAGATGATTAAAACCCCTCACTTTCTGTCTGAGGAAACTGAAATCATCTGAAGTGAAATTTCTTGAATAAAGTTACGCAAGCAGAAGTGATAGAGCCATGATAAGACCTCAATTCACAGGGGCTAAATTCTATTATTTTCTCTCCTTTCTGGTGCTGTGAAATTCAAATAGAAATGGGTACCTGTGGGTTACACCCATGAGACATGGACTTGATACCTCTCCTCGAAACCTGCACCCCTTTGAAGAATTTGTGAATACCTGAGAATCCTTACATGAATAAAGAGTCCCTCTAATAAGGAGGAAAAGTGCGGTAAAATCAAAACCAGGCTGGAATACCCCAGCAGCAACAAAGGACTCTTTTTCGTTAATAAAACTTTCATGGACTGGATACGTAAACACATACCTTACTAGAACAATGATGACTTCATTTCAGCCACAATAATTGTAGATTTGCCTCAGCACCTATCTTCTTCTTTGTCTTCTACTCTTACTATTTCTTGTTGTTCTTGCTCTGTTTTTGACTGTGGCATCTAAGAATATGAAGAACTCAGTGAATATAATAATACAAGTCTCTTCCTTGTATTGGCAAGAGATACCACTAAAGCTCAACTGGCTCCTATTGCTAGACATTAACAATATATCATGCATGGTGAAGAAATTAGAGCATTGGATTTATGGCCAGGAGATCTGATGTCTTAGTTGAGTAGCTTGTTAGCTCAGTAACTTTCACACCTACAATATGGCTCGCTGAAATAGGTGAACTCTGAAGTTCCTTCCAGGACTAACTTTCTCAGAAGTGACCAAAGAAATGTAAGATCTCTGCTACGACATTTTAAAAACAAATAAAATTGTTTTAAAGAATAAAAGAATGGTTCAGTATGCAAATTTGGATCTAACCAACTACACTTGTCATCATATCAATGGTACTTAGTTTACCATAAGCAGCTAAGAACCACCAACCATGAAAGTGCATTATGTGCTATTCACTGTGGTTCATTCACCAGCAAATATGCTCCTTTCCATTATGATCTCTTGTCTTTAGAGTATTTGATTTTTCCTTTATCTGTCTCAAGAATAGGCTGACTTCCAGAAGAGGAGGCCTCTTGGGCCAATAAATCTTCTCTTCTGCCTTCCTTTGTAGCTTCCACATCTGCTTTGGAGTTGATGATTGAGAAATATGTCATTTTTAAAAGTTCTTCTTCAGTTTCAAAATTTTTCAACCAAAAGGATTGTCACATTCCTCATGTTATTCCATCCTTTTTGTCTTCAGCTTTCAAATCTCAGTTTCCCAAGTAACTTGTTTGTATCTCCTAAAGGTACATTTCTCTACTCTCTGCTCTCTAGATCCTGCCTGATTAAGGAGAAATCAAATTGCTAACTGTGTCCCAGTACGATGATGCTCCAAGAGTTCTGAGATTTACAATACCAAATTAGTACAGGTTCTTGATGGCACCCAGGATAGAAATCATTTTCTAGTGACATTTGTAGAAAAGTTTTCTGTCATATAAAACTACCATATAAGCCTTCCCCAAGTTATTTGCCAACACTTATAGATGACACATAGACGCAGAGATGAACACAATGATAGATAGATAGAATGAAGCATAGATATATAAATAGACATAAAAGTAGATAGGTGGAAAGATAGATACATAGATACATACATACAAACACACACACACAAACAAACACACACATACATACATCCACATAGAGATGCAGAGATAGACCAGAGTGATAGAACCATAAAGATATACAAATTAATTTTATAACATTCAAATAAAACATTCTTCATACCACTCTCCTGAACTTCAGAATATTGAATGTTCAAGCAAACTCACCTTATTTCACAATAACAGACTATATTCTTCTATCGACACAATTAGAGGTCACTGATATATAAATTAAGCCAACTTTTATGGGGGAAGAAAAAGCGAAATTTTATATATTATAGAAAAAGATTCTAGAGTTAAAAAACACAATAATTTTCTCTTGAAACTAGAGAAACATAAGAATTTAAAAGGTAAGTTGAGAATGTGGACTTTCCTGTATTTTCACTCTTGAGACTGAGCTTGGAAGATCACATTTAAACACTTTTCATTTCATTTTCACTTGTTTCACATGTACTATACTCTTTTGATCTTTTGGTAATCAAAGATTCTTTACTTTCTTTGCTATCCTTCTCAGTATATGTCAATTAAAAATCTGGGAAGGTACTTTTGCTTTAATTCACACATCATCATATAGAATGTTGAGTAAAACCAAGGGAAAGAAAACAAACCAAGGACAGATTTTATGACATATTCCCTACCTCCAATCTACCCTTAGATTCATCTTTTTTCTTCTTGAGATCTACCATTCATTCATTGGTCTCAGTGCACTGCTTAAATATCTTGCCATGTCAAAACAGTTTCAACCTCTCACTTCCCGATTTTGTGATTTTTGTTGTGACAGAACAAAAACTGTTTTGAACCACCATTGGTTGATATGTGGTATTCATTCTCCCCATCATATTTAGAATGATTTTTAACTTAGTTTATCTAGTATCTCTTCTCAGCATTTCCCTCAGTTTCCTCTTTGAGTGAAAGGCAAGAGTAGAGGTCTCACAGTCACTCCGAAGTAGAGCAGAGCATTTGGTATTATTCCTGCATTTCCTAAGAGAATATAAAGGAGACTGAGTAGTGAAGTGATTTGTTCAATCTTCCACACAGTTAGGACATAATGTAGACAAATCTCTGTATGGTGTAGTAAGAGTGATTACTCTCACATGTTTTGCAAAGAAATCCTGATATACCCCACTTGTCCTAAATTCTGCTGTAGATGATCATGAGACTCATCAGAAAGGTAGATGGAGAATCTCAAGACAAAATTTGAATATTCCATTTGAGCAGAAAATTTGAGCTGATTCAGGTCTTCTTGAAATCCCATGAAGACTTTTGTTTTCTTTTGTCCAATAAGAAGTTCTTTTTCTGATAACTTGGGTTTTTCTTTTAGAATTCCTATTGTATGCCCCCCCCCCCCGTGGAATACTGCTGTGAAATCTGACAATGACCAGTGACCTCTTGCAAATATAGAGGAGTCCAAGAACAAGGCTTGTATGGCCAATTAAGAATCTCATAATATTAATCATGCTGTAAGGAAAAGATATGGGACAAAGCTTAATATGGCATTCCTTTCCCACTTTATAAGTTGGAATTGGTACTGTAACTGTGAAGCAAAAATGCATTCTCCTTCAGAAGCCCTGGACAATGGTTTTGGCTTATCCATTTACTAAGTGGGAGAAATTTGTCAAATAAATTCTTTTATCAGTATCTTGCTTTTTTTTCATCTATAAAATGAGGGCAATGATATTTAAGTCATCTCCACCTCATATTTATCAGGAAGATAAAATTAAATAATATTGTATACAGAAAGCATTTGGAAAAAATATCAGTCAAATAAATGTAAGCTTTCAGTATAACAATCAACCCTAGTGGACGTTACAGAGAATCCATCTTAACTGGAGAGAAATCACTCATTAATAACTTAATTTTCTTTTTCAACTATGCTTTTTCCACTTGTTAGCTTCATTCTCCATACAGGTCTCACTTCTCTCTGTATTTTGCCTCTAATCTACCATCTTTGCTTCAGCCCACCTCAATCATTCCTTATAGCACAATATTATTCCATCTCAATCTTATGCCACAACTTGTTCAGTCATCCCCTAACTTATGGACTATTTCCTACAATTTTCAATTCTTTGATATTTTGCTACAAATATTTTATACGTGTAGGTCTTTTCCTCTTTCTTTCAACCCTTTGAGTTACTGACCTAGTAGTGCTATTGCTGGATCAGAGAAAATGAACAGTTTTTGAGCCCTTTGAACGTGGTTCCAAATTAATCAACTTCACTTTGACAATACTTTGGCATTCTTATTTTAATACAGTTTATTTCCTTGGAAAGTCAATATACTATATTTCATGCTTTTAAAAACATTATTCTGAGAAGAGTTCCCTAGGTTTCACCATATATAGAAATAAAGACAACTCAAAGTGTTTACAACAAAGGTTTAGGAGCACTCTGTTGCTCAAAAGGACTCAGAACTTCAGTGTCATCATGAAATCCTCATGTTCCCTCATTGCACAGTTGCCAAAAGGGGTAATTTCTATCTCTCTGTCTCTCACATCTCTCCCTAAAATCAAACTCACAACTATCATTCATGATTTGGCCCTCTTAGGTTTAACTAGATTGTTGTAATAATCTCCTAATTGATTTTCCTGCCCCAAATCTCTGAACTCCCATCCATTTTCCTATACTTGTCAAAATGCTCTTTCAGAAGCAAAGCCTGATGATATTCTGACTTCGTTACTCAGGAATCTCCAGTGGTGTCCAAGACACTTCCAAGATCAAATCAACATAAATGCCTCACTAACATGGTTTCACTCTACTTTTCCTACCCTGGTTATACATTACTCTTTTTTCATTTGCTCTAGGATTTAGCTAAATGTGACCTCATAAAAATAGCTCATATTCTCTTCTCCATATCCCTTCTCTGTACTTTCTGTGTTTTATGCTCATGAAGACCTTCCCTGCTTATTTTATTCTCTAAGAATCCAAAGACATATCATGGTGAAAGTGCAGAAAGCTTCGTATTTTTATCTCATCTCTAAAACTTATTAGCGATGTAAATACTGGCTCATTCCGTCACCTCCTTGAGTTCCAGGTTTCTCAAGCGAATAAATAAACAGATTAAGCTTCCATCTCTAAATGTATTAGTATGTGACCCTTGCCAGACTTCCTTCAAGTACAACATAAATTCCAATCAGCCTTGTGACTGATGCTCTCCCTTTTACCCTCCCCAAATATATCTTCCATCTATTTTGAGTCTATTTGTTTCTATGAATATGATGTGATTGGCAGGCAAATGATAAGTTCCTCGAGAGTAAGAACTATTTTGTTTCTTCAAACCTTCATTTCCTACAGTGCAAACACAGCAGGCCCATAATAAATGTCTTTACTTAATTTGGATGCTTACCAATTATGCCCAATGTCATTTAAGATACATGAAAACAGGTCCACTACGACTGGTGTCTAAGAAATTCTCAAAATGCAATACGAATTTAAAAAGTGATGCTCAATTTCCAAACACGGTCTGTTTTAACCTGGAGATGTTAGAGATTGGCCTGCAGAGGGGACGCATTTCATGACCAAAGCCTAGGGAATTCCAGCTACCAAAGGTGTTTATTCTCAATTGTATGTTCTTGTAAAATTCACATGAAGGTCTAGAGGACACTGGACTTGGTGAGAATGGCTGATATTAAATTACGAAAGAACAAATATCTGTCTTCACAGAGCATTTCCATGCTTTATCAATTGTATCTCAAGTGGGACACGAACTAACACTTTGTGCAGCTGAAGAGACATATTGTGTCTTTCCCTGAAGAGTCAAGCAAATTGTGAAAAATCTCACTGGAAAATTTTAAACATACCTGAAATTTGAGACTGATTGTCTTCCATTTACAATATAAGTCCATATGACATGTGTCATTGCTTAAGTCCCCATTACAAGGGACCTCAGATGACAATGGAAAAATGGTGCTCTGTGATGTCAGGCTGATGCATCAAATCCCTGTCTGGCCTGAGACCATAGGATTCAGTCCTAAGGAGTGTTTCTAAAAACACTTTACTCTACATTCCTTGCATCTCTCTATTCAATCCCCTTACAAATAACTATTGATTTATTTCTCTGAAATAACTCATTCTTTTGGCTTTGCCTCTATTTCTGTTGTTCTCTACTAAGTAGAGGAGGCTTCTGGCCCCTGAGGTCACCAAGATTTTGCCTGATGCAGTTATGTCACGTTGGACTTTTAACCTGCTTTGATTCCTTCTTTTCTTACTGCTCCTACTGGGAGAGACTTTATGGGAACTGGGTGACCTGGGCAGTGAATATAAGGTTTGGGTAGAGAAGAGAGAGTCTAGCAGTGCGCAATGGGGAAGCTGTGTCCACCTGTGTCCTTCTAGGACTTGTTTGTGTTCTTTGGACTAAGTCCAAGTTTTAGTGAACAAATCCTTCTGTTAAGAGGAACTGTTACGTGAAATTTCGAAGAAGTCAAAGGGCTACACTTCAGGACCAAAATGTTACATGTGGCCTTGAGGCTGCAGGTTCCATACCACTGTAAACTGATCTGAATTTGTGGCTGTGGCTTGGATTTCTCACAATCCTCTTTCGTTCCAATTCTCAGAAAACATCATATATTTTTCCAGGAGTGGGAAATAATGTTTCATGTCTTTAATCTGAAAACATAAGTGCATATAGGAAAAATCTTTGTAAAGACAGTGTTGCTGGTACTTGATCCTACAGGGTTGTGAGAAATCTTTGCAAGAATATTTGCAAAGCTGGTCTTAGAAGCCCAGAAAACAGCCCTTATCACTAAGAAGATGAAAAGGTCAATGAGTCACTAAATAACCACTCATGAAGCACCTATTGTGAACCAGGTGCTTTGCTATGCCCTGGGAAGACAAAGATCAGGAAGAAAGAAGGAATATTCCCTCAGTTAGTTTATAATCTAATAGGTCAAGAGGATCATAGAGGAAGGTAAGAAACAGAGGAAGAGGATTACAAATATCAAAACAGTTCAAATGAGCCCAAAAGAGTTTCTAAAACAGTGCTCTGTCATTGTCTACTTTCTGAACATAATCGAATCAAGAAAGGGCTGTGCGCATATAGAATTTTCAGTTTTATTTTAAATCAACCATTTCCTTCAAACTAATAAAGTTGCAACAATGGAAACTTAAAAAAAAACCCCAAACATCTTGGATTTAGGAAATAAACATACATCAAGGAATTTAAAAGAAAATTTTGAATCTGCTTTACTCCATGGGACCATACTTGACAATCATTTCTTCAGTCTCACTTCAAACACTTAGGATGAGTTTTGGATGACATCAAAAGTGTCCGTTTTACTTTATCCTCATGGGAGAGGAACTGGATCCATTTACCAAAAAGTGGCAATCCTAATCAGACGAAACCTCCAAGATTAACTTTAGAATGTTTTGGGACATTGAAAGACTTTCTTTCCCACAGACCACTACTTATGTCCTTTTCCTGTTTTCCTCCATCCTGCTGCTCCAGTCCATCCAAAAGCCCTTGTAACCCATATGTTCTCTCACCCGGTGATACTGTGTCTTTTTTCTTAAACAAGGCACTCATCTTTGCAAGTAGATGACCCTGATTTCAAAATCGAGATGAAAGCATGTACTACAGGATCCCATTGCTGT
Source organism: Potorous gilbertii (assembly GCA_028658325.1). Taxonomy (NCBI): domain Eukaryota; kingdom Metazoa; phylum Chordata; class Mammalia; order Diprotodontia; family Potoroidae; genus Potorous; species Potorous gilbertii. The sequence continues at coordinate 394,769,484 of CM053771.1, read as the reverse complement.
CCTTTTCGTTTCTAGTGCCAGGCCTGTTGATTTAGCTTCAAATTTATCCGACATATGGATGGCTCAAACACAACTGGTTTCATCATGTGTCCCCTACTAACCTTTGAGCACATTCTCTCCCGGGATACCCTTTGACCTTCCTTTCTAGTCCCAGTAGCTTGGCACAACGCCTGGCAAAAATTGATAGGTACTTATTCAATATTTGTTGATTGACTAACAAAGTTAATAAATTTGTTCTGTACCTTATAACCTTAGTGAATCTACTCATTCCTTCTGTTAGAATATTTGCAGATTTTCTGATAGTTTTCTAAGTGATAATAATTTCATCATCAAAGAGGTCCAGGGTGTTTTCCTCTCCAATTTGCTAACTAATACTTTTGAAGCCATTTGTTTTCTTCACTTAGCTTTTTTCTTATCTGCTTTTCGTTTTCTCTTATCCTAATGTTTAAAGTATGACTTTTTTCGGTGAACTTCTCCTACCACCCATTTTGTCAACTGTATTTTTAAAGGAATTTTTCACTTTTTCTTCTACATCTCTAATTTCACCTTTAAAATCCTTCTTACTCTACTCCAAAAAGGATTTGGGGTTTGAGACCAGTGCATATCCTGCTGTGAGGTTTCAGATGTAGGTTGATTGACAATGTTTGACTTTCCTGAGTTTGAGTTCTGATCTTCCCTGTCACCATAGTTATTCTCAATGGTTAATGTTCATTTTTGTTTATTCTCATATTATTTGCCTATTTCCTGACTTTTAAAGTTGAGGTCACCTGGGAAAGTACAGCAGACACTTTCCCAAGCTGGGGACCAGGGGCCTGCTAACTGTCTCTGTGTGCTGGAGCCTCAACGGCTGGCAGCTGGGCTTGTAAGGTTCCAGCAGCTTACCTGGTGATGAACCTGGGATAGCAGTGGTGGGGTTTGGTAAGTGTTGAGACCAACTGGGGTTTTATTTTGCATTTCTGTGGGGCACTGCAGAATGTGGAGGTCTGGCCACAGGAGGACCCCTGACTGCTCTAGGCTGTGCTGAAGTCTGGACGACTGCTGCTAGAGGATGTCTGCCTGTGAGGTGCTCCACCAGAGCATAGTCTCAAAACAACAATATGATTGCAGAGTTTCCAGCTTTTATTGGAACACTTTAAATCCTCTTATATGGTCTCACTTGATAACAAAATATCTCTTTTACCCTGCACAGGCTAGGATGTGTAAGAAAGGATAAACATGAAGAAAACATTCATATAAGAAATACCACAATTTTGAATTTGTCATTATTTTACAAAATGACTTAATGTATTTCCAGGACTTTCTGTTACAGCAGGAAATAAGATGGTGAGTTAGAGAAAAAATTGGCCAAAGCCATCATGCACATCATGAATTATAATGGCGAATTTAAAAAATGAATTGCTATTGTATGCATTTTATGATATATGCAATGTTTAGAGCAAAGTGGAAGATCCAACCATATCTTTGCATTACCACATTCTTGCCAATATGACATCAATATCCAGAAAGTTTTCATGACATGTTTGAGGAGTTCCTCAGGTGTAGAAATAAAATGAAATTTCAAATAAACTTGATTGTGTAAATACATTTTATGTTTCCTTATGTAAATATATTCTAGGAAAACAACCTACATATACAAATTTACAAAGCTTCCCTCATTTATGCCACCAAATCCATCTAAATTCTTATAAGGAGAGTTTCTGTGGCACCATCCCCAACTCACACAAATGGCCCAAACTTCCAGCACAGGAACTCTTTCTTTAATGACAGTTCACATAAGCCATACTGTCCAGGCGCACTGTGAATACTCATAGTTCTGTGTGGATTAATTAGACAAAGGTAAATAGACCTAAGTAACTACTATCGTTCATTCGACTGTAAAAGACAGTTCTAAAAGTACTTGAGAACACAGGCTACGGACATAATCACTTTACATTTCTTAGCATTTCAGAACAAAATGGTGCATTATTTATTTGGTGATGACGTTAAAACTGATGTCACAGAAAGCTTGAGCTTTCTACCCCTCGGTGTACAAGAAATTGCCTAGAATTGACTTTCTCCCTGTGCCAATTGAAAAATAAATGAATGAGTTTTGGACTGGGGATGATTTTTAAAGAGACATAATACTCTGAAAAGACATGAATTTTCGTGCAATCAACCATGCCTCACTTATTCTGACATTTCTTAATGCTCCAAAGCACTTACTTATTCTCATTTCAACACTCTATTACAGATTTCATCAGATGGGGGCAAGAAATAACCGAAAAAGTGGAAAATATTAACACCCCAGGAGACAGGTGCAAGATTTATCTCACAGATGCATAAAAATTACCTTCGCACTGAGTGGAAAGAGTAAAAGATTATTTGAGCAGTTCATGTGCAGAAGAAGTAATCCTTGCCCCCAATCAAAAATCTGATGGTATATATCTCTGTAAATTATCTCTAAAGGTTTAGAAGATGAGGGAATATTAAAATAATATTAGCCTTCAAAATGGAATGAAACATGGTAGAAGGATTACGGAGAGATGGAATTAAATGTCATTTATTAAAACAATTCAATGACTGAGTGTTCCCTTAAAATATAACTATCTTTATAGACTGATCAATTCATTATAAGTCTCCATGAAACCTCACTGTTTTGGCCAATGTTCCTTCCATAGTCCTGGACTTCAAGGGGAATATGAACTAGTCCTGGCCCTGACTGTGGACACGTAGTTGAGTCCACCCTTTGACATAAAGCTAGTAAGAATCTGACTGGACTTTAATTATACTCAGGAAAGAAGAGAAATAGAGTAGAAATATTTCATGTCTACCAACAATGTGGTCACAGTCATACAAAATTATTGTATATTTTCTTAGAAAAAGGTTTAGTATAAAATTTAAATATACTTATAATTAACATGGAATCGAATAGCAAAGATTTAGCCATTGTAAAAAAAAAATGTATCTAATTATATTTCTTAAATATTCCTGGTAAAGAAACAAATCTCATTTCCTTCAAAGAAAATACACCAGGTGCAGAGCCAAGATGGTGGACTAGAAAGACTCACATTTGCTAGCTCTGAAACACAGCCCATGGATTTCCTCTAAAAAGAACTCCCGACACATTCTGGAACAGTGGAAGCTGCGCAGCAACACAGTGAAGGAGATTTCCGTTCCAGAGAGCCCTGAAAAACTGACCCCAAAGGTCCATTGCTCACCTGCTGGGAGCAGAGCCCTCCCCTCCCCTCCCCTGGCCCCGAGGCACTGAGAGGAGCAAGCAGATCCCAGCAGGCTTCAGGGATTGAATCTCCAGCGGGCACGAAGGTCCATCCACCTAGACACTCGCAGGTCAGTGAGAGAGATGGGCTGAGAGGCGAGTGGGGTTTTTCCAGGACTCGGAACCCCTCGGGAGGCAGCGGTGACCAGAGGCTCCTGGAAGAGGAGGCCAGAGGCTCCCAGAGCAGGCAGGTGCTCAGGAGCAGCTCCACTACAAAAGGTCTCTGAGTAAACCACCTGAGGGAACTGAGCCTGGGAGGAGGCCCTGCCTCCACATGAGAACCTGATTTAATCTTACCCTGAATAGCAGCCAGGCCTGCGCCAAAAGCACCAAGGCTGGGGAAGAGCAGTTGAATCTCAGACCCCAAGCACTAGCTGGGAGGATCTAGGCCAGGGGTGGAGAGGACTATCAGAATTCAAGTAACTGGCTGGGAAAATGCCCAGAAAAGGGGAAAAAAAATAAGACCATAGAAGGTTATCTTCTTGAGAAAATGATTCCGCCATTCCTCTCTGACGAAGAAGACCAGTGCTTACCATCAGGTAAAGACATAGGAGTCAAGGCCTCTGTATCCCAAACATCTGAAATGGGTATCCCTTGCACTAAGGCCATAGAAGAGCTCAAAAAGGATTAAGAAAATCAAGTTAGACAGGTGGAGGAAAAACTGGGAAAAGAAATGAGAGAGATGCAGGAAAAGCATGAAAAACGGATCAATACCTTGATAAAGGAGACCCAAAAAAATGCCGAAGAAAATAACACCTTGAAAAATAGGCTAACGCAAGAGGCAAAAGAGGTTCAAAAACCCAATGAGGAGAAGAATGCTTTCAAAAGCAGAATTAGCCAAGTGGAAAAAGAGGTGCAAAAGCTCACTGAAGAAAATAGTTCTCTCAAAATTAGAAAGGAACAGATGGAGGCTAATGACTTTCTGAGAAACTAAGAAATCTCAAAACAAAACCAAAAGAATGAAAAAATGGAAGAGAATGTGAAATATCTCATTGGAAAAACATCCAGGAGAGACAACTTAAAAATTATGGGACTACCTGAAAGCCATCATCAAAAAAGAGTCTAGACATCATCCTTCATAAAATTATCAAGGAAAACTGCCCTGATATTCTAGAACCAGAGGGCAAAATAGGTATTCAAGGAATCCACTGATCACTGCCTGAAAGAGATCCAAAAAGAGAAACTCCTAGGCACATTGTGGCCAAATTCCAGAGTTCCCAGGTCAATGAAAAAATATTGCAAGTAGCTAGAAAGAAAGAGTTCCAGTATTGTGGAAATAAAATCAGGATCACACAAGATCTAGCAGCTTTTACCTTAAGGGATCGAAGGGCATGGAATAGGATATTCCAGAAGTCAAAGGAACTAGGTCTAAAACCAAGAATCACCTACCCAGAAAAACTGAGTATAATATTTCAGGGGAAAATATGATCTTTCAACGAAACAGAGGACTTTCAAGTATTCTTGATGAAAAGACCAGAGATGAAAAGAAAATTTGACTTTCAAACACAAGAATGAGAAGAAGCATGAAAAAGTAAACAGCAAGGAGAAGTCCCAAGGGATTTACCAATGTTGAACTGTTTACAGTCCTATACGGAAAGACAATATTTTTAACTCCTGAAATTTCTCAGTATCTGGGTAGTTGGTGGTATTATACACACAAACATACACACACACGTACTCACACACATGTACAGGAGTGCACACACACATATGCACATGCACGCACACACAGAGACAGAGAGCACAGAGTGAATTGAATAGGATGGGATAATATCTTAAAAGAAATCAAGGTAAACAGTGAGAGAAATGCAGTGGGAGGAGAGAGGGTGAAATAGAATGGGATAAATTATCTCTCATAGAAGAGGCAGGCAGGAGTCTTCTTAGTGGAGGGCAAAAGAGGAGAGCAGAGAAAAAAAATATGAAGTTTATTCTCATCACATTCAACTCAAGGAAGGAATAAAATGCACACTCAGTTTGGTATAAAAACCTATCTTACATTAAAGGAAAGTTGGGGAGAAGGAGCCAAGCAGGATTGGGGGGGATGATGGGTGGGAGGGTAGTGGAAGGAGGAAGCAATTTGAAGTCAACACTCTTGGGGAGGGACAGGATCAAAAGAGAGAATAGAAACAATAGGGGGCAGGATAGGATGGAGGGAAATATAGTCTTACA
>CM053771.1:394707804-394763559 GCA_028658325.1 Potorous gilbertii | reverse complement strand
AACATTTAGTTCAACACCCTCACTTTGTATATTAGCAAACTAAGGCCTAGAAAAGTGAAATTATTTACTGACCTCAGTACACACATTTAACATGCTTCCATGCTCTATCCTGCCTCAGTTTATGCTTTGGGTATATATTGGACTCGTTCAAATATTTTGGCAGATTCTTATTTTTTCTCCATTTCTGAAAACAAAATGTGGGTTGCTGCTTTAGATTAGAGGAGAGAGGACAAATTGGAACACAAAAATCCTTTCAACGTGAATGCTGAAAGCTATCTTTACATGTAATTGAAAAAAGAACACTAAGTGTTGAGCAAAACAAGCCATCACAAAACAATCTCATCCTGCTTCCTACCAATACACTTTTCAACATGATTTGTGCTTTGCCTATCCTTTGGTCTCAAAGCTCTGTACCTAAATTCTCGTTCATCTACTGAAACTCATTTCCTCCGACAACATGCTCCATCTCTCTGGTCCAGGCATTTTCCCTGGCTGTACCCAGTGCCTGAAATGCTGTGATATTTCACCTCTGAAAAAGAATTCCTGGCTTTCTTCAAGTCCAAGCTAAAGAGATATTTTGTAGAAGAAGGCTTTGTTAAATTGCTCTTTTCTGTTGCCTTTCCTCTCTTGATTACTTCACCTATTATTCTGTTGTTATTGGACTAACACATAATTGTAAGCATCACAAGTCCTCTAGGAGACACTGTGTTCTTTGAGAGTAGAGATTATATCGAAAAATTCTTCCCAATCTAACTATAAAAACCAGTTCTCTGGGCAATGGGGGCACTTCAAAAATATTTATTGACTTACTGCTCAACCTAGCCTTTCTTTAGTTGAGAAAACTCACTATGAACAGATGCTGATGATAAAATCACAGATGACAGAATTGAGATGATGTTCCATTTTCCATTTTCAGTATTTTGACATATATCTGTAGAACATCGATGGCTAAATCATTTTATTTCTGGAAAAAGTTTTGTACTTTTATCTTGTCCATTTCTTTTTATTATTTTGGTATTTGACAGATTTAAAGAAATTCTTAATATTTAAATTTTCCTTTTTCTCAGTTTACTAACTTAGAAAATTAGTAGCTAAGATTTATTTATAAAGGAACCTTTCTATTAGTGTGCAGATATATAAAAATTTATATACATATACATATATCATATAATATATACCCACATAAAAATTTTTTATTCGTTACAACTTCAATGGATCCCATACAACAGTCTTTGAGCCCCAGTCCCAACTGCTAATATGAAGGGTTGCTGACATCATAAAGCGTCTGTTCTGGGAGAGTATAGGACAGTTAAGTACTGTCAGTGCTCTAAGTACTGCCAGTCCTGATCTGAGGATAGCAGAGAAGGAGGTGTAGTATCTTTGCTGACCCAAAGGTTTTCAATTTTAATTTTGGGAAGGTGATATTTAGTGGAACTCTCGTGCCAGATACCGTTGGAGAATTTTCGGTTGGTGTGGCTTTTCTGATATAATATTCATTGCTCCAGAAATACCTTACATTCAGTAAATGCCAAAGTGAAATCCTTGTCTTTCCCCTCTGAAAAAAGCAAACCTTTCCCACTATTAACTTTTCTCTCACTGCTGAGTCATCCCAACTAATAAACTAGTTGTCTTCCTCAAATATTAGGAACTTCTTTTCCCTCTCCAGCAGCCTACCTGTTGGTATTACATTGTAAAGTCTTACTCCTTTCCTTATTCCTTTGTCTTCTGAAGCCTGGATATTTGGGGCACTGGATTATTCCACCTGCCAGGGCTGTCTCTACTCACTTGTAAATGTGATTCTGTGGAATTAGATTCTCAAGTCTCCCTCTGAATTCACAAAATCCTAGTGATTCCCTGTCCAACTTCAAGATGAATTCTAAAATATTTTTGGAATTGAAAGCTTTCAGCAAATCTCTCCTCACCCTTGACATATACACACACATACATGCACCCACACCCACACCCACACACACACAAACATACATATATACTTAAGTGTTTGCAGGATTCTAACAGGATCTGGGCCCCCTTAACCCTAAGCAATTGTTGTCTATTTCTTCTGGGATCCAGGGGCATAGTGTCCTTTCATGATCATCAAACACTTTCAACCAGAGGTGCTCTCACTAATTTTCTCCTCATTTTTGGTATACTTTCCTCTTCTCATTTTGGTTTTCCGGTTTCCCTGGCTTCCTTCAAGTACAAAGTGAAAGCATATTTTCTACAAGAAGAGCTTTCATAATTCTTCTCATTACTAACGTTTTAATCTTTTAATTTCTTCAACTTTTCCCCCATATGTACATTACTTATATGTAGTGCTGGGCAGATTTTCTTCCCTGATAGACTGTGAGCTCCTTGAAAGTGACCATTTTCTTGGACCACCATTCCTGGCCCCAGCACCTAAGATGGTACGTTGGATAATGAAAGCACTTCATACATGTTTACTGTCTCACTCATTGACCTGCTCTTTCCATCGGTATCAAAAAAACACCCTAAAAATCCATTTCCAAATGTTGATGGAAAAATCACAGACGACAGAAATGGGAGCTGCTTTCTTATTAGTTTTTAGTGCTTTGATCATATCAGTGTAGAACATTGATTTTTTCGCCTCACTTTGTTACAATGTTACTTTGTCCATTTCTGCTGATTTTCTTTCACTATTCCATGTACATAAAGAAATTCTACATTGTTAAGTTATCGTTTATGTCAGTCAATTTAGCTTTCAGGTCAAGGGTTTTCACAAGACAAATCCACTTCCTAATTTATACATATTGTTTTCAACGTACTTGCAATGACAATTGATCCTTTCTCCTAGTTCAGAAGTCAACAGACATATGTGCTTCTGGAAATATACAGGCTTCACTGCCTTTCTTTGGCATTTAGAATGGACTGCCATTGTTTATACATAAATGAAACTATCTACACAGCAGCAATAGCTAGTGGAAAGGCTTCTGTGGAATGTTTATCTGAGCAGAAGCCTATGTTCCTCTGAATCTATCTGAGGGATTGTATATTTTCAGGAACACTTGGATGACCCCACAAAGTGAAAGTTGCATTTTCAGTTTTATTTGAAATGTAACATTTTTTTAAACTATGGAAGTTTCAACAATGGAAACTTTAAAAAAAACATCCTGTATGTATGAAATAAACATACATTAAGAACTTCAAAAGGAACATTTGAATCTGCTTTTCGCAATGGGAGGCATATATGACAACCAGTTGTTCAGTCCTACTTCAACCACATAAAGAGAGTTGCTGATAATATCAGCAATGACTGTTTTACTTTATCTTCATGGGAGAGGAACTGGGTCCCTTTATCAAAAAGAATATTTGCTGATTTAACTATAATTTCCTAAGTGATAATAATTTCCTCATCCAAGGTGTCCAGGTAATTTTCCTGTCTAATTGGCCGTCTATTACTTTTGAAGCAATGTTTTCCTTCAGTTAGCTTTTTCCTACCTTCTTTTCCTTTTGTCTTATCCTAATGTTTAAAGTGTGAATTTCTTCAGGGTACTCCTCCCACCACCCATTTTGTCAACTATCTTTTTAAAGGAATTGGTCATTTTTTCTTCTACTTCTCTTACTTCACCTTTAAAATCCTTCTTACTCTACTCAAAGAAGGATTTGGGGCTTGAGACCAGTTCATATCCCTCTGTGAGGTTTCAGATGTAGGTTGATTGACAATGTTTGACTTCCCTGAGTTTGTGTTCTGAACTTCCCTGTCACCATAGTCATTCTCAATGGTTAATGTTCATTTTTGTTCTTTCCCATCTTATTTGCCTATTTCCCGAATTTTAAAGTTGGGATTCCCTGGAAAAGCACAGCAGACACTTTCTCAAGCTGGGAAACAGGGGCCTGGTCACAGTCACTATGTGCTGGAGCCTCAACGGCTGTCAGCTGGGCTAGTAAGAGTCTGACAGCTTACCTGGTGTTGAACCAGGGATCCTAGTGGTGGGATTTGGTGAGTGTTGATACCAACTGGGGTTTTATTTTGCATTTCTGTGGGGCACTGCAGAACGTGGAGGTCTGGCCACAGGAGGACCCCTGACTGCCTTAGGCTGAGCTGAAGTCTGGACGACTGCTGCTGTAGGATGTCTGCCTGCCAAGTGCTCCACCAGAGCATAGACTCAAAAGAACAATATGATTGGTAAGTTTCTAGCTTCCATTTGAACACTTTAAATTGATAACAATTAACTTTCTAAAGAGGCCCAAGATCAATACAGCAAAAAGTCAGCCTTCAACAGGGTGTAGATATGCTATACAATAAATTGAAACAACTATATCAAAACCACAATATTTTAGAGTAAAGTAACATTATGAATGTCTTTGAAAAAGCTTAAAAAAAACAGGGAATATATAAAAAGTACTCGAAATTAATGGTTATGATTATAATGTAATTTCAAACAAAAACAACGAAATACGATTGTTTTAAAACTCCTTGGAAATATGCCTCTACTTTTATGTTGATCAGTTTTTAGGCCATTTCTACTGTCAATAACTCCATAGATGATACAGGCTCTGGGTCAAATTTTTCTTTCACACCTACCCTGAGTGTGCACTTAAAATGTATTACGTCAATCACTAAAGAATCTGAGTCCAATTATCTTCAAATGATAGTCATAGTCATAGGAGACTAGCAGTTTCATGCTCCTTAACCATTATCCAGTTCAAGAGCAGGATGCTGAATGAAGCATTTGATTCATGAAGGGATTCCTTATAACCTGCCAATGAATTTACAACCTTACTATACTCCAGGCTATGAGGAATGTAAGAAGATGTTAGAAAGAATCAGGTGTGCGAAACCATTTCAAAAGAAGAAAAAAGGTTAGGGACCATGGATGGGCTAAGGGTGAGATTACACTGGTATCAGGAACTATCATAGTGAGAAAGTCCTTTGGTCACAGAATTTTCCTATTTTTTCGTCAAATGATAGTGATAAATGCCTAAAGTACATAGAGCTGCATTGAGTTATTCAGATTTCTGTAGGAAATACACATACTAAGAAGTTGGAATGTTCCCTCTTCTGCAAATGACAGAGAAAGGACCCTAACTTCGACTCCCTGAGTGATGTTGGCAGGAAGTGAGAAAACTTCAATAGGATTCAGTTCACTTGCACATCAATGAGGGTGTCCTTCTCCATGGAGATATTCTGAGTTCTCTTCCAGCAGTAACACATTCTTTCCTATAAGAAATACCACAATTGTGAATTTGTCATTGTTTTACAAAAGACGTCATATATTTCCCGGACTTTCTGTTCCAGCGGGAAGTACAATGAGGATTTAGAAAAAAAATTGGCCAAAGCCATCATGGATATCATGAATTATAATGGTGAGTTGAAAAAAATTAATTACTATTGTATGCATTTTATGACATATGCAATGTTTAGAGCAAAGTGGAAGATCCAACCATATCTTTACATCACCACATTCTTGCCAACATGACATCAGTGTTCAAAAACGTTTCATGACATATATGAGGAGTTCCTCAGGTGTAGAAATAAAATGAAATTTCAAATAGACTAGACAGTTTAAATACCTTTTTTGTTTAATTATGTAAATATATTCTAGGAAAACAATCCACACACAGAAATTTCCAAAGGCTGCCCTCATTTATACCATCAAAACCATCCCAATTCCTATAAGGAGAGTTTCGGTTGCAGCATCCCAGACTCATACAAATGGCCAAAACTTCCAGCACGGGAACTCTCTTTTTAATGAAAGTTTGCATAAGCCATACTGTCCAGGCACACTGTGAATACTTGTACTTCTGTGTGGATTAATTAAGACAAAGGTAAATAGACATGAGTAACTATTATCGCTCATTCCACTGTAAAAGACAGTTCTAAAAGTACTTGAGAACACAGGCTATGGACAAAATCACTTTACATTTCTTAGCATTTCAGATCAAAATGGTGCTTTATCCATTTGTTATGACGTTCAAACTGATGTTACAGAAAGCTTGAGCTTTCTACCCCTCTGTGTACAAAGAATTGCCTAGAATTGATTTTCTCCCTGTGCCAATGGAAGAATAAATGAATGAGTGCTGGACTGGGGATGATTTTTAAAGAGACAAAATACTCTGAAAAGACATGAATTTTCATGCAATCAACCATGCATCAGTTATTCTGACATTTCTTAATGCTCTAAAGCACATACTGATTCTCATTTCAACTCTCTATTATAGATTTCATCGGATGGGGGGATGAAATACCCGAAAAAGTGGAAAATATTAAGACCCCAGGAGACAGGTGCAACATTTATCTCATAAATGCATAAAAATTACCTTTGCACTGAGTGGAAAGAGTAAAAGATTATTTGAGCAGTTCATGTGCAGAAGAAGTAAACCTTGCCCCCAAACAAAAATCTGACGGTATATATCTCTGTAAATGATCTCTGAAAGTTTACATGATGAGGTAACATTAAAAAAATATTGGTCTTCAAAATAGAATGAACCATGGTGGAAGGATTATGGAAAGATGGAATGAAATTTGATTTATTAAAACAATTCAATTACTTAGTATTCTCTGACAATGGACCTGTCTTTACAGATGGATCAATTCATCAAAAGTCTCCGTGAATCCTCACTGTTTCGGCCAGTGTTCCTTCCATAGTGCTGCAGTTCAAGGAGAATATGGACTAGTCCTGGCCCTCACTGTGGTCACGTAGTTGAGTCCATCCCTTGACATAAAGCTAATAAGAATCTGATTGCATTTTAATTATGCTCGGGAAAGAAGAGAAAAAGAGCAGAAAGACTTCATCTCTATCAACAATGTGGTCACAGTCATAAAAAATGTTTGTATATTTTCTTAGACAAAGATTTTGTGTGAAATTTAAATATACTGACAATTAACATGGAATCAAATATCAAAGATTTAGCTGTTGCCAAAAAAATTGTTTGTATCTAATTATATTTCTTACATGTTCCTGGTCAAGAAACAAATCTGATTTCCTTCAAAGAAAATACACCACTCTTTCAGTTTACTCCTTAGGTTGCAAGATTCAATTGAAAGAAAACAAATTCGCTTTAATATTTATGCTTGAAAGAGTTTTTCTATTTTCAGTATGTGAGAGAATTTAGTCCAGTTACCCATTCAGATTTATCTCTGTCCTTGTACTCTCATTCTTCTCCTTGTTTCACACAGAGTGATGACTCCAAGTCCTTTCCAATGACTCCATGCTTAGTAGGTACTAAACAATTCTTATGCACAAGAGAATTAGATTACCATCTCCTATCCCAAAAAGTGTGTTTAAAGCCTATGATAATTCCAGGATATTCTCACCATATTGACTGTGGATTGAGTGATGAAATCAAAGATGCCACTGATCTGTCCATACAGTATGGTGTTGGGAGGAAGGGAAAGTCAATACTAACCTAGACATCGTCTGTCAAAGGGGCACCTTTGGCAGGCAGAAAAAGCAAGGATACCTTTGAGGAACTCACCTTTTGAAGAGAAAATGATTTTTGGTATTGTGATGGAAAGTGTGTTTGCCCAGATTTCCCATGTCTATGAAGGGGCAGGTTGGAGTTCTATTTCCTCAGTGGATGTTGCTTCATCTTTATAACTTTGCTACATTGACTTTATTTCTTGATAGTTTTTGGTGTGTGGTTGTTCTCTCTATGCACATTGGCATCATTACTGTGTATGTTGTTTTATTGACTTTATGTATTTCATGCAGTGTCAGTGAATATAGATACTTCTAGGCCTCTTTGTATTCATTATACATATCATTTCTTACCATGCAGCAATACAAATTTCATTCACAGAACACGATCTAACTAGCCATTCCCCAATTTGGCCGCATCTACTTAGTGTCCAATATGTGACTTTCTTGAAAAGTAGTATAAATATAAGTGATATCAGTATTTTTTTCTTATCAATGACTTCTCTGCGGGACGGGTATCAATCTCTTAATCCCTCTCAGATCGAAAAGGCATGGAAATTTTCGTGAATTAATTTTCTTCATTCAAAATTGATTTCCAAAATTGTTATACAATTTCACAGCTCCATGAAGCATGTGTTAGTTTGTCTATCCTTCCACAATCCCTCCCGCACTGATCTGTGCTGAGTTTTAGAGGGATGGGTTATATTTGCCATTTTGGAAGGGTTGAGGTAAATGAGAGCTTAGGATTGTTTTGATTTGCATTTCTCTTAGGATTCGTGCTTTGAAGCATTCTTTCATTTAATTACAAATACTTTGCTTGTCTTCCTTTGAGAATTTGGTGTTTATATCTTCCTATGAAAATATATAACACATCTATAAGGTGCATATAAACATGCATCCTGTGTGTTTACATAAGGATATAAACATGACGTTCTCAAAAGAAGACCAGCAAAATATTACCAGTTACATGAAAGAATGTTTCACATCACTAATTGCAAGAAATGCATATCAAAACAATCCTAAAGTTTTGTGCGTATGCATGTACATACATGCAGACACAGACATGAATGCATAAATAGAATGTATAAAATAACTCAATATTTTTTATACATCTTGGATATTAAGCCTCCATCAGATAAATTTGCTACAAAGATGTTTCTCCCAATTTGCCTACTAAACATCCTGGTTGCATTAATTTTGCCTGTCGTACATACTTAACGACATGTTGTCTTCCCCGTTAGACTGTCAGCTCCTTGATTGTAGGGCACTGTCTTTCATCTTGCTTAGTATCCCTAGAACTGAGCACAGTACCTGTCTGTGATTAACAGACGTTTCTTGATTGACATGCCAGAGTAATAACACGTTCTCAGGTTTTGACACACTAGAATTCAGTTGTTCTGGACTTTTTGCCTTCTTCATGACACATGTATTATTTTCTGTCTCTGGGACTTAGTTGTGAATATCCTTTCTTCCTGGAATGTAATTCATCCACTTTGTTGTTCAGCTACCTGAAAGGCTCAGATCAAATGTTTCTTCCTTCCTGGAGCATTATCCGATTGCCACAATGGCTAGTGTTTTCATCCTTTCATTACCGTTTTGTGTATTCTCTTACATGTGACTCCAAAAACCATGTGCACCCCCCAGGCTCCTAAGGCTTTAGGGAGGCCAGTAACTGACTTCTCCATTCGTGAGGTGACTTTGGTCAGTTTGGAGTGAGTAGTATGTTGTAGGTCTGGCTTTGAATTGCTTTGTCACATTCTTTTCCTGAGATAGTTCTCTTCTCTGATGCTCTGTTCTTTGTTAATATGCTGCCTTGAACTCTCTTACTTCCTGCAGTAGATTGTTGCTCCCTGTGGCCACTGCCGCCCTTGCCTCTCCCACTCACTCCATATACACTGCTCATAATCATTGGAACAAACCTCAGTGCAAGGAGCAGAAGCCCACCAAGGCTTGTTGGCTGTACTTAGTGTGGTGTAGTGGTAGTAGAAGAGAAGAAGAAGAGGAAATGAAATAGGTGAAAGAAGAGGAATAGCCCATTCTCTTTTTTTTATGCAAGTGCTTTCAAAGGATCCCTCAACTTTTATGTTGATCAACTTTCGGGTCATTTCTAGTCCCAGCCTTTGTATAGAAAGTACAATTTTAAATCAACGTATTTCCAAAATACTTCAAGTGTTCCACATGAATATATAAAAGAACAGTCCCTTACTGAAGTGTTGGAACCTAATGAATCTTGACATGGAAGGTTTAGGAAAAGACTGCATTAAAATCATGCTTCTGAACCACCATACATATCAAGAAACTGTTGACCAGAGAGGACCAATCTTCTGCCAGTATGGTTGTGTTACTAAACCCCATGAAATCTCTGCTAGAGGAAAGAGTTGAGATTCTAATAACTTGGCAGCCAATGTAAAGATCACCACCAGGGACAGGGTAGACTTGTCAGACATACTTTGAAGGTGAAAATTACTCCTGGAGATGTGAATTGACTCTCCTAGAATGAAGGCGATTCTTCTTCCAAAATCTTTACTGACACAGAAAATAGTATTTTGGAAAAGTCTTTTGCTCAAATTGCCTGGCGTTTTGAAAGAAGGATTGACTTTTTTGATGGCGATCCAATCAGTATCTTTGTCTGTTTTTGTTTTACTAGAAGTGCCGGTGATTGAACAATATGATGAAAGAAGATATTTTGAATCCATAGGGTCCCAAGTACCTTTTTTTTTTCTGGTGAGGTCAGAGAGTTATGCCCTCTGGTTCTAAAAAGTGTCTAAAGGCTGTGAGGTGAGGTTTTCTAGTCTGGAGCTGAGATTTTGCAAGAAGGGTGAGTGCCAGACGAGGTCTCTGGCAAGTTGATCTAAGGAGCCCCATTCCCCTTAGCTTTGAAATCCCAGATATCAGTGCTTCCTTCTCTGGTAGATATGGTAAGACATTTGCACCGTCTGTTGAATTCAGGCAGAGTAAGTCAGGTGTGTTGACTTTTAATTTGTCTGCATTTTTTTTGGAGTTCAGGGTGCTGATTCCTCTGAACTAGGTGAACAATAAAAGGGTTTGGTTAAAGGAAGGATTCAGGTGCTTAACTGAAGTGATTGTTAACCCCTCACAAGTTGCCTTTCCAGTTACGAATGCAGATGTAAGAACTTGTGATAGTAGGCTCCCATGTGTATGTTGTGGTGCTTACCAATACAACATTTCTTGTTTCTAATTTCCGAATCAAGTGAGACACTGATGGGCCAGACATCCCCCAAACTGCAGGATACCGCATGCACTGACAGTGGGGGTAAGTTTTTTCACTTCCTCTTTTTTTTGTTCTGATTTCATTACATGGAAGATCGTTAGAGAGTTGGTGAGCCATTTAGTGAAATGAAATCTTCACCACCAGCAACCGATTTCAGTGAAGATTTTTCAAAATGACACACTTTGAAGAATTAACTATCACAAATGATTAGTCAAGTTAGACTACTCTAGCCTAGTTAGTCTCCACCTCCTGAATAATCAACAACAACAATCTCTGTAATATAATATTCAATTTCTGTCTCACTCTCCTAACAGTAGAGCCTTTGCCTCCAGTTAACCCAAGAGTTTTGCTACTCACTTCACTCCTATATGCCACTCATCTTTCATCAAATCCTCAATGGATCCAATTACCAACAGCTAGCTTCCATTGCCCTATCGCCTTTCCCTTTTCATACCAAATTGGTGCTCAGGATTGCACAGACTAACTCCTGTAAAGCTACACCACGAATTCAGTTTACACTTGTGCATTATTTAGACAATTTCTTCTTTGTATAATTGAATAAGCACAATGTTCGTTGCTTCATGGGTTGTAGCCTTGCTCATCTTTGTTGATGGAATAATCCCTGGAAGAGAAGATGTTTTTACATAGTATTCAAAATGATTTTAGTTGAAAAAAATAGTACCAAAAAGCTACCATACAAAGTTTGAGATTGAAGTTCACTCTAAGTTTGGGAATATTGCAGCAATTGACCTATAACTCACTTGCATACATAACATATATTTTGCAGAATCAAGGCATCCTAAGATTATGGGTCTGCCTCAAGGTATGGAACTCCCCATTGAAAACTTTTCCGCTGAATCATCAACTCATCAGGACTTTGGTGCCTCAGAAAATTGTGTCATTTCTCTTGGATTAATCACTTAAATGGTTTTGTATTTACAGATGAAGGGGGGCTGTGGTTCACAGCCCCTGTTACATACATAGATGAGGTGGCCGAGAAGTCTAATATGAGTAGTCCTGCTGAGGAAGGAAACTTCCAAGAACGGTGAGCCTCCATTCTTGCTCAAAACTTTATGAGAATTAGCTCAGTAGTGTGATCCTAGGCAGAGTTCGAGGACAAGCATTTTATACAGAGGTATCACTTGGAAAGAATCTAAGTAAATTCCTAAACACGTCTCTAAACAACTCCCATTTAAATATCAAGGGAACAACTAAATAGATAGCATTTTGCCATGTTATACACACCATGTTCTTACTGAAAAGGTTTTCCACACTGTGTATTTTTACATTGACTGATAAGAAGACCTTTGTCACTTTCAGGCATTCCAAAAAATCTTATGTTTTCTGCGAAAAATTGTTTCTATTTCCCTTTGAATTCAGAGAGAATGTATCACTTCCTCCAGTGAATAAGTCAACTTTGACTTAAGAAATGTTTATGAGATGTTGAAGTTTATTACGCCATTAAAACAGCACACAATTCACAAATAGATGGACTAGAGAGGATGAATCTTGGTATGTGGGGCATCCATGTAAAATAGTAGGAAGAAAGATCTTTACAAAGTATTCCCTATGAAATTCATTCATTTTTGTGGTGATTTATATATTCAAGACTAAAGTGATTCACCAATAGTCATACTTTTACGTAGAAGAGAATTGCATAAAAAAGATTGTGAAAACAGTAAATAGGCTTGTGATGCCCTTACAGTTTCTGGGTGTTCTGTCATTGAGCCATGCAAAAATTATAGGGTTGCAGATTTTTCTTATTGTATATAATCGTGTTTCTCTCATCGTTTTCCCTCCTTTATTTAATTCATTTTTCCTATTACATTCTTTGCTCGCAGAATGATGGGATTCTTCCCATAATTGGAATCCATCCTAAGGATCTAAGGAAAAGGGATTTCTAAATATAAATATTGATTTGATCACTTCATACCTCATATAATTTCTGCAGCATGTGATATCAAGCAGGGCAGTGGGAACAGATAATCTAGGAGATTGTTCTCGACTCTATGTTCCACACTCCACAATTTCATCACACTTTGGATATTATAATTATATTATATGTAAAAAACACAATATTTCTTTCTATCTCTTGCTCTTTCTCTCTCTATTTCTCTGTGTGTATCTCTCTTTCTCTCTTCCTCTCTTTCTCTTACTCTCTTTCATTCTCACTCTCTCAACTCTCTTCCCAAGCAACTATTTCACTCCAATTCAAAACTCCATAAATTTGTAGACCAATGAACTCTCAATTCCTTCACCATAGTATAGAAATCTTAAAGAGTTGATAAAAACATGTGGATTTTCTCTAAAAGTACCCAAAATTTATGAAGCAGAAGAATGGTAGGTTGAAGCGCACAGAAAAAGAATTCCAAGAAAGCAATCAGCAGTGCAACAAAGTGCATCCTTGTTTTTCAAGCCAAGGAAGAAGGGAGTGAATGATGATCTTGGAGAGGTGGCCTCTAGGTCATTGATCAATGTTCCTTCAAGGCCTCACTACTTCTTTGGTCATTGCATTCATCAGGAAGCTCTGGACCTCTGATTTAAAGCCACAGTAGGATGAGATGTATCAAAGGGGGAAGGGATCAAAGTTGCTTACGCGTGTGTTTGATTCATTTCCTACCCTCTCACAGGGTAGATATTAGAAGTGGCCTATGAAAATAGTTTGTAGGTACTGATAAAGCAGAGTCTTAAGAACAAAAGGATTTGGCAGGCATAGAAAAGGGACAAAACTGTTAACCTCCAACAGTGTGTCAGGAAAAAAAGTGGGGTAGGGAGAAAGATAGACAAGGTCTAATCTGGGATTACAAGAAAATCTCACATGAGTAAAAACCTCCTCTCAAAGTGGTTCAGTTGCCTTCTGTGTGAAATAGTGTCAAATTGCTAGAGCACAGAAGATTAATTACCTCCTCAAAGTTCAAACAGCAGGTCTGTGAGTTAAGAAATAGGAAAGCAGGAAGCACAGGTGGCTCCCTTTTCCCTGAGTGACTTTGTGGGGACATTGGTTCACTTGTTTGGTCTTCAGTTTTCTCATCGTTATGATGAGTGTTATCAGACTCAATGACTTCTGTCTGACAAATCTGATAAAACTGAAGGTCTTTCCACTCTCTGACCATGTTAAACCTGAAATCACAAGCAATCCATTCCATTGTCCCCATAGTTCTTTGGGATTAGTAGGACTTTTTGGCCTATCTCCACAATGACAACTTCTTGGATTTCTTAGAATTCCCAGTTTGATGTCAACACTGAAAATTATTTCAGGCTTTACAATAGAAATGATGGCACCTATTGTAGTTTAGTCATATGAGGTATTCTGAAAGTAAAAATTAGAGATTTATGATGTGGCCCTTCCATCATCAACTAGACTTTTCTGCCAAAGACTTTCCATATGTAAAGAATGATTATGGGAATAGACTTCATATTTGCATATTTGTTCTTTGAAAACCGTGATTTCATTTTAAATGGTTTTATTTGCTATTCTAGGTATGTCTCATTCAGTGACAACGTTATAAATTTGGAATATAGTATGTTTAAAGACAATGGTAAGTTTCTTCATCTTATTTATGTTTTTGCTATTTTCTCATTAGAGGTATGCATGGTAAGACTGAATCCTAGCATTTGAGGATGGGAGAGAAGTTTATTCTTTAACTTTTTTTTAGACTTTAATTTTTACTGAGTTACACATAAAAACAATTTTTAAACATTTTTTTGAGAACTCTGAGATTCAATTTCTCTCTTTTACCTACTTAAGAAGGTAGATAATTTGATATATGTTTTACATGGACAATCATGCAAAACATGTCCAAATTAGTCATATTGTTCAGGCAAAAGTAGAACACAAACAAAACTCCAGAAAAACGAAGTTAAAAAAAGTCTACTTCAATCGGTCTTGAGACATCATCAGTTCAGTCTCTGGGGATGGAGAGTAGTTTTCACTAAAAGTCCTCCAGATTTCTTTGGGATGATTGCATTGGTGAGAATAGCTATGTCATTCACAGATGATCATCTTACAATATTGATGGAACTTTGTACACAATGCATTTCACTTTGCTTCAGCCCACACAAGTCTTTCTAGGTTTTTGTGAGAGCACTTTTCTCATTATTTCTTAGAGCATACTAGTATTCCATTATAATAATCACATACCACAACTTGTTCACCCATTCCTCAGTGGATTGGTATCTCCTCAACTTCTCATTGTTTACCCCCAGAAAGGAGATGTTATCCATATTTTAGTATATGTAGGTGAAGCTTTTTTTTTCTTTGCCTATCTCTTGTGGAATAAAGATCTACTTGTGGTATTATTAAATGAAAGAGTATGCACATTTTCATAAACCATTGGGCATAGTTTCAAATTGTTCCACAGAACAATTGAGTCAATACACAACTCCATGAACTATGCATTGAAGTCTCATTTTTCCCACATCCTCTCCAACATTTTTCATTTTTCTTTTCTGTTGTGTTAAACAAACTAAAAGATTATGAAGTAGTACCTTAGAATTATTTTAATTTGCATTGTCCATTCAACAGTAATTTGGAGTAGTTTTTCACACGGCTATATATAGCTTTGATTACTTCATCTGAAAATTGATCATAACATATAATCTTATATCAATACGGGCATGGCCCTTATTTTTATAAATCTAGCTCATTTCTATATATGCCTGAGAAATTATTCATTTATCAGAGAGCTCTGCATCAAAAATGTTTTGCAGTTACTGTTGCTAATTGTATTTCCCTCAATAATATTCTCCACCTTCAGTTATTCTCTTCTCCCTCTTCTTTCATCCTCTTCCTATTTAAAAGTGTTTTACTACTGACTACCCTTTCCCAGTTTGGCATCTCTTCTATCAACTCCCACCCTTCCTACTTTCCTGAGGGGTAAGATAGATTTCTATAAAAATTTGAGTATCTCTGTTTGTGTGCATGTCTGTGTGTGTGTACGTGTGTATGATAATCTCTCTTTCAAACAATTCTCATGTGAGTAAAACTCACTCACTTCACTTCACTTCCTCACTTGCTGTCCACTCTCAAAGTTTTCTTTGCCTCCTTTATGTAATATAATTTTCTCCATTCTACCTCTTTTCTCCCTCATTCTTCTGGTGCATTCCTCTCTCTCTCCCCTTAATTTTATTTTTTGGACATCATGCATTCAGTTTCATCTCAAACAGTGCCCTCAAGTCCATCTATACTCTTTCTAACCACCCTAATAATGAGAAAAGTCTTATGAATTACAATTATCATCTTTCCATGTAGGAAAGGAAACAATTTACCCTTATAAGGTCCCTCAGGATTATATGTTTGCCTCTTTACGATACTCTTGACTCTTGAATTGGAAAGTTAAATTTTCTGTTGAGTTCTGGTCTTTCTATTAAAAAAATGCTTGAAAGTCCACCATCTCATGGAATATCCATCTTTTGCCCTTCAAGGATTATACTCAGTTTTCTTGAGGAGGGGATTCTTGGTGATAATTCTATCACTTTTATCCTCTAGAAGGTCATATCGTAAGCCCTCCAATCATTTAAAATGGAAGTTGAAAAATCTTAATTATCCTGACTGTGTCTCCAAAATACTTGAATTGTTTCTGGATGACAGCTTGCAATATTTTCTCCGAAAACTGGAAGCTCTAGAATTTGGATATGATATGCCTATGAGTTTGCGTTTGGAATCTCAGGAGGAAAGTAGACGACTCATGCAATTTTTGATTTTCCATTTGCGAAATATCCAGAATCATTTGGTTCTAGAATATCAGATAAATTTTCCCAATAATTTTTTGAAAGTTTTCACCCAGGCTCTTTGTTTTCATGTCTCTTTATGTATTTATTTATTTATAGTTTTCAATATTTATTTCCACAAAATTTTCAGTTGCAAACTTTCTCCCAATCTCTGTACTTGCCCCACCCAAAAACTCCTTCCATTCTGATTACCCCTTCCCTTAATCTGACCTCCCTTCTATCACAATCCTCCCTTCCTTTATCCCATTGTTTTCTCTTTTCTTGTAAGGTAAGAGAGATTTCTGTACCTGACTAGTTCAAATTCTTTTTTCCAAGTTGTAAGCAAAAACTACTCAGCATTCTTTCCTAAGATTTGGAGTTCCAAATTTTCTCGTTTCCTAACTGCCCCACTGAGAAACCAAACAATTCAATACCATCTATGCAGTGTACTTTTACAAAACACTGCAATAATAGTCATATAGTGGAAGACTAATTCTATTTCTCTCCACTCTCCTGCCCCCCATTTATTGTATTCTTTTCTCCTTGTCCTTTGCCAAAGGGGTTTACTTTTAAATATTCCATCCACTCACTTGCTTTCCCTCCTATCATGCACCCACCCCACTTGTCCCCTTCTCTCCCACTTTCCTTTAGGAGAACATAGATTTTCATGCCAAATTGAGTGAAGTTGTTATTCCCTGCTTAATCCAAATGTGGAGAGTAAGCTTCACTTTTTCCTTCTCACCTCCTCCCTTTACTCCTGCATTGAAAAGGCTTTTTCTTGCTTCCTTTAGGAAAGATTCTTTTCCTCATTCCTTTGATTCTTTTCTCTTTCCAATATACTCCTTTCTCATGCTTTAAATTTCTTTTAGTAAGTATTATTTCTTTTTTATTCAACTTACCTTGTGCTCTCGGTCTCTCTCCATTATCATGTTTCCTCTTGAAGTAGTATACTCAGTTTTGCTGGGTAGATGATTCTTTCTTTTCATACTAGTTCCTGTGACTTCTGGAATATCATATTCCAAGGGCTAGATCTTGTGTTTTCGTGGTTAAATTTCCACGATACTAGAGCTGTTTCAATCTAGCTGCTTGCAATATTTTTTTCTTCACTTGGGAACTCGGAAATTTGGCTACAAAATTCCTAGGAGTTTGTCTTTTCAAATCTCTTTCAACAAGGGGTGGAAATATTTTATCCATATTGATTTTGCACACTGCTTGCAGAATACCAGGGCAGCTTTTCTTGACCCTTTCTTGAAAGATGATGCTTAGGCTCGTTTTTGGATTATAGCTTTCAGGTAGTCCCAGATTTTTTGTCTCTCCAATTGTCTCTCCAGAATCTGTTTTTCAGGTAAGATCTGTTTTTCCAATGAAGGAATAATGAAGGAATAAATGAGATTATCTTCTATTTTTTCAATCTTTTCATTTTGTTTTATAATGTTTTGGTTTGTAATAAAGTCATTCACTTCCATCCCATCCATTCTAATTTTTAAAGAACTGTTTTCTTCAGTGACCTTTCAAACCTCTGTTTCCATTTAGCTAATTCTTCTTTTGAAAACACTCTTTTCTTATTGGCTTTTTGGACCTCTTTTGCCAATAGCATTACCCTATTTTAATAGGCATTGTTTTCTTCAACATTTTTTGGTTCTCCTTAGCAAGCTGCTGAACCAGTTTTCATGATTTTCTTGCATCATTGTCGTTTCTATTCCCAATACTCCCTTCACTTCTCTTCCTTGATTTTCAAAATCCTTGTTGACCTCTTCTATGAGCTGAGACCATTGCATCTGTACTGTAGAAGTTTTGGGTGCAGAAGCCTTGATGTCCTCTTACTGCGTGCATTACATTTCCTCATCAGATCGGATGGAGGAAAATACCGTTTCACTAAGAAAGTCACCTTCTGTAGCCTTATTTATCCCCTTTTGGGAGCAGTTTCACATCAAGTTACCTAACTTATGAATCTTTTCTGAAGAGGAACATATAATCTGAGGATGGATAAGTTCTCTGTTCCTCCAAGGTGGTACTGTCAAGGGACAGGTGTTAGCTCCCCTTCTGGCCTACTTGCTGGTATAAGAGGAACAAAACCTTTTCTGCCCAGAATCTGAGAGTAGAAGACCCTGTCCTGTCCACAACCTCCTCTAGCTCTACAACACCAGTTCTCCTCCTCAGCCCAAATCACAACCCTGGACTGAGATTCAGAAGTGTAGTTCAGTTCCCCAAGGAACTGTAAGCTCTGGTCTTCCAAGGATAAGCTCAGGGCCGAGATTCAGCCCAGGGGCTCAGTTCCCCTCAGTGTTTAGGCTGGGAGCTCCCAAAATGTAAATTGCCTCTGCAGTGGCTGATGCTAGCGTTCCAGACCACGTTCCCTTCTCTAGGGTTAAAGAGCTTTCTTACTGGTCTTTGAAGTTATCTGTGGCACTTGAGAACTGAGCAATCTGGGAACTACTATGGTTCAAATCTCCCTGACGCCGATTCTGAGTCCTGTCCCTGCTGTCTCATGGCCAAGTTTGGCTGAGCTTCAGAGATTTTGTCCAACTATTTCGATGGATACTTTTAGGCCTCTGTCAATTTTCTCTTTTTCCAAGGTGGTCTGGTCCAAGGAGCGGTGATCAGTACTCTCCTGGGCTGTGCTATGGTCTGTGAACAACCCCAAATTATTTTGCTCTAGAGCTGTGCAAGTGTCCTTCCTCCTATTTTGGCAGTAAGCTTTGCATGCTAGTGTTCCTTCTTGCCTGCAACTGCCAGCAAGGACTGTAATCTAAATCTGAGTGGGCAAAAGCAGCAGAATATGGCCTGAATGCCAGAAAGGAGACTCCTGGACTCTCCTTCTGACCAATTGTTCAAGTTCATTAATGTCTGTGGGCTGAGAGCTCTGGAAGTAGGCACTGTTGCTGGTGATTCAGTCACTTCCAAGGCCTGATCCTGGTTTGCTGGGGCTCCCTGACCCTGCACTGAACTGGATTCTCACCCAGGTACAACAGAATTTCCAATTGTCTTCGTCTAGAAAGTGGTTTCACTTTCTCATTTTCTGGGTTCTGCTATTCTAGAATTTGTTTAGTCACTGTTTTTAGGTATTTGAATAGTGTTGGAGGAGGCTCAGGCATATTTTTGTCTTGTCTTCACTATCTTGGCTCCAACATCAATCCTACGTTCCTGAATCAGTTTTGGACAAACTACAGCCCAACCAAAAGAAAGTTTTGTAAAATGATATATTTTCAGGAACTCCCCATGTAAGTAAATCCTCACAGTTTCTGACTCAGGAATAACAGCTAGTTACTGTCCCTGCACTGAAACTTGCAAAGGCCATTCTAGATCCATACCAGGAGAGCCACTCTTGATATGTGATAGTAGAGTTAATGCTGTCCTATCATTTGTCTTCCTTTCTAACCTTAATTCCCCCCAGAAATCATTGTTTATACTGGGGCTTCGTCCTTCAGCGTCCTTTGTCTCCTGACACCAAGGGCATTCTGGTACTCTGAGAACTGATGTTTGACTCCAGGATGGATGAAGTACATTTTTGTTTAAATACTCAGAGAAACAGTTATTCACAACACTGTGCAAGTCATTGCAAGCTGCTTGAGAGCACTGACTGTAATTTCATTTTTCTTCCTAAGCACTCCTTGCAGAGTAATAGTTTTATATGTACAATGCATTCTTTTTAATTCAGTCGGGGCAGAGGAGAGGGTAGAATGCAAGCTGAGTGAGAAACCAAAGATATAGAAAGTTTTAGCTTCAGCCCACTTTTGCTTTGAGAATTAACTGCTAATCACTTAGCACTCGTCTGAATTGATAATCCTTTTGGAAAGGCAAAGTTGTATGAAAATCTCAGATGTAATGACATCTAATATTTAATGTAGAGATTTCAATTTTCCTAAGAGTTTTCCATGGGTCATCTTCCCCAGATTCACCAAATAATACTAGTATGATTGGCATTATTCTTACTCAAGTTTAATGGATGTGGAAAAGCCTGAGAGAAGTGAAGTAACTGACACAGAACGGGTAGCTAAGTGTCCTTGGCTGAATTTGAACCTTGATATCCCTGATTCTGACATCCATGAGGACATCTAGCTGCATTTGCAGCCTGGACCTCAGATAGAATAAATATCTTTTAATAGCATGGTTTTACAGGAATGCCATTTTTCTTAAGTATTTGTTGTTAGATACATGAAGTACAGCTTCTGTCCCCATTCTTTGATAGACAACCTGCGCAGAAGATGTTTTAAGCACCTGACTGTATTGTGAGTTTTATTACATAACCTCCTCTCTTGCTTGGTATTGTCAGTTGGACGACCACTCAGTTTTATCTCAAAGATGAATGAGCTGGGAAACTGGGTCTGAGCTTAGAGGGCAAGGACCTCAAAGGGTCAATATTTGTGGTTAAGTAACAGTCTATACAAAAATGAAGTGCCTTCGTGATGTGACTTTTTGATGTCACCTTTGCTCTGCATCATTACAATCACAGTATTGGATTAAGATTAGACTGCTTGAATTTCTGCTATCTGATTAACGTTTTAGTTCTATTGCCTTCAAGACTGATGAGAGATGGGCAGTATTGGTAGGATTATTGTAGGCCATTTAGTTCATCTCCCTTCTCTACTTACCGTGTAGAACAGGACAAGTTGTTCCATAGAAGGATACTCAGCTTGTTCCTCCCCAACCTGAGACTTCAGTTTTTCTGATTCCCACTAGAGGAATATGGCTTCTCCATCTCAGTGTTTGCTCCTAATGGAAGCCAGGTCCAGGTGACTACTGTGTCCTGCAAATACCGTTTGGACATCTTTGGGATTCCACTCATGAAAGTATTCTTACTCCTAGAGTCAATAAAAGAGATGGACGGAGATGATGCCATACAGGACGTTAATAAGATTTTCACTATGTGCTTTAGTATTCATCAACTTTGCAGTCACTGAGCTATCAAATGGGTTTGTTTGAGTAGAAAATAAGGCATGTCAAGTTACAGAATGCAGACATGCACCTCCTTACTTTCTTTTCTCATCTAGGATTCTCATCTAGGAATGAATCCAGAGAACATTCTGCAGCAGACACCACATCAATAGTTGTTTAGGTATAGTGTATTTTGCAACGTACTGGTAAAAGTAAAATAAATAGATGGAAAATAAATATGTATTATCAGAAATTTAACAGAAAAATATAAACTTCTGTATTTTCATATTCTAATCAATTAGAAACTATTTATCAAACTTCAACTACGTACTATCCTCTGTGCCATGTACTGAACTTGAAAATAAAGACAGTACCTCAAGAAACTCACATTATGAAAATAAACAGCACACATGGATAGATAGGACTGAAGAGGGATCTTGGCAGGAAAAAAAGTGAGAGAATCAATAGATGGCAGGCACAAGAACTAAGAAGTGTATAGAAAAAGCCTTCCTGTAGAAAATTTGATTATAACTTGAAGTTGATGGAAGTCTGGAAGCCAGGAGGTAGAGATAGGAAGAGGAGAGCATTGCTGGAATGAATACATTTGAGAAACATACCTCCAGCAGAAGGAGGGAATGTCTTGTTCAACCATATTGCAATAGTTCAGAAAAGAAGAGAAGAAAGCTTGCACCAAGGTAGTAGGTAGTGGCTGAGGAGGGAAGGGAGCTCCTTCTAGAAATGTTGCAGAGGCAAATCATAAGGTAGTTAACAAGAGATTCGATACGGAGGTGGAAGATGAGAATTTGAAATGGCTTATTGGTTGAAAGCCAGGGAGACCAGAAGGATGGTGGCACCATTCAAAGTAGTAGGGAAGTTGGAAAGGTAGCTGAGAAAAGTGAAATTTTCTATGATGTCAATCAAAAATTATTAAATTAGGATGAAAGTTTTCTTTCCTTTTCTTATTCTTGTAACAGACACTGAAGGAGAATTCTGATAGCTGAGACTACTCTCATACGAGAGTGGTCTATGTAGAGATTGATTCCTTTATTTGCGATTGGGTCAAGGCACACCCTCAACAGCAGAACTAAAGACTGATAGCCTACTTCCTCATTAACTGCCAAAGATACTTTGCAGGTTATTAATCATCAGTTTGTTCATTGGACCAGCTAATAATTAACAAATTTCTTCCACTTTCGTATCCAATCTGTTGTTAACTAACTGATGATTTGCCTCTGCAAAAATTCTAGAATAAGCTCCCTTCCCTCCTCTGCCACTACTTACTACCTTGGTGCAAGCTTTCTTCTCTTCTTTTCGGAACTATTGCAATATGGTTGATCAAGGCATTCTCTCCCTATGCTGAAGGTATTTTTCTTAATTGTATT
Source organism: Potorous gilbertii (assembly GCA_028658325.1). Taxonomy (NCBI): domain Eukaryota; kingdom Metazoa; phylum Chordata; class Mammalia; order Diprotodontia; family Potoroidae; genus Potorous; species Potorous gilbertii. The sequence continues at coordinate 394,740,982 of CM053771.1, read as the reverse complement.
CATTCCAGCAATGCTCTTCTCTTCCTATGCCTTCAATGCCATGCAAATATTTGGCCCGTTTCATTTGTGCCTCGTATATCTGAAATTACTGTCCCGTAATTCAAGGAGTTGTTTCTTTACTGACTTCAAGTACTGTTCAAAACAACACCCCTACACAATTCTGAGAGGATAGGTAGGGCAAATCCCCAAGAAGAGGTACTTTCCATTTTGAGCTTCCACTTCATAGTGGGGTTCTGTAGATATCTTTATGGCAAGCATGTAAAAGTATATTTTCAGTCCTGTTAAGGGAAAGCAAATGGGTCCCATTCTTTAGAATTTATTGGAATAGTAAAGAAAGCATTGGGTGTATCAAGAACTGTGTACCAAATCCCATTATATTTTGGGATCCCTTCTATTAAGCTTAATGGTATCCAGAACCACAGCATGAAACTGAAACGTCATCTTTTTTGTTTGTCTATAATCCACTGTCGGACACCATGTACCACATGGTGGTCTGACAGGATTATTCCAAGAAGTCTTGTAGGGACTAGTACTCCTAACTCAACATATTCTTTTGTTGGATTGGTAATTTATTCTTATCCACCTGGCACATGACGCTGCTTTAAAATGTGAAAAGGTCCATTTTTATTTTACCCCTTTAAACGATATGATTTGCTTCCTTACTTACTGTAAATTGGTATCTCCCCTCAGATCAATTTAAAGTCATACCTCTCAATTTATGTATTCCAGTGAAGTACTCAGAAATAGGTACAATTATAATGGTATAATGTCTCTTAGGTAACTGTCCCATTTTCCACCATTAGTTTGACTTTTCTGGTTGATATTTGAGACCTTCTCAGTCCTGAGATGCTTATAACAGATTGATGTTTAAACTTAGGAAGGTTTTCATGGAAAAGAAAGGTCCCTGTCCCTATATCTATTAATAAGTAGATCAATATTATATTTATATATATATATATATTAATATATATATATATATATAAATCGTGTAAATATTTAATTAATTATAACATACTATAAAAAAGAGATAAATAAAGTCTTGCATTACTTCATTTATTTTTCCAGTATATGGTCAAATTGATATAAGATTTGTAATCCCATCTGTGTATTTTAATCAGAGCTAAGGCTTGACCACTTCTTTATTCTCCCTGAAGTAGTGACAAACTTGGATACTAGGGCTCAAGAGGAATGGCCGGGACAGCTCTTCCTTCTCTATTCCGACTAGTGTCAAGCCCATTTTCTTAGTACATTTTGCATAGTTTCTTAGTTTGAATATCATCATTATTTCTGAAACCTTCTCCTACTCTCAGTAGAGCAGTAAACAATTCTTTCCTTGGCAATCTGTTCCAACTTCGTATCCTCTAGCTATTGATTCTTCTCTCTTGAGGAAATTTATCACTCCCCTAAGACACTTAACTGTGAACCCCTGTCCACTACCTCCCAAAGAGGATCCCCTATTTAGTAAATTAGTTGAGTGACAACTAGTGGCTTGTAAGCAGGAGAAGTCACCTTCACTATGAGATTGCTTTTGGAAACTGCTAAGGGGATATCACAGTAAGCATCCGCACTTCTGTTCATTAAAGCTGTCTTGATTACCTCCTCCTTTAACTTGCACAGATAGTCCTTAAGTGAATACCATGGTCGATCTGCACTAGCCCACATAGGGTCAATAGGATACTGCTTATTACATCCACCTGCTCCCAGAGCTAACAGATTGGGGGTGTTGCTACCTCATTGCATATTTCAATCTCTAAAAGCTTTCTGGAAAAAGTGATTCTGAGTAATACCTAGAAATTTCAACAATCCATACCATCTGTAAATAGTCTCCTGCCTCTTTCATCACTCATTCTCACCATCCAAGATATTAATTATTCTCCCATTCTTTGGGTGGACCTACTAAATATATCTGTGACCTCTTGCTGTGTAAAATCCTCAATTATTTCCCTAAACACTGTGTGTCCCCTCTGGTTTTTCCCTTTCAGCTCTGTTAGTGTTGGGCATGCTACTGCCTGAGACACCTTGTTCTGTAAGACTGTTTCATTTTCTAATTCTGACATGCAATCTCCTGGCAGTCAATGCCATGGTAAGTAGGCTAGGATTGTACAAAGGTCAAATGCACCCTTCTTTAGCCACCCTTCTGCTTCTTCTTCTGAGCAAAATAAACATCCTTTTCTGCCACCTAAAATGCCTTTCTTACACACTCTTCCCAATTTTTTCCATGGTTTCCTTGGTATTCCTTGCAAACACCTTTCCAAATCTCTAGGTTGCCCTTCATGCAGTCTCGGTTCCCAGTTTTCACATGTTCCTGTCTTTTTGCCTCATTCTTTAGCTAGGGAGGAACAAGGTAAATCTACCCATTCCTGCTTATACAGTTCTTGCTCGAAAGCCTTTCTGCCTACAAAAATTTGAAAAGCAGGTGTGTTCTACTTTGTAGACACAATGTCAAGGAGAAAATTATTAGAGAGTGAAACAGTAGTAATTAGAAACTTAGGGGATGTTCATCAGCTAAGAAACTGGAAAAGCGTTATGTATACGAAAGCAATGAAAGAGCATTATGCTATAGGAATTCATGAAAGGGATAGATTGAGAAAATCCTGGAAAAAATTGTGTCAGTGATGGAAAAGTGAGGTGAGCAGGACCAGGAGAACAATTTATATTATACCAAAAATGGTGTAAAAACAAAGAGCTCTGAAGGAATTCCCTGCTCGTGTCAACTCAATGCGCAACAATTCCACAAGATCTATGGGTGAAAGCTACTATTCACCTCCAGATTCATGGACTCAAAGGTTCAGATTGAACAAACTTTTCATTTGATATTATATATGTTAGGGATTTGTTTCCTTGACTATATACATTTTGAATGATTTTATTTTTTATACCTTTCTGATGGTTGAGAGAAAGGAAGTTGGGGAGGACAAGAATAATGAATGGAACACAAAATAAAATTGATTTTTAAAAATGAAAGAATATTCAAGTAACTATCAGTTTCCTAGATAAACCATTGATGAAAATGTTTCCTTCTTGGCTGATTTTGCCCAGTGATCCCAGCCACTGCTCTCTCTATCCTGGGACCATAATTCTCATTGTATATAGAAAGTACATCTTCAACAGTAGAGAGATGTTAAAGAAAATCTTGAATAGGGTTGTCATAGAGGTGGAATAGCAGGGAGTCATAGAAGAACAACACAGTACAGTTGACAATATTTTGCATACACTAAATTATGTACCTATTAATGTGCCAAGTATTGTGCTAAACATTGGGGATACAAATTAAAATATACATATATATATATATATATACATACATATATATACATATATATACATACATATATATATATGTATGTATATATATATATATATATGTATGTATATATATACATACATATATATATACATATATATATATACATACATATATATATATATATATATATGTACATGCATCTGGGCATATATAAATATATGGACAGTCCATGCCCTCAAAGAACTTACAATCAAAGGGAGAAAAATAACACCTTTCTGGGAGGGGTTGCCATGTGGGATGTTACCTATTACAAGGGTGTAGGGGGCAATTGCTCTATGGAGTTCAAATCCAGTAAAGTTGTAGATGAAAAGTAGTGAGTTAATTGGAAATCTAGGAATGAAATCAGTATAAAGGAAAGCCTTGGAAGGAGTTTGGTTCTCTACCCCCCATTCCTGCAAGCTGAAGTCAGAGGAGGCTGAAAGTGTTTGGAAGGTGTTGATTATCCAAGGCTAATTAGCAGCATAAGGGTGAGACTTCTTGTGATCATTTTATCCTGGTAGGGCTGTATCTTCCACGGAATTCTAACCAAGCAGAGCTGCAGATTGAACTTTCAGAGGGAGCAACCCTGGACATCAAGGATCAGGGCTGACAAAGGTAAAAATTCCAAGTTCAGGAAGTCATAATATAATGTGCAAAGCTGTGGGCCCACCTCTCCTACCTAGCTTGTTATATTCGAAGGTATTGAGCAAGACTCTTGCTTTTCTGAGAGTTAGTTGACCTCATGTTCTCCTGGGGGTAAAGAAGGAATTGACCTACATTTACTTCAGTTGAACTACAGTGCCTTGGTGCTTATTTTTCTCTCTTCATTTAATAATTGAGCTATCCATTCATTTATATGTTTGTTTACTTAACTATTTTTCAAGTAAGAAAAAATTCGACTTCATCACACACAATTTGATATTACTATGGACCAGGACAGTTGGTACCTACAAGCATGAGGGCTAAGTAAGATCTCATTCCTACTTTGTTATTAATCAGCCTTGAGGTACATCGTAAGTTTCAAGGAAGGGAAGGCCTATGCGATCACACTGTGTTTTCGATAGATACTCGGCTTTTTGTGGTCTTTCCAACATAAAAACCAATAGCAAATCCCAGGCTTGATAAGAGGCACTGCTGAGCTGTTGTGAAAACTACAACAGGAAACTTTGTTTTGAGAGTCATAAAAAATTTTCATTCTTTTATATATCTCAGATGAGAGGAGGACATTAGGAGGACAGAAAGAAGTGACTGGACCTCAACCATTCCTAATAATTTTATGTAGAGAACATCTGCAAACAAGGGCTAATAGATACTTTGTATCTTCTAGGTAGGACTCACTAGGAAAACAAAACAAAATATACCAATAGGGCAATGTATAGAATTTGATCTCATTTCTGCCTTTCCCTTAGCATCTTGACCATGTTGGTTTTCCTACTTTTTCTCTGAAGCTAAGCTTTCTTCTTGCCCACATTTCCCCCACTTATTTTCTATTTAGCAAAAACAGTGTTGCCTGTCCAACTGCAGCAGATCTGATCAGAGACTTGAGCTGAAACTGAAAATAAGATTCCATGGAAAATAAACAAAACACCTTCCAAATCTGCCTACCTCAAAGAAGAGGTTTGGGACATATGACTTTATGCTACAGTGCTGAGAGCACTGACACACAAAGCTAACCTAAGAGCAGTTTTGCCCCTTTCCTCCCCGTATAAATTCGTGCTATGTGCCTGAGAGTGTGATAAGCAATATGGCTAGTTGGACACCCTAGGTGAAGGGAATGTTTGGAGTCAATATGTAGGTGTGAAGGAACAGGATAACTCAGGATACAGGAATCATCTGCATTAGCCAGATGAGAGAAGGTAGAAAGGGGGTTCGTGTGAACTCAGGATGAAAAGACAGATGGAAGCTCAATTGTGGTTGGCCTTGACATTTGACATGTGATAGGCAAGAAGAAGTGAAAGATTGGGGGTTTTCGTGGAGGGGCAAGTTGTCTAATAGACATTCACTTAACCAGAGCCATGCTCGGTGGTCAAGATTAATTGTGAGAAGCAAAATGTGAAGCCAGGATCACTTCAGATATTACTGCAGTAGTAATACCATTTCCTCACGGGTAATTTTCTCAAAATTGGAGATACCTTCCATGTTATATGGTCAAGACTTCCGTCAGCCATAAAGCTTATGAGCTGCAGCCTGTGGATATGAAATCACTGACAGTATTCAGTCTTTAGGGGGTATGGATGAAAAGGGTTTAATGATCAAGGGAGCAACTTCTGACTCCTAAAGGACAGGAATCTATCTTGTATCACAACTTGAAGCAATGATTTACTTTCAAAATGCCAGTAACTTTAGGCAGAACTGAATATGGTCATGCCTTTGTTCATGAACATTTTAAGTGGTTTTAGTTTAATTTTCTTATTCTTTCTTAAAAGTTATTATTTTATTTTCTCTCATTTACATGTACAAGCAATCGCAACATCTGTTTTTTTAATTCTGAGTTACAAATTCTCTCCCTCTCTCACATTGTTCCATTGAGAAGGCAAGCAATTTAATATAACTTACACATATGCAGTCATGCAAAAGGTATTTCCATATTAGTCATGTTATGAAAGGAAAAATAAAATGTTAAAAATCACCAAGGAAAATAAAGCAAGTTTTAAAAAGTAGGATTCATTCTTTATTCAGAATCAATTAGTTCTTTTTCCTAAGGATCCTAAGCATTTTTCATCATATGTTCTTCAGAGTTGCCTTAGATCATGGAGTTGCTGAGTATAGCTAAGGTATTCACAGCTGATGATGGTGCAATATTGCTGTTACTGGTACAATGTACTCCTGACTCTACTCATTTAACTTGGCATCAGTTCATGTGGTAGTAACAAATTGTCAACTGAGTGGATGCCCATCCATTGAGAAATGCCTAAATCGGTTGTGCTGTATGAATGTAATGGAATACTAATGTTCTATAAGAAATGATGAGCAGGTAGACTTCAGAATATCTTGCAAAGACGTACGTGCACTGATACAAAGTGAACGGAACAGAGCCAGGAAATGATCCAATACAGATCAGAAAGACTTGAGATCAACAATGCTATTCCCATCCAGAGAATGAACTGGTGAAGTCTGAACGAGGATAGAAGTCTACTCTTTTCACTTTATTTGTTTATTTTGTGATTTTCTCCCTTTGGTTCTGTTTCTTCTTTTACAACATGACTAATTTGGAAATACGTATCACATGAACGGATAATATTTCATTGAGTTACTTTATTTTTAAACCAGGGTCAAATTGCTTGAAAAAGGACTTTTTTTTGTATGGTTGTAGAAATTGGTACTATCTGGTGCCCTTCCTTTTCACTTGTTTTCTTTATTAATGTTATTTTTCTTTGCTTCTCCGGGATCATTTTATTATGTAGAAAGTAAGTCCATTCATAGTTTGATTGCTGTATCATTCGATAGGCAAATCAATTTTAGGAAATATTATATCAGTATGACCCCATCATGAGTACTTATTTCTTCTCAGTTTACTTTCCTTCTCAGAAACTATTTCATAATTTTATTTGCCAAATTTCAACAAATGTGTTGGGAGATGAACTTCAGCACTTTTATACATGTTTTAACTATTTTGTGCAGAATTTCTCTCTCTCCTCGGTTCTCTTGCCAAAACAAAGCCAAAAAAACATGATCAGAACTTTTGTGGATTTTCTTTTATTTGGCACAGCTTGTTAGAACTTGTGTCTATTAATTTCATATCAATCACTAGAGTTCGCTAAGTGAAAAAAATTATATCGTCTATAAAAAATGACAATCGTTTTTCTTCTTTGCCTGTATTTCTTCTGGCAATGTAATTCTTTGGAGTTATGGTTAGCATTTCTTTTATACTTTCAAATTATCTTTTTTTTAATTTTTTTTAAATTTTTTTAAATTTTTTTTATTTTATTTTTTTTTTATCGTGGTGACAGTGAACATCCTTGGTATTCCACTGATATTACTGAAAATAACTATAGCATTTCACCATTACACACAATGCTACAAATCTTGGTTTAAACTGCTGTTGAATAATAGTCTTCAATGTTGTTCAAAAATACTCTTGAATGATAAATGGACCTAAAAGATTCATTTGTTAATGTGCTGTCTAGTGCTCTTCATTAAAAAGGGTATTTCATTTTGTCCAAGGCTTTTTCAGCTTTCTTAAGATAGTTATGCTCTTTTATTGATTTTATTAACATGTGGTCTGTTATGTTTAGATTTTTCTTGATATTGAACCAATTTTATATTTTTCATGTAAATCCAGGTGGAAGTGTTCCATGTATGATCTTTTGAATACATTCCTATACCCTCTTTTCTGTTATCTTATTCAACATATTTGTATCAGTGTTGTTTCTCATCTTTAATTTTTGTAGAGGACCAATGATGTCAAGATGTATTGACTTATGCATGAATTTTATCTAATTTTGGCAGATTTGCAGAAAGTTGAAACCTTCACTATCCTCTAGAGGCTCAGTGTGAAGACAAAAGTCAACAAGACTGGCAATGACCCAGGATGCCCTGAATTACCTTGATACCTTCCATGTCTGACCATGCTCTAAATACTACACAGCACCTGTTTCAGCCGCCCTCACGGGGCTTGGAAAAGATTGCTCCATCTCTCCACTCCACTGGAGGAAATCGTCAGAAACTGGATCGATATTCCCCTAACTCAGTCATGGATTTGACACCCATCAGTTTTCTTCCATTTTAATGAATATCCATTAAAGATAATGATCTATGCTTTTCTTTACCTTCTCTCCAAGGTTGAGGAATTTCTATTACCGTGTTTGTGTCATAGAAAAATGGAATAGAATTCCACCTTTCCCTGTTCTTGTGAACAATTTCAGTAAAACCAAGTTAATTACACTTTTTGTAAAACTTTGTATTTTATTAGTATTTACTTTCCCCCAGTTACATGACAAAACAATTTTTAACATTTGTTTTTAAAACTGTGATTTGAAATTCTCTCCTTTCCTCTCTCCTCACTCATCACACCATTGCAAGGGCAAGCAAGTCCATATAGACTACATATGTCTAGGTATGCAGAACATGTCCATAATTCTTACCTCGTGAAAGAAAACAAACCAAATAGCCCAGGAAAATTAAAGTGGAATAAAAGTTTGCTTCAATCTGTATTCAGGCACCATCAGTTCTTTCACTGACAGTGGATAGTATTTTTCTTCCTAAGTCCTTCCAAGTCATGGATATTGTCTTGTGGTGAAAAGGTAAGTCACTCACAACTGATCACCTTCGTTATTGCTGTTATTTTGTAGCAAGTACATTACATTTTGCATCAGCTCATGTAAGTCCTTCGAGGTTTTTCTTAGAGCATCTTTCTCAACATTTCTTGGAGTACGATAGTATTATATTCCTTCATAATGACATGTCACAGCTTATTGAGTCATTCCTCAATTGATGGATATGCCCCCAATTTCAAGTTCTCTACCCAAGAAAAGAACTGTCATAAATATAGATAGATAGATGGATGGATGGATAGATAGAGTTCCTTTTTCTTTCTGGTTTTATATCTCTTTGCGGAAACAAACCTAGAAGTGTTTATTGCTATGTCAAAGGGTATGAATGTCTGAAAGCCCTGTGGTCATAGTTGCAAATTGTTCTATAGAAGGGTTTTATCAGTTCTCAACTCCAAGAACATTACATTCATGACTCATTTTCTCTCACATCCTCTGCCACATTTGTCATTTAGCTTTTCTGTCCTTTTATGTATTCTAATAGACAGAAGGTGGTGTGTCAGAAGGGTCGGGCCTTGCATTTATCCAGTTAATATGAAGTTACAATATTTTTCACCTGTCTATGGATAATTTTAATTGCTTCATCTGAAAACTGATTCCATCCATTGATCATTTATCAGTTGTGGAATGGCTCTTATTTTTAGAAATTTGTCATAGTTCTCTATATGCTAGACAAATGAGGTCTATATAAGAGAAAATTGCTTCAATTTTTTCACACTTACTATTGCTCTATTTCCCTTCATTCTATTCTCCTTATTTGTTTATTTCTTCTCTTTCTCCATTCATCCTATACCACCTCAAAAGGCTTTTGCTTCTTATTACCACTTCCACCAATTTGTTTTCCCTTCTACCCCACCCCCACACACTTTTTTTCCCTTCTCCTCTTCCCCTTCCATTTTCTGAGAAGGTGACATAGATTTCTATACTCCATTGTCAGTGTAACTTATTTCCGAGTTACATGTTAAAAAAGAAAAACTTTCAGTATTCATTTGTAAAACGTGGACTTCCAAATTCTCTTCCTTTTTCCCTTCCTATCTACCTTTACTCGGAAGAGAACAGTTCCCTAGAGGTTATACATGTGTAGTCATGCAAAAACTTCCATAATAGTCATTTTGTAAAAGACTAGATTTCCCTCCCAGAGATAACTATTGGTTAAAAAATCTCATAATACACACCTATAAATGCATGTGTTCCTAAAATTTCTTTGAAAATTCATGTGTGGCCTGTTCAAAATTTTTCTTACTGATATTGAGTTATGTCAATTTGGATGCATTATACTTTTATATACTTTCAGTTTTTTGCCTTATGTTAGACCAAATCATTTCTAGTAATTTTTTCTTATTTCTTTATCATCTGTTTGAAATTCTCTTTTGTATTGTGACATTTGAACTATAATTTTATTTTTAAAATATTACATTAACGAATGATGTTTCGATTTTTTTCATGTCCCACAAATTTCTGATTTTATTTATCAATTCACTTTTTCTTTTTCGTTTCCATTACAATTTAATATCTTGACTTGGAAATTAAAAACAATTTTCTTAATTCTATGCTTTTCTAGTTTTTGGACTTGTGCACGTGATCCATATTGTTTTTATCTGTTACCAGTGAAATTGTTCACCAATATTCATTTTTCTTGAGAAGAGCTTTAACAACATAATGAAAATTTTGGCAAATTGTCTCATTGTTATCTTCTCTGATGATATTTTCTATTGTTCCCATAACTTTTCTTTGACATACCGATTCCTTTGGATTTAAGTACTTAATATCCACTTCTGTTCAAATCCTTTTCTCGGAATCCTTTGATTGATGGTAGTGTTAGTGAGATGGTAAGCGAGAAAATGTTTCATACTTTTGCTATTCTACACACATTGACAAGTTTTTTATATTCTAACAAATGACAAGTTTTTTAAAAAGCTGCATATATAGGTGAAGTATGTCATTTCTTTGATTTTCATTTACTTACCACTGGGCAGCCACTATACAAGAATATTCAAAACACTCTCTAGGTCTTTAGGGTGTTTTTGTTTATTTGTTAAAGATTTTTATATCTCAAGAGGGTACATTGGTATGGTCAACTATTGTATTTTAATTGCACCTTTTCCTCGATAGTAAAATGCCATTAATACTTAAATATTAAAAAGCTGTAGAATTTTTTTTTTTTTTGCAAATTCAATCAAATCCTTTATTTTCCCCTTCATTGGATGTGTCATTGTTACTGCTCATCCTTGGTTTTCCTTTTTTTTGCTTTATTTCCTTTTAGTTTTCAACATTCATTTCCACAGATTTTGAGTTCCAAATGTTCTCAACTCTATCCTCCCCCATACAAAAATGTCATGCATTCTGATTCCCCCTTCCCCTAATCTGCCCTCTCTTCTAACATCTCTCCTTTTATTATCCCCATTTTCTCTATTTTTTTTAGAGAAGACAAAATTTCTCTACCCTATTACATGTATTTATTTGCCAGTGCTATGTAAAAACAATTCTCAACATTTCTTCCCACCATTTTGAGTTCCAGCTTCTATTCCTTCCTCCCTCCCAACGCATCCTGACTGAGACAGAAACAATTCCTTGTAGGCTATATATGTTTTGCAAACAAATTCCGTAATAGTCATGCTGTGTAAGTATATATTTTCTTCCATCTTTTCTTGCCTCCTTTTACTCCATTCTCTTTTTTTACCTTGTCCCTCCCCAAAAGTGTTTACTTCTAATTGCTCCCTCCTCCCATTTGCTCTCCTTTCCATCATACCCTCCACCCTGCTTATCGATTCTCCCCAAGTTTCTGTACTCTAACAAAGATTTTCATAACAATTTGAGTGTTCATCTTATTTCTTTAAGTCCATCGTGATGAGAGTAAGCTTCACTTTGTTCCTCTTACCTCCTCCCATTTCCCCTCCACTGAAAAAAAAATTTTCTTGCCTTTTTTATGAGAGATAATTTGTCCCATTCCATTTCTCCCCTTCTCCTTCCAATATATTCCTCTCCTTCCTTCTTTTTTGGTTTGTATATGATCCCTTCCAATATAACTAATCCTGGGCGTTTTCTCTCTCTTCCTCTTTCTCAGTTTCTTCTGTCTTTCTCCTTGTCTCTGTGTCTGTCTGTCTCTTTCTCTCTCTCTCTCTCTCTCTCTCTCTCTCTCTCTCTCTCTTTCCTCTCCCTCTCTCTCTCTCTCTCTCTCTCTCTCTCTCTCTCTCTCTCTCTCTCTTTCCCGTTTCTCTCTCTCCCTCTCTGTATAAACACACACACACACACACACACACACACTCATTTTTATGTATCTGTGTTTGTGTCTGTGTGTGTGTGTGTGGGTGGGTGGGTGGGTGGGTGCATGAGCATGTAATCTCTGCAACTACACATATATTGAGAAAAGTTTCAAGAGTTACAAATATTAACTTTCCACGTAGTAATGTAAACAGTTCAAATTTTGTAAGTCGCTTATAATTTCTCTTTTCTTCTACCTTTTCTTGCTTCTCTTGATTCTTGTATTTGTAAGTCAAATTTTCTATTCAGCACTGGTCTTTTCATGAAGAGTGATAGAAAATCCTCTATCTCACTGAATGACCATTTTCTACCTTGAAGTATTATACTCAGTTATGCTGGGTAGGTGATTCTTGGTTTTAATCGTAGTTCCTTTGACTTCTGGAATATCATATTTCAAACACTTAGATCCCATAATATAGAAGCTGCTAGATCTGGTGTTATATTTATTATACTTCCATAATGTTCTAATCATTTCTTTCTAGCTCCTTCCAATATTTGGACCTTCAACAGGAACTCTGGAATTTGATAGCAATATTCCCAGGAGTTTCTGTTTTTAGATCTCTTTCAGGAGGTAATCAGTGCATTCCTTGCATATTTGCTTTGTCCTTTGTTTCTAGAAATATTAGGACAGTTTTAAATGGCAATTTCATGACAGATAGTATCTAGGTTCGGTTTGATCCTGGCTTTCAGGCGGTTCTGTACCTGTCCGGGAAGCCTAAAAATTGGGGCTAGTTCAAGAGAAATATGTGATGGGGTGTGGGGAGCAACCTTGTCCCAGCACAGAGCATTTGGAGACTTTTCCATGTGTTTCTTACCACCAACTGACAAAGTATGGACTTGACAGTTTTTACTTAGTGTTGAAAGGCTTGAGTAGAGACAGAAAAGCAAAGTTATTGTTTCCCTTAATTTTGATTCCCAAAGTGGTCCTAGTTTTTTTTTCCTCATATGCATTGTTTGGCAGTCTGAATACATTATGAAAGTAGTACAAGAGGTAATATAGACGCTTTATAATTCCGCAAACCTCCCGATAAAAATTCATTTATTATTTGGGAGATTGCTTTTTTGTTTGTTTCCTTTTAGATAAGCAATAGGGTCAATAATTTCATCATCTCATAAAAGGAACAAATCTGATCTTTACATGTAGCTCAAAATTCAGTTTCATGACTTTGCTAAACTTTGTGTACAGCATTTCTTCCTCTTACTATATAAGCTTGTCATTTTTAGCTGTAATTTTAAAGCAGGAGTTCCTTCCTTGGGATCTCTGAACCTGGCTTTTCAAAACCCTGCTGACCACATTTGACTGTAGTTGAATGCTTCATACTATACAATGTATTTTTGTTCATGAATTTAAAAGCATTATTTTAATAATCAATCCAATCAAAGTCTTCAGGACACTTCCACTGAGGTTTATGACACAAAAAGTGTTAAGAACCCTAATTTAAAGTTGATGACATTTTGTCTCCTTCATGCTAGCTTCTTATCAAAAAAAGCAGGTAGAGAAAATGTTTCTTGAAAAGTAGAACTTGGCCTCCAATCTGAGAGTTGGTAAACTTTTTGCGTTATTTTAAATATAAATATGACCCGCATATCCTATATCTTCTCTATGTCACTACTTCGATGTAGGTGTGGAAACTCTCTATCCAATTAGACTGTAAAGTATAAATTGTAGCTTCCTCTGCTTCCTGTCCCCTCTTTTTTTAAACCACAGAACAAGATTGTTTTTTCAGCCATAGATGGAGGGTATATTTCCATGAAAAATTTCCCTTAGGTTATAAAATCTGGCTTCCTCAAGAAGGATCAAAAGTTTCATTTTCAGGATCACCATGTGAAGAATTAGAAAATATATCTAAATCAGTAAATGTAAAATAACACTTAAAATTTTCTTTCCAAAGTGACTCGAGGTCTCCAACAGAAAAGACCACAAGAAAATTCTGGATATACTGAAGCATATTAAGAGATTTCAGATCACAGAAGCAGCTATCCTAAATTTCAACAATGAAATTTATAATAAACAGAGAAAGCATGAAGAGATGACAAATGGAAAAATATAATCAGCAATGTAATATTTTGTTTTTAATCATCACACTTTCATCCAAATATTGCTATGGCAGAAGATGTCTCCATAAGGTGAAAATTGTAGATGTCAATGACAATGTAAACTGTATTGTGTTTCTAAATAAATGTGATTATAATATACTCTCCACATGCTCGACATTTTTTGTGCTTTAATTCTGGAATTTCTTCAGTGTGAGTGAAGATAAAAGCAATCCCTCCCCCTCCAATCAAACCGAAGTTGTTGGTGCTTTTGCACCATGTCTGTACTTGGTGACTACTGCTACTATCTGCTGTAGAAAACTTGCCTTGATAACAAAGTTGTAGCTTGCTTCTAGTCTCAGAGTACTTATTATATGTCAGATGCAAGACCCGAACCTAAGTCCGCTTCTCCTCAAATCGAATTGTCTCTCCACTTCTCCATGTTAATTGTACTTCAGAATCCAAAGGGGAACAAGAGGAATGAATGCATTTATCTATATATGTTATAAGTCTTTTAAGATAAAAAGTTACACACATTGTGCATGAGACCCCCTTTTCCTCATCTCCTTCAATCGTTACTTTTACTATCATATCTTCTCCATGTTTTTTTGGGTGTCTGTGTGTCATAATCTCAATCATGGCTCATGACGTCTTCAGTGTTGTTTTACTTTTATCAGAGTGTTATAGAATTCAGGTATGATTTTCATCAAACTATTTGATTAAACAACCTTATAAAATTCACCCCTAAACTTGGAGGTCATTTTCTAACTAACTAATATATAACCGTTAAGTGTGATAAATATGCGCACTTCGGTCTTATGGTACATGGAAAACACTTATGGTGAAGCACTCTTTTGGAGATTAAGCACATCGATGGTAAAAGAAGAGAACACGTATGTAGAGGGGCAGAGTAGGATAAAGCAAAAAGATTATCTCCAAAGTATCCTACATAAGTAAAGTGTTGTTCTGTGTAGGGAATCAGTTGGACATTAATGACCAGCTTGAATAAAATCACAAAAACAGGAATTGATCATTCCTCATGTATAGTGTATATTTTTGATGAGGCACAGTAGTCTCTATTGCCCAAAAAAAAGGCTTGGCTAAATTTCTTTCCATGTATGTGTTTCTTTAGGAAAAGCTATGAAAGGTATATGATTTGCTTCTCTCAAATTTTATGACATTGATATATTAATTTAGATTCTTTTATGGAATTTAGATTCTTTAAGTGTTAAATCTTGCTCTTACACATAACGTAAAAAAAAATAAAAGTTTTAAGAAATAACGATATGAAGATTTGGAGGTTTCATCCTATTGGTTTAAAAAACTTATTACCATAGAAATTATATAGAACATTATGGGTTTTCTTAAAAAAAAAAGAGGAAGTTTAAGCAATAAATAGCTTATTGACCTCATGATGATATTCTTTCCAAAAGTATTATGAGATTTAATTGCAGTTCTGTAGCTAGCCATTGTAGACAGGCCAATGTATCAAATTTGCATGCTCTGTATTCTCACATAACAGTAAGGCAAACAGAGGTATCTTGTTTTGTTTTTAGTGATCACACTTTCAACCAAATATTGTTTTGGCAGAGGATAAGTCTACATAAGTTGAAAATTGTAAATAGTATAGTTATCATTGATAAGGCAAACTGTATTGTCTTTCTAAATAAATTTGATTTTAATATACTACCCATATTCTCTAAACATTTTGTGCATTTGTTCTGGAATTTCTTCAGTGTGAGTGAAGATAAAAGCTATCCCTCTAATGCCAATGAAGTTTCCCTGATCTGATTCAGTAAAAATTATAAGTAACTATGTGTTCCAACTGGTATGTGTTGGGGCTCTGGGAGGAAGCAAAACTCTCTATGGCTCTTAGCAAGTTGAGTAAATCCTTCCAACATCCATGTCTTTCATTGGTAGCACCTCTTTTTTTACACCTATGTTTTAGAGTGTACCGATATACTATATTCCTTGTAGTTTTACCCTCACAGATTAGAAAAACCTCTCATATTCATTTATTCATCTGCCTATCTGGGTGTGTGTGTGTGTGTGTGTGTGTGTGTGTGTGTGTGCGTGTGTGGGTGTATGGAAACAGAGACAGAGAATGAGAAAGATTCCAATTATGATAAAATAAAAACCATACATTTAAAGTAATGAATTAGTAAGCAATGTTGTCTGGGACACTGTACACTTTCCGAGATGAATAAATCTTGTAAAGTCCCAACCAGCATGCAGGTGAGCAAAAAATCACATACAAAATGAAATATTCTTTGTTCTTTGAGAGTTTTAAGTTTTCTGTGGGAGGTTAGGGGGAGGACACAATATGCATACAAAGATATAAGTGCACAATGCAATCATCCATTAATATTTGAAGCCCATGATCCAGAATTCTGACATTCCTCTCTCACACCTGTAATTCTTTTCTTTTTGTCAGTCTCTCTACCTTTCTTAACCGATTCCTTGTTCTGTCACTGCTTTCATCACTGCCCTCTTCTCTTTTTTCCCAGGTCAACATACCCACTCTGGATTAACTTTCTTCGTTAAAGCTTGACTCTGTATTTAATCAGGGAATCTTACATTGTTTCTTTCCTTGCAATCAGGGTACCCAAGAAACCCAACAATCTGAAAAAGGCAAGGAGTTATGAAGAAGTAATCCTGGCCCAGTGATCAAGCCATGTAACAGGACCAGTTGTGGCTACCTGATTGTTAGGACCAGGTGATTGCCTAGCTATGGGAACAGCTTACAGGCTCTCTAAAGATGCAGCCCTTGACTTTTGGTATTGAAGATAATGAAATGCAGGCCATATCTCATTCCTAATCCTCTTCAGTGTCAGGAGATTGTAATAATGAAACCATCCCCTAGATAAGGAGTGAGAATGTGTTATCTTCATAATTTCACCTTTGACCCAGTGGTCCACGTCCAGTGATGGCCCTCTGTAACAATGGAACAAGGGTATGGATAAGGTAATGAAGCAAATATGTGTCTTTTCTGTTAGTTTGGTGACAGAGAAATGTGTTCCTGATCTTTGTTGAAGGCACACCCAGCTGCCCAATATATGATAATGGAACCATTATGGGCTATGGTTAGGTATTGAGGCCTAGTTTTCTTGTCACCTTGCCCACTCTCTCTGCCAGTTCACTGTCTGTTCCTCAGATTTTACACTGTGTGAGAGAACATCTTTGAATGCCACATCCATAGGACTTAGCAGATGTGCAGAGCTCACAGAAGGATCAGGCTGAAGGAGATAGAAGTCCACTGGGTTCCCCAGTCAGATCAGAATGTGAGAGCTGGTCCCTGGGTTCTGTGACTGTTAGAGTCTGAAGACATGCATAGACTCCATTTGAACACAACGAGAAGAAAACTGAGTTCTCATTATCTACTATTACATTTCCAAGTCTGCTAAAATTAAAAACAAAAATAAGAAGAAGAGAATTCAATGGTCAACTTTTTCTTTTCTTCCATTACTCATTCCAGGAGTTTACTTCAGAAGATTAGCAATTACACATTTTAAAGGAGACTTCAAGGAAAGATAAGGACAAGGAAGAGATGTAATTTAACATCCCTAGCTATAGACAAAGCATTTTAGGCTGTAATGTAGGATTTTTCTTTTGTTCTGGACTAAAATATATACGTATCTCTCTTAAAGCAAATGTGATTTCTGATGAATTACTTGTCACAAGGGTCGTGATTGGACCTCCCACTTTCCTCTCCAGCCTCTACTTCCACCATGAAAATTCTGTATATACTCTGAAGTGAGGTTTTCCATTGGGGGCTTATTCTTTGGAGGTAGGTTTGTGTGCCAGTTGAGACTCTGAAAGGGCGTTAAGTAGTAGCCCCCTCCTAGCTTTGAAAACCAAGATGTTGGAGCTTCTCTATGTGGTAGCATTATGTATATGCAATGGTCAGACAGTTGATTCTGTCTATTGATCTTTGCTGTATGTATGGCTTACTGTCAGACAGAAGCCCTGTGTCTTGTCTGTACTTCTCTATTTGCTTTTTCTCTGTTGAGCTCTTTGAATAAAAAAGATTGTTGATCCCTCAAAAGTTGCTTTCCTTTTATTAAAGTCAGTCTAAGAACCTGTGCCAGCAGGCCCTCTTAGAAGTGTAAGGTTGCTTGCTGCTGCATGACAGCTGGAATGCCAGTTATGTTGCTTATGTTAGGAATTCTTTCCCCATTTGCTATTTTCTTCCCATAAGTCTATACAGTTGACTGGCTACTATTTTCACTGCACCAAATGGTATCTTTTTATATTTTTACTTTCAGTGCATAGGAGTGCAGGGCATATGGCAGAAAAGGGCATGGCCTTAAAATGGACATTATTTCTCCCTGGGACCCTCGGCTGAGAGATATCTGTTAGGTTACTGGGCAGGGTTGGATAACTTACCTAGCAACAGTTTGTTTCTGTTGTTAAGCCCCTGTCAAATTATTATTCCCTTTTGGTTTAATATCTGATAAATTGTTAACAGTCACTTCTTGTTTAGTCCATTTGCATGGTAACCACTTGTGCCCCCCTAATGTTAGCCAAGTAAACACCTTCTGCTGAGCTCCCCCCTTTCCTGATTGGCTACCTCTCCTGGCACCTCTCCTCTGTTGGGGTCCTTTGCCTAGCAGTACGCTGACAATCCCCTCTGTTTTGGGGGCCCTTGCTTAGCAGCAAACCACCCTCTTACTCTGTCAGAACTCTGTTGTGGAAGCCGCAAGGCTGTACGGAGTAGGGCTGAAATGCTTAAAGTGCACTCACCCACCTCAGTTTCAGGGCTGTCTCCTCTGGGTCTCTACATGAGGCAGCCGCCAGCCTGGCTAATAAATGATGCTTGTGAAATTCCTAATTGAAATTTGCCTGTGACTTATTAATTCGGCCCATTTCAGCCTATAGGGGGTTCATTCTCTCCTTTTTAAAAACATCATCAAATCTGTCTTTAAATGAGTAAATTGGTTGGGTCTGAATTGTTTATGTCATTGTAATTTTCTCTTCCTACACATCAAATGAAAAAATTGAATTGACAAATAAAATCTCTGTTTTGGGGGGCATGAATAAAATAGAAAAATCATTAATTATTTAATTTTATTTTTTTAAATAAAATTATATTTGTAAAGTCAGAAAAAAAAACAGAACTTAAAGCAGATGGAAAAGAAATATGGAAAAATTATTAGAAATCAACTTGCCCAACATAAGGCAAAAAATAGAAAGCTTAGAAAAATATAAAGCATCCGTAAACATAACCCAGTATCAGCAAGAAAAAGTTTGAACCAGCCACAAAAGAATTTTCAAAGAATAAAACCTAGGAACACATGCATTTAGAGGTGAGTATTATTTTTTTTAAAGAATAACTATTTCCGGGGCAGAGCCTAGATGGCAGAGTAGAAAGACTCACATATGCTAGCTCTGAACCCACAGCCCATGGATTTCCTCTAAAAAGAACTCCCAACAAATTCTGGAACAGTGGAAGTCACGCAGCAACACAGTGAAGGAGATTTGCCTTCCAGAGAGCCCTGAAAGACTGATGCCAAAGGTCCATCATGTACTGGGCGGGAGCGGAGCCCTCCCCTGCCCTGGCCATGTGGCACTGAGAGAAGCGAGCAGATCCGAGCAGGCTTCAGGGACGGAATCTCCAGGATCCACGAAGGTCCCTCGACCCACAGACACACAGGTCAGTGAGAGAGATGGGCTGAGAGGGGAGCGGGGTGTCTCCATGGCTCGGGCCCCTTGGGAGGCAGCGGCAGAGGGAGTGGTAGTGGCAGCATGTGGCCAGAGGTTCCCAGAGCAGGCAGGAACTCGGCAGCAGGTCCATTACAAAAGGTCTCCACATAAACCCCCTGAGGGAACTGAGACTGGGAGGCAGCCCTGCCCCCACTTGAGAACCAGAAATTAAGCTCCCATTGAATAGCAGCCAGGTCTGCTGCCCGAAGTTCTGAGGCTGGGGAGCAGCAGTTAAATCTCAGACCCCAAGCACTAGCTGGGTGAACCTAGGCTGAGGGTGGAGAGGACTCTCAGAAGTCAAGTAACTGGCTGGGAAAATGGCCAGAAAAGGGAAAAATTAAGACCATGGAAGGTTATTTTCTTGGTGAAAAAATGATTCCAAGCTTCCTCTCTAATGAGGAAGAAAACAGCTTACCATCAGGTAAAGACATAAAAGTCAAAGCCTCTGTATCCCAAACATGTGAAATAGATATCCAATGGAATCAGGCCATGGAAGAGCTCAAAAAGGATTTTGAAAATCAAGTTATACAGGTGGAGGAAAAAGTGGGAAAAGAAATGAGAGAGATGCAAGAAAAGCATGAAAACCGGGTCAATACCTTGATAAAGGAGACCAAAAAAATGCTGAAGAAAATAACGCCTTGAAAAATAGGCTAACTCAATTGGCAAAAGTGTTCAAAAAGCCAAAGAGGAGAAGAATGCTTTCAAAAGCAGAATTACCAAGTGGAAAAAGAGACGCAAAAGCTCACTGAAGAAAATAGTTCTCTAAAAATTAGAATGGAACAGATGCAGGCTAATGACGTTCTGAGAAACCAAGAAATCACAAAACCAAACCAAAAGAATGAAACAATGGAAGATAATGTGAAATATCTCATTGGAAAACCAACTGACCTGGAAAATAGATCCAGGAGAGACAATTTAAAAATTACGGGACTACCTGAAAACCATGATCAAAAAAAGAGCCTAGACATCATCCTTTTTGAAATGATCAAGGAAAACTTCCCTGATATTCCAGAACCAGAGGGCAAAATAAGTATTCAAGGAATCCACCCATCACCACCTGAAAGAGATCCAAAAAGAGAAGCTCCTAGGAACATTATGGCCAAATTCCTGAGTTCCCAGGTCAAGGAGAAAATATTGCAAGCAGCTAGAAAGAAACAATTCCAGTATTGTGGAAATACAATCAGGATAACACAAGATCTGGCAGCTTCGACATTAAGGGATCGAGGGCGTGGAATAGGATATTCCAGAAGTCAAAGGAACTGGGCCTATATCCAAGAATCACCTACCCAGCAAAACTGAGTATAATACCTCAGAGGAAAATATAGTCTCTCAATGAAATTGAGGACTATCAAGAAATCTTGATGAAAAGACCAGAGCTGAAAAGAAAATTTGACTTTCAAACACAAGAATGAGAAGAAGCATAAAATGTAAACAGCAAGGAGAAGTCGCAAAGGACTTACCAAAGTTGAACTGTTTACATTCCGATATGAAAAGACAATATTTCTAACTCCTAAAATTTTTCAGTATCTGGGTAGTTGGTGGTCGTAAGCACACACACACATACACACACACGTACACACACACACATGTATAGGCGTGCACGCACACACACACATGCGCACATGCACGCACACACAGAGAGAGAACACAGAGTGAATTGCATAGGATGGGATCATGTCTTAAAAGAAATCAGGGTAAACGGTGAGAGAGAAATGTAGTGGGGGATGAGAGGGTGAAGTGAAATGGGGTAAATTATCTCTCATAGAAGAAGCAAGCAGGAGACTTCTTAGTGGAGGGAAAAAGAGGAGAGCTGAGAGAAAAAAACATGGTTTACTCTCATCACATTCAAATAAATGAAGGAATAAAATGCACACTCATTTTGGTATGCAAACCTATCTTATAATACAGAAAAGTAGGGGAGGAGATAAGCCGGGTGGGGGGGGGGGTTGATGGAAGAGAGGCAATGGGAGGAGGGAACAATTTGAAGTCAACACTCGTTGGGAGGGACAGGATCAAAAGAGAGAATAGCAACAATGAGGCGCAGGATAGAATGGAGGGAAATATACTTAGTCTTACATAGCACGACTATTATAAAAGTCACTTGCAAAACTACACAGATATGGCCTATATTGAAGTGCCTGCCTTCCCAAAGGGAATGGGTGGGGAGGGAGGGATGGGGAGAAGTTGAAACTCAAAGTTTTAGGAACAACTGTTGAGTATTGTTCTTGCTACTAGGAAATAAGAAATACAGGTAATAGGTAATAGAAAATTATCTGGCCCTACAGGACAAAAGAGAAGATGGGGTAAGGGAAGGGAGGGATGAAAGAAGAGAGGGCAGATTGGTGATATGGGTAATTAGAATGCTCAGTGTATGGGGAGGGGAGAGGGGACAAAAGGGGAGAAAATTTTGGAACCCAAAATCTTGTGAAAATGAATGTAAAAAGTTAAATAAATAAATTTATAAAAAAAGAAAGAAAGAAGAGACCTTTAAAGAAAAAAAAAGAAAAAAAAAAGAATTCTCCAGAATATCATGCCTTATCCAGGATAAACAGATCACATGAAATTTCATGCGTATGTTGCTAATTCAACCTTGGATAATCAACACCTTTCCAACCCTCTCAGCCTCCTCTTCCTTCACATTGGAGGGGTGGAGAGTAGAGTACCAAAGTCCTTCCAAGGCTTTTCTTTATAGAGGGTTGAGTCCTGGATTCGCAGCTAAATCTCTACTTTGCCATTGCAAATTTACTTGAGTTGAACTCCAAAGAACAATCACCCCCTACACTCCTGCAATAGGTAACCCCTGACATGCAATCCCTTCCAGAAAGGTGTTGTTTCTCTCCATTTGATTTTTAGTTCTTTGAGCGAACGGACTGAATATATATACATACATACATAAATATATATATGTATTTATAATATATATGTATGTATGTATGCATATGTATGTGTGTTTGCTTGTGTGTGTATGTGTGTGTGTATCCTTCTGTGTGTCTGTGTAGTCCCTCCAACTGCCCAAATACTGAGAAAAGTCTCAAGAGTTACAAGTATTATTTTTCCACGTGGGAATGTTAACAGTTAAACTTTGGAAAGTCCTTTATGAATTCACTTTCCTGTTTACCTTTCCATATTCTCTTGATTCTTGTGTTTCAAAGTTTCTATTCTATTCTGGTGTTTTCATCAAGAATGTTTGAAAGGCCTCTGTTTGAATGAATGAATATTTTTCCTCCTGAAGTATTATACTCAATTTTGCTGGGTAGCTCGATTCTTGGTTTTAGTCCTAGTTACTTTGTCTTCCAGAATATCGTATTCCATGTCCTTCCATCCCTCAAAGTTCCAGTTGCCAGATACTGTGTTATCATCATTGCATTTCCACAGTACTCAAACTGTTTCTTTCTAGCTGCTTTGTAATATTTTCTCCATGATGTGGGAACTCTGGAATTTGGCTACAATGATCCTAGGACTTTTTTCATTTTGCATCTTTTTCAGGAGGTGATGAGTGGATTCTTTCAAAATTTATTTTGCTCTCTGTTTCTGGAATTTCAGGTCAGTTTTGCTTGATAATTTCATGAAAGATGATGTCAATGCTCTTTTATTCGATCATGGGTTTCAGGTAGTCCCATAATTTTTAAATTGTCTCTCCTGGATCTATTTTCCAGGTCAGTTATACTTCAAATGAGATATTTCACATGATCTTCTCTTTTTCCATTCTTTGAGTTTTGTTTGATAATTTCTTGGTTCTCGTAAAGTCAAAGCAGCCCAGTGCACAGCTGAGCATGTAGCTCAGGACACATGGCACAGGGACCGAACCTGGTGCAGGAGTCAGGGAGCCACCAACTCAAACAACGAATTTTCATTATTTCCAATTTACAACACAATGTATCAATTCTTTTGCTACTGGATACTACCAGCAATCTGTATTTTTTCAATTAAAGCCAGTGGAATATGTGCTACATGACTCCTAAAGTTTATCTCCCATGGCTCATGTCATATAATGACACACCATAGTAAGTTATGACCATGTATTTTCTCTCTTTCTAGTCTGATTCACAAGACCCAGACCCTAATGTTACATTTGTACCTGCTAATGCACTCTACTTATTTCAGAAAGGAGGAGAACCTCTTCTAGGGTAAGAGGCTATTATAAATTTCTTAGCTTTGTAATCTTTATGGAAATGTCTTCATTGCAGATTCACCTGCTTTTGCTGTACATCTGGCACTTATCTCTCTCCTGTGACTCCAAAATCCTCTAGCATGTACAGTGACTACAACTTGGCAGATCATCTCAGCGGATGAGTAACTGACAGGATGCAAAACCACTGCTGAAATAGAGTGTTCATCCCAAGCACACAATGAATTCACGTAAAAGAATGGGTAGACTGGAATAATTTGTTCCAGTGGCCATAAAGGTAACTGAAGCAAGTGATGTGCAGTATTTAGAACATGGTCAAACAACGAAGGTGCCAAGATCATCCACTGCATCCCAGGCCAGTCATTCTGACTTTTATTTTGCCACTTTATTTGGATGACTGGAAGAGTGAGGCTGTTTGTGTTGCGCAGCTCTGCCTCATTTAAAACTAATTCATAAGCAAATCAAGACATCATCTTGGGATGTCATTTGTCCACTCTGAAAATTGAGAAGAAGCATTTTGAAAACTAAAATTATCTTTTGATGTGTATTTGTCAAAAGATGAACTCCTAATGACATAAGAAAGAGTGAGAGCGTGGAAGGAAGAGAGAATCTGAATAATCACTAATAATAATATGTTGAAACTAAATGTCAGTTTTAAAATTCCGGATTCCACTCTCCTCATGTAATCATTGCATAACATGGATCATATTTCTGCAAAATTTATTTCTATATTTCAAGTTCAGTTGTATATGTAGGGTGTTGTTTTTTTCACTTGATATAATGGAAGAGAAAATTACAATGATTTAACATTTCAGAACCACCAGAGATGCACATTTAAGGAGTGAAGATTTGATGATATTTTTAAAAAGGTAAGAATGAACCCCAAACATGTCATGCCATTTCCTGCCACATATACAGCCTTTCCATGCACTGAAGGGAAAAATAGAAAGAGATAACTTTTGGAGCAATGAAAAGAGTAACCAGTCAACTGCACATACTTGTGGGAAGAAAATACCAATTGGGGCAAGAGTGCCTATTATAAACAATATATCTGGCATTCTAGCTGGCATGCAGCAGCAAGCACCCTGAGACATCCAGGAGGGCATGCTGGCACAAGTTCTTAGACTTACTTTTCTTAAAGGAACGTAACTTTTGAGGGATCAACAATCTTCTTTAATCATATAGATCAATAGATAAAATACAAGCAGAGAAAGAAAGACAACACACAGTTATGTGACAAGAAGAAATATATACAGCACAGATCAACAGACAGAATCAACTGTCTGACCATTACATATATATATATAATGTTACCACCTAGAGAAGCACTAACATCTGGGTTGTCAAAGTCAGTAGGGTCCTGCTTCTTAAAACTTGCCAGAGTCTCAAATGGCACACAAATGTTCTTCAAAAGAGTAAGCCGCTAACGTAAAACCTCACTTCAGAGTATACATAAAATTTTTATGATGGAAGTAGAGGTTGGAAGGAGGGGAGGGGAGCTCCAATCACTACCCTTGTGATCAGTGGCTCTTTAGAAAGTTACAAAAGGTTTTGGTCCAGGAAATGGTTTGGCCTACAAAAAACCTCCCCTAATCAACCTTCCCTCAGTGGGCTCCACCTAAAGACAGTAATGGATGGGGAAGGTGGTTCTCTGCCATTGTCTGTGGTTTTTTACATTAAATTATTTGGGTGAAAAATGGAGTTGTGGAGTTCTGGGTATTGTGTCTCTGGGCTGGGTCTGAAGCTGTTTGTCTACCCTAATTTAGAATGGCTCAATGTTATGAATTCCTGGATCCAGTTTGAACCTTTAGGAGTCTTAAAGCCAACACTCCACAAGGTGAGGAAATTTTCTTAAGGAACATATATCACATTTGCTTCAAGAGAGATATACAAAATTTTCAGTCCAGAACAAAAAGAAAATCCTTTATTAGAACCTAATGTAGTTGTTTCAAGCCAAGAATGTAAAACTATATTCATTCCTCTTCCTTTTCTTTCATTGCAGCCTCCTTTAAAATGTGTAATTGGTAATCTTTCTTGAGTAAACTCCTGCAGTGAATAATATGAGAAAAGAAAAACCTGGCCATTGGATTCTCTTCTTTTTCTTCTTCCTATTTTTTTTTTAATTTTGGCAGACTTGGAAATGTAACAATAGAGTAGGAGAGCTCAGTTTTCTTCTGGTTGTGACCACAGGGAGTCTATGCATTTCTTCAGACCTTAACAGTCACAGAACACAGGGACCAACTGTCAAATTCTCAACTGACTAGGGAAGGCAGTAGACTTATATCTCCTTCAACCTTACCCTTCTGGGAGGTCTGCATATCTGCTAAGTCCTGTGGTGGATGTTGCATTCAAGGATGTTCTCTCACACAGTGTGAACTCTGAAGAAGAGATAGTGAACTGGCAAAAAAAAGAGTGGGCAAGGTGACAAGAAAATGAGGGCTCAATAACTAACCATAGCTCTATTAACAGATCTTAGGCACCTGGGTGTGCCTTCAGCAAACATCAGAGCAGATCCAGTAGTAGAATTTCTCTGTCAAGATACTCACAGGAATGACCCATATTTGCCTCATTGTCTTATGCATGCCATCATTTCATTGTTACAGAGGGATAACATCGGATGTGGACCACTGAGTTAAAGCTGAATTATGAAGATATTACATTCTCACTCCTTGTCTAGGGAATGGTTTCACTATGATCACCTCCTGACACTGAAGAGGATTAGGAATTAGATGTGGCCTGAATTTCAATATCCAAAGTCAAGGGCTGCATCTCTCGAGAGCCTGTAGGCTGTTCCCATCGCTGCCCCATCACCCGGTCCTAACCATCAGGTCAACAATACTGGGCCAGAGCCATGCCAGATCCTGTCACATGGCTGGATCGCTGGGCCAGGAATACTTCTGCCTCATTCTTTGCCTTTTTCATACAGTTGAGATTGTGGGGTACCCTGAATGCAAGGGTAGAAACAATGTGACATTTCCTGACTAAATACAGTCAAGCTTTCAAAGAAGAAAGTTAATCCAGAGAAGAAGGAAAGTTGACCTGGGAAAACAGAGAGGAAGGGAGTGACTGAATTTCATGACAGAACAAAGAATAGGTTAAGAAAGGTAGAGAAATTTACAAAAAGAAAAGAATCCAAGGTGTGAGAGAAGAAAATGAGAATTCTAGATCATGGGCTTCAAATATTTATGGATGATTGCATTGTGCACTTATAACTTCGTATGTACATTGTGTCCTCCCCCAACAGTCTCAGACACTTATAAACTCTCCAGGAGCAAAGACTATTTCATTTTGTATGTGAATCTTTTCTCACTTGCAGGCTGTTTGGGACTTTGCAAGATTTATTCATCTGGAAAGGTGTACAGGGTCCCAGAAACAAATTGATTACTGAGGAATTAATTTGAATTTATCCTTTTAAATGTATCACAGTTGGAATCTTTTTCTCATTCTCCATCTCTGTGTCCATACACATACACACACACACATATAGACAGATGAATAAATGGATAAGAGAGGCTTTTTTTTAATCTATGAGGATAAAACTACAAGTAATATAGGAGGATATATGAGCATACACTAAAATTTAGGTGCAAAAAGAGGAGTGGTGCTAGCAGTAAAAGACGTGGATATAGGAAATGGATGTAATCAAGTCCCTGAGAGCCTTGGAGAGAATCCCTTTTCCCAGAGCCCCTGATCATACCAGTTGGAACGCTCAGTTACTTTTTATTACTGAATTAGATCAGGAAAACTTCCTTTTTGCTTAAAGAGATATTATTATGTAAAATAAACTGTTCCGTTACTGACAAAAGAGTGATTGCTTTTATCTTCACTCACACTGAAGAAATTCCAGAACAAAAGCACAAAATATGTAGAGCATAGGAGTGGTATATTATCATTAAATTTATTTAGAAACACAGTACAGTTTACATTATTGATGACATGTATAATATTCTCACTTTTCTACTTATGTAGAGCTATCCACTGCCAAAACGATATCTGGATGAATGTCTGATGATTAAAAACAAAGCAGGAAATCCCTATTTGTATTAAAGTTCTGTGAGAATACAGAGCATGCAAATAAGCTACATTGGCCTCTCTACAATGGCTCCTTAAGGAACAGCAATCAAATCCGATGATACTTTTTGAAAGAATATTATCATAAGGTCAATAAACTATTTATTGCCCAAACTTCCTCTTCCTTAAAAAGCCCATAATGTTCTAT
Organism: Potorous gilbertii; assembly: GCA_028658325.1. Lineage (NCBI taxonomy): Eukaryota > Metazoa > Chordata > Mammalia > Diprotodontia > Potoroidae > Potorous > Potorous gilbertii. The sequence goes on along the minus strand of CM053771.1, from coordinate 394,713,080 downwards.
ACAATTTCTATGGTAATAAGTTTTCTGAACCAATAGCATGAAACATCCAAATCTTCATATCATTAATTCTTAGACCTTTTGTATTTTGAGTTTTTCTAGTTCCTTATTTTTACATTATGCTTGAGAGCAAGATTTAACACTGTATCCATAAAGCAATCGAAATTAATACATGATATTAATATCATAAAATTTGAAAGAAGCAAATCATATACCTTTCATAGCTTTTCATAAAGAAACACATATGAAAAGGTATTTAGCCAAGCCTTTGTTTGTGCAATAGAGACTACTGTGCCTTATCAAAAATATATACTATCTACTAGGAATGATCACCTCTTGATTTTCTGATTGTATCCAGGGAGATCATGTATGAGTCAGGCTGATTCTCTACACAGAGCAACACTCTCCTTATCTAGGATATTTTGGAGATAAATCTTTTGCTCTGGCCTTCTCTGCCACTCCATCTAGGCATTCTCTTCTCCTTTTTCTTTCTATGTGCATCATTTCAAAAAGAGTGCTTTGCCATAAGTGTTTCCCCTGTATGAATGGCCCATGTAGAAGCCTTAAGTGGGCACACTTGTCACACTTAACTGTTAGATATTAATTAGAAAATGAGCTGAAAGTTTAGGGGTGAAATTTTTGAGGTTAATTAATTAAATACTGTGATAAAAATCTTACCTGAATTCTGTAACAGACACTAATAGAAGCAAAATAATACAGAGGAAGTCATGATCCATGATTGAGATTATGACTCACACACACATACACACACACGTACACACAACATTGAGAACATATAGCAGAGGTAGTTATTGAAGAAGAGGAAAAGGAAGTCTCAGTCACAATGTATGTGATTTTTTAATATAAGTAGATCTATAAGGTATATAGACAAATGCATTTATTTCTCTGGTTCACCTCTGTATTCTGAAGCAAAATTAATACGGCAAAGTGGAGAGACAATTCGATTTGAGGAGAAGACCTAGTTTCAGGTCTTGCATCTGACATAGAATAAGTACTCTATGACTAGAAGCAAACTACAACTTTGTGATCAAGGCAAGTTTTCTAAAGCAGGTAGTAGCAGTAGTCACCAAGTACAGACACGGTGCAAAAGCACCAACAACTTCTGTTAGATTGGAAGAGGAAGGATTGCTTTTATCTTCACTCACACTGAAGAAATTCCACAACTAAAGCACCAAAAACATAGAGCACAGTTGTAGTATACTATCATCAAATTGATTCAGAAGCACAACATAATCTACATTCTCAATGACATGTATAATAATTACAATTTTCAACTTTTATAAATGTATCCTCTGCCAAAACAGTATTTGGATGAAAATACGATGATTAAAAACCAAATAAATATCACATTGCCATTTATATTTATCCATTTGTCATCTCTTCATGTTGTTGCTCTTTATTATAAATTTCATTGTTGAAATTTAGGACAGCTGCTTCTAGGATTTGAAGACTCTTAATATTCTTCAGTATTTTCTTGCTGTCTTTTCTCTTGGAGACGCTAAGACACTTAAAAAAAACTGGAAGTGTTATTTTACATTTACTGATTCAGGTAAATAGATTTTCTAATACTTCACCTGGAGATCTTGAAAATGAAACTTCTTTTGATTCTTCCTGAAGAAGCCAGATTTTATAACCTAAGGAAAGTGTTTCATGGAAATATCCCCTTCATCTATATTGAAAAAAAATATTGTTCTGTGGTTTAAAAAAAAGGGGAATTGGAAGGGGAAGAAAATTCAATTTATACTTTACAGACTAATTACAGAGAGAGTTTGCATGTCTACAATGAACTAGTGAGACAGAGAAGGTGTAGGTTATGGGGGTCATTTTTATATTTAAAAGCAATAGAAAAAAATTAACCAACTCTCAGATTGGGGTCCAAATTCCACTTCTCACGAAGCATTTAGCATGAAAGAGACAAAATATCACCAACTTTAAATGAAGGCTCTTAACGCTTTTTGTGTCATAACCCCTTTCAGTGTACCGAAGACTATCAGTACCGAAGACTATCAGAATATCAGGATCTATTATTAAAATGAGGCTTTTAAATTCATAAATGAAAACACACTGTACAATGTAAAGCAATTGAACTATAGTGAACTATGGTCAGTATGTTTTTGAAAAGCCAAGTTCAAGGATCCCAAGGAAGGAACTCTGGCTTTAAAATTAATTAATGTTAAACATGGCAAACTTATGTATAAGAGGATGAAAATGCTGTAAACAAAGTTTGTCAAAGTCTTGGGACTGAATTTTGAGATACAACTAAAAATGAGTTTCGTTCCGTTTATGAGATGATGTAATTATTGACCCTACTGCCTATCAAAAAGGAAACAAACAAAAACAGCAGTCTCCCAAATAAAAAATGAATTTTTTGTCAGAGGTTTGGGCAATTATAGAGGGTCTACATTACCTCTTGAAATTTAGGACCACTTTGGGAATCAAAATTAAGGGAAACAATACAGTTTTACTTTTCCATCTCTACCCAATTCTTTCAACATTAAGGAAAAAACTGTAAACTCCAGGTTTTGTCAATTGATGGTAAGAATCACAGGGACATACTTTCCAACTAGTCTGTGCTGGAACAAGCCTGCTCCCTCCACCCTATCCCATATTTCTCTTGAACTAGGACCAGTTTTTAGAACGTCAGGATATGCAGATGTTTAGACATGTCTAGCCATTTATGAACTGAAATATTACATTTTGCAACCATAAAATACATTAAGAATCAAGCACAATAGCTCATGGTTCTGAAAAGAGTACAGGGATTTCTAACATTATAATTATCTGTGTAAATACAATTTCTCAGTCATGTGTTATTATTTTCGTAGAGGCTAAGTGTCCAAATGTGATTACTTGAGAAATAGTCTAATGTTTTTTCCACCTTAATCAACAGATACTGCATTAGATACATTTCACTTCAGATTGGAGCACCAGTATATCAGAGTTTAAATAGATGTATCAATCCAAGTAATATATCTTAGGGAAATTCTAGAAATATCCTGAACGGGAAATTATACTTTGAAAGCTCCCAGAATGTTACCGTCTTCAGTGAGAGCTGAGTAAACCAAGTGGGATTTTTTTTTCAGGGTTGTCTTTTTTACTGCAACCAATAATTATGTTCCACCGAGCAGGTTCTTCTTCTAGCCACTGACATGGGCATCATTCTAACTAGGACTTAATATTTAAAGTATATAAAAATTTTATTACTAAAAATGAAATGAGACTTTAGAGTTTTTCAGATAAACATTTGTAAATTTGTTTCAGCGAAGTTTAATCTACTTGATCCAAAACAATAATACTGTTTCTCTACTTGTCAGTGTTTGTTTATACAGTCTAAAAGGGAATGAACCTCATGGCAGGTCCAGTAAAAATAATACTTAGAACCAACTGTCCTCAAAAATAAGCATTTCTTGGCACTTCATGCAGGAAGGAGGTAACAAGGGTTTCCTTAAAAACATGGATATGGGATTATGATGTTGAGAAAGCCAAGGTAAACAAAAAAGGTTAGAAAGGATAACAAATACAGAAATCCCAGGATTTGCAACATCTGTATTGCACCCAGTTGGTCATGATGTTATTGTGAAAAGACATCTGATAAAAAAGTGATTGTTCAAGCTAACTTTTAGCTGGTCTGAGTCCAGTGCAAGGACATGTTCATTTTTCAATTCAAATTCCATCACCTATTTTTTCTTTCCACATTCTGATAACCACATGCCAACTTACCTTTCGGTCCCCTGGGAAATCAGCTGTTTGGGGCATCATCCAAAAACTAGAACTCAAAATAGACTGTACTGAGGAAACTTTTATTACAATATATTAATATTACGAGAGGTGATCAGATCATAGCTCCCAGGAGCCATAGAAATCATTCCTTCCCAAAGCTCCACATTTGACACCATATTTGTGTGTTGTAACTTTGCTTTATAAAACTGCCTGGTAGAACATCACCCATCCTCTTAGCCTCTTCTCCTCTCACCTGCATATCAATCATTCAGATAAGAAGAAAAGTTCTGAAGGGCTCTTTGCAACAGAAATACACTTTATTTTTGGCAATAGAAACACTTTGAATGCATTTTGAAGGAAGATTGCTCTAAAATATATATTCACATATAGAAAAGATTAATTGCTTTGAAGGGGAATGCATTTATACTAGAATAACTGAGGCTATTACAAAGCAATAAGCAAGACAAGAGGAGAGGGAAACAGAATCTCCATCCCAATGTGTGCTCAATAACTGTAAATGGGCCAAATGAAATTGAACTGAAACCTGCCCACTGCTAGTTCTGTCTCCTCTAGGAGACTCATCATCTAGTAATACAAATAGGAAAATGCACACCTGATAAATAATCATGAAAACTTTTAATATCATGAAAATATACTTTGTGTTCATATCTGCCAGGTTGTGGTCCATCTTTTCTTGTTTATGCAGTATTTTTTTTTTGGCATAAACCAAGCTCAGGCAACAGTATCCCGGGATATTGCTAGAATCATTCAAAGTTTGGGGGTAAATGATTAAGAAAACATAAAATTAATTCCACTATAACAGAAAATCTTACTGAAAGTGCAATTTCAAAAAATACTTAAGTGTCTGTTCTGAAAGAAAGAAAGAAAAAATTCACATCACAAAGGATTCTGAAGTTGCAGATTTTGTAGAATATATATCTACCATATATGCACACATATATACCAATATACATATATACATATAAACATGCAGACAGATTTACCTCAGCAGGTTCACCAGGGAAGTGGTAGAACCTAACCTGGTTAGATAAAAATCAAGATATAAAAGTATTCAACGTAAATATATGCTTGCATATGTAAGTGGCTCTGGACTCTCTATTCTTTTATATTATGCTTCAGACACAACTAACATGCTATTTGGCTTGTAAGGAGGATAGAATCATCAATTTATAGCTGGCAGGACCAGGGGATGTCAGCTGATAAAAACACCTCATTTTATAGCTGAGAAATCTGAAACCAAGTAAGCTCCAATTATTGAGTAAACACACAAAAGCAGAAGTGATAAACACAAGATTTGACCCAGATTCTCAATATCTACATACTATTACCTTCCCTCCTTGCTAGTGTTGTCAAACTCAAAAGGAAATGGATTCCTTTGGGTTAGACCCCGAGGCTATGGAACTGATACTTCTTCTCTGTGCCAGCAAACATTTGAAGAAATTTTGAAAACCTAGGAATCCTTACATGAATAAAGAGATTCTACAAAATACAGGAAAAATCCAGTAAGATTGTAACCA
>CM053771.1:394689939-394707304 GCA_028658325.1 Potorous gilbertii | reverse complement strand
GAAACACAGTACAGTTTACATTATCGATGATATGTATAACATTCTCACTTTTCAACTTATGTAGACCTATCCTCTGCCAAAACGATATCTGGATGAATGTGTGATGATTAAAAACAAAGCAGGAAATCCCTGTGTGTATTAAAGTTCTGTGAGAATACAGAGCATGCAAATAAGCTACATTGACCTCTCTACAATGGCTCCTTAAGGAATGGCAATCAAATCTGATGATACTTTTTGAAAGGATATCATCATAAGGTCAATAAACTATTTCTTGCCCAAACTTCCTCTTCCTTAAAAAGCCCATAATGTTCTATACAATTTCTATGATAATAAGTTTTCTGAACCAATAGTATGAAACATCCAAATCTTTGTATCCTTAATTCTTAGACCTTTTGTATTTTGAGTTTTTCTAGTTCCTTCTTTTTATATTATGCATGAGAGCAAGATTTAACACTGTATCCATAAAGCAATCTAAATTAATACATGATCTTAATATCATAAAATTTGAGAGAAGCAAATCAAGCTTTTCATAAAGAAACACATAAATGAAAAGATATTTAGCCAAGCCTTTTTTGTGCAATAGAGACTACTGTGCCTTATCAAAAATATATACTATCTACTAGGAATGATCACTTCTTGTTTTCCTGATTGTATCCAGGGTGTTCATGTATGTGTCCAACTGATTCTCTACACAGAGCAACACTCTCCTTATCTAGGAAATTTTGGAGATAATCCTTTTGCTCTGGCCTTCTCTGCCACTCCACCTATGCATTCTCTTCTCCTTTTTCTTTCTATGTGCATCATCTCAAAAAGAGTGCTTTGCCATAAGTGTTTCCCATGTACAAATGGCCCATGTAGAAGCCTTAAGTGGGCACACTTGTCACACTTAACTGTTAGATATTAATTAGAAAATGAGCTGCGAGTTTAAGGGTGAAATTTTTGAGGATATTTATTTAAATACTGTGATAAAAATCTTACCGGAATTCTGTAACAGACACTCATAGAAGTAAAACAATACAGAGGAAGTCATGAGCCATGATTGAGATTATGACTCACTCACACACACTCACAGACACACACACGCACACACAACATTGGAAACATATGATAGCAGAAGTAGTTATAGAAGAGGAGGAAAAGGAAGTCTCAGTCACAATGTATTTGATTTTTTAATATAAGTAGATCTATAAGGTATATAGACAAATGCATTTATTCCTCTGGCTCACCTCTGGATTCTGAAGAAAAATTAATATGGCAAAGTGGAGAGACAATTCGATTTGAGGAGAAGACCTAGTTTCACGTCTTGCATCTGACATAGAATAAGTACTCTATGACTAGAAGCAAGCTACAACTTTGTGATCAAGGCAAGTTTTCTAAAGCAGGTAGTAGCAGTAGTCACCAAGTACAGACACGGTGCAAAAGCACAAACAACTTCTGTTAGATTGGAAGAGGAGGGATTCCTTTAACTTCATTCACACTGAAGACATTCCAGAACTAAAGCACCAAAACCATAGAGCACAGGTGTAGTATACTATCATCAAATTGATTCAGAAGCACAATATAGTCTACATTCACACTGACATGTATATAATTAGAATTTTCAACTTATATACATTTATCCTCTGCCAAAACAGTATTTGGATGAAAGTACGATGACTAAAAACCAAATAAATATTACATTGCCATTTATATTTATCCTTTTGTCATCACGACATGTTGTTGCTCTTTATTATAAATTTCATTGTTGAAATTTAGGACAGCTGCTTCTAGGATTTGAAAACTCTTAATATTCTTCAGTATTTTCTTGCTGTCTTTTCTCTTGGAGACCCCAAGACACTTTAAAAAAAAACTGGAAGTGTTGCTCCTTCTAGGATTTGAAAACTCTTAATATTCTTCAGTATTTTCTTGCTGTCTTTTCTCTTGAAGACCCCAAGACACTTTAAAAAAAACTGGAAGTGTTATTTTACATTTACTGATTCAGATAAATAGATTTTCTAATTCTTCACCTGGAGATCTTGAAAATGAAACTTCTTTTGATTCTTCCTGAGGAAGCCAGATTTTATAACCTAAGGAAAATGTATCATGGAAATATCCCCTTCATCTATACTGAAATAAAAATATTTTTCTGTGGTTAAAAAAAAGGGGGGATTGAAAGGTGAGGAAACTGCAATTTATAATTTACAGGCTAATTAGAGAGAGAGTTTCCATGTCTACAATGAACTAGTGAGACAGAGAAGGTATAGGTTATGGGGGTCATATTTATATTTAAAAACAATAGAAAAAAATTAACCAACTCTCAGATTGGAGGCGATATTCCACTTCTCATGAAGCATTTTCTCTAAGTCTCTAAGCATGAAAGAGCAAAATGTCACCAACTTTAAATGAGGGCTCTTAACCCTTTGTGTGTCATAACCCCATTCAGTGTACCAAAGACTGTCAGTGGGTCTATTATTAAAATGAGGCTTTTAAACTCATAAGTGAAAATACACTTGAACTACAAAAACAACAAAAAGCAATTGAACTACAGTGAACTGAGGTCTGCATGTTTTTGAAAAGTCAAGTTCAAGGAACCCAAGGAAAGAAATCTTGCTTTAAAATTAATTAATGTTAAACATGGCAAACTTATGTAATAAGAGGATGAAAGTGCTGTAAACAAAGTTTGTCAAAGTCTTGGGACTGAATTTTGAGGTACAAGTAAAGATGAGTTTCGTTCCTTTTTTGAGATGATGTAATTATTGACCCTATTGCATATCTAAAAGGAAACAAACAAAAACAACAGTCCTCCAAATAAAAAATGAACTTTTTTTTCAGAGGTTTGGGCAATTATAGAAGGTCTATATTACCTCTTGATATTTAGGACCACTTTGGGTATCAAAATTAAGGGAAACAATACAGTTTTACTTTTCCATCTCTACCCAAGTTTTTCAACATTAAGGAAAAAACTGTAAACTCCAGATTTTGTCAATTGATGGTAAGAATCACAGGGACAAACTTTCCAACTGGTCTGTGCTGGAACAAGCCTGCTCCCCCCCCCATCCCATATTTCTCTTGAACTAGGACCAATTTTTAGAAGGTCAGGATATGCAGATGTTTAGACATGTCTAGCCATTTATGAACTAAAATATTACATTTTACAACCTTAAAATACATAAACAATCTAGCATAATAGCTCACGGTTCTGAAAAGAGAACAGAGATTTCTAACATCATAACTATCTGTGTAAATACAATTTCTCAGTCATGTGTTATTATTTTAGTAGAGGCTAAGTGTCCAAATGTGATTGCTTGTGGAATAGTCTGTTTTTTCCACATTAATCAACAGATACTGCATGAGATACATTTCACTTCAGATTGGAGCATCAGTGTATCAGAGTTTAAATAGGTGTATCAAACCAAGTAAAATATCTTAGGGAAATTCTAGAAATATCCTGAATGGGAAATTACACTTTGAAAGCTCCCAGAATGTTACTATCTTCAGTGAGAGCTGAGTAAACCAAGTGGGATTTTTTTTCATGGTTATCTTTTTTACTGCAACCAATAATTATGTTCCACTGAGCAGGTTCTTCTTCTAGCCATTGACATACGCATCATTCTAACTAGGACTTAATATTTAAAGTATATAAAAATTTTATTACTAAAAATGAAATGGGACTTTGAAGTTTTTCAGATAAACATTTGTAAATTTGTTTCAGTGAAATTTAATCTAATTGATCCAAAACAATAATACTGTTTGTCTACTTGTCAGTGTTTGTTTATACAGTTTAAAAGGGAATGAACCACATGGCAGGTCCAGGGAAAATGGCTTAGAACCAACTGTCCTCAAAAATAAGCATTTTTTGGCACTTCATGCATGAAGGAGGTAACAAGGGTTTCCTTAAAAGCATGGATATGGGATTATGATGTTGAGAAAGCAAAGGTAAACAAAAAAGGTTAGAGAGGAGAACAAACATGGAAATGCCAGTATTTGGAACATCTGTATTGCGTCCAATTAGTCATAATGTTATTGTATCATATTGTTATATGATAAAAAAAAGTGATTGTTGAAGTTTACTTTTAGCTGGTCAGTGTCCAGTGCAAGAACATGTTCATGTTTTAATTCAAATTCCATCACCTATTTTTTCGTTCCACATTCTGATAACCACATGCCAACTTGCCTTTCGGTCCACTGGGAAATCAGCTGCTTTGGGGCATGATCCAAAAACTAGAAATCAAGATACACTGTACTGAGGAAACTTTTATTACAATATACTATTACCAGAGGTGATCAGATCATAGTTCACAGGAAACATAGAAATCATTGCTTCCCAAAGCTCGACATTTGACACCATATATGTGTGCTCTAATTTTGATTTATAAAGCTGCCTGGTAGAACACCTCCCATCGTCTTACCCTCTTCTCCTCCCACCTGCACATCAATCATTTACATAAGAAGAAAACTTCTGAAGGGCTCTTTGCAACAGAAATACACTTTATTTTTGGCAACAGAAATACTTTGCATGCATTTTGAAAGAAGATTGCTCTAAAATGTTTTCACATTTAGAAAAGATTAATTGCTTTTGAGGGGAATGCATTTATAGTAGAATAACTGAGGCTATTCAAAAAAGAGGCAAGAAAAGTTTTTTTTTTTCAGTGGAGGGGAAATGGGAGGAGGTAAGAGGAACAAAGTGAAGCTTACTCTCATCACAATGGACTTAAAGAAGGAATAAGATGCACACTCAAATTGGTATGAAAATCTATGTTAGAGTACAGAAACTTGGGGAGTATCGATAAGCAGAGTGGAGGGCATGATGGAAAGCACTGCAAATGGGAGGAGGGAGCAATTAGAAGTAAACATTTTTGGGGAGGGAAAAGGTAAAAGAGAATGGAGTAAAAGGAGGCAAGAAAGTATGGAAGAAAATATATACTTACACAGAATGACTATTACGGAATTTGTTTGCAAAACATTTATAGCCTATAAGGAATTGTTTCTGTCTCAGTCCGGATGGGTTGGGAGGGAGGAAGGAATAGAAGCTGGAACTCAAAATTGTAGGAGGAAATGTTGAGAATTGTTTTTGCATACAACTGGCAAATAAATACATGTAATAGGGTAGAGAAATTTTGTGTTCCCTACAAGAGAAGAGAGAAGATGGGAATAAGGAAAGGAGAGGTGTTAGAAGAGAGGGCAGATTGGGGAAAGGTGGAATCAGAATGCATGACATTTTTAGACAGGGGGAGGGTAGAGATGGGGAGAAAATTTGGAGGTCAAAATCTACGGAAATGAATGTTGTAAACTCAAAGGAAATAAAGCTAAAAAAAGGGAAACCAAGGATGAGCAGTACCAAAAACACACCATTGATTATAAATGAAGGGGAAAATAAAGGAGTTGACTGAATTTGTAAAAAAAAAAAATTATACAGCTCTTTAATATTTAAGATTTAAGGGCATTTTCTATAGAGGAAAATGTGCAATTAAAATGCAATAGTAGAACATACCAATGTACCATCTCCAGATCTAAAAATCTTTAACAAATAAACAAAAACACCCTAAAGATCTAGTGAGTGTTTTGGATACTCATGTATGGTGGCTGCCCAGTAGTTCGTAAATGAAAATCAAAGAAATGACATACTTCACCTATATATGCAGCTTTTTTAAAAAATTGATCATTTGCTAGAATATAAAGAACTTGTCAATGTGTGTAGAATAGCAAAAATATGAAACATATTCTGGCTTACGATTTCACTAACACTACCATCAATCAAAGGATTCTGAGAAAAAGCATTTGAACAGAAATGAATATTAAGTACTTAAATCCAAAGGAATCGGTATGTCAAAGAAAAATTATAGGAACAATAGAAAACATCATCAGAGAAGATAACAATGACACAATGTGCAAAATTTTCATTATGTAGTTAAAGCTGTTCTTAAGAAAAATGAATATTTCTGAACACTTTCACTGGTAACAGATAAAAACAATATGGATCACGTGCACAAGTCCAAAAATTAGAAAAACATAGAATTAAAAAAATTGTTTTTAATTTCAAAGTCAAGATAGTAAATTGTAATGGAAACGAAAAAGAAAAAATGAATTGATAAATAAAATCAGAAATTTGAGGGGCATGAATAAAATTGAAACATCATTCGTTAATATAATATTTTTAAAAGAAAATTATAATTCAAATGTCACAATAAAAAAGAGAATTTCAAACAGATGATAAAGAAACAAGAAAAAATTACTAGAAATGATTTGGTCTAACATAAGGCAAAAAATTGAAAGTATATAAAAGTATAATGCATCCAATTTGACATAACTCAATATCAGTAAGAAAAATTTTGAACAGGCCACACATGAATTTTCAAAGAAATTTTAGGAACACATGCATTTATAGGTGTGTATTATGAGTTTTTGTAACCAACAGTTATCTCTTGGAGGGAAATCTAGTCTTTTACAACATGACTGTTATGGAAGTTTTTGCATGACTACACATGTATAACCTCTATGGAACTGTTCTCTTCCGAGTAAAGGTGGATAGGAAGGGAAAAAGGAAGAGAATTTGGAAGTCCACGTTTTACAAATGAAGGCTGAAAGTTTTTTTTTTTTTAACGTGTAACTCGGAGATAAATTAAATTGACAATGGAGTATAGAAATCTATGTCACCTTCCCATAAAATGGAAGGGGAAGAGGAGAAGGGAAAAAAAGTGTGTGGGGGTGGGGTAGAAGGGAAGACAAGTTGGTGGAAGTGGTAATAAGAAATAAAAGCCTTTGGAGGAGGCATAGGATGAATAGAGAAAGAGAAAAAAATAAACAAATAAGGAGAATAGAATGAAGGGTAATACAGCAATAGTAAGTGTGAAAAAAATTTGAAGCAAGTTTCTCTTATAAAGATCTCATTTTTCTAACATATAGAGAACTATGACAAATTTATAAAAATAAGAGCCATTCTACAACTGATAAATGATCAATGGATGGAATCAGTTTTCAGATGAAGCAATTAAAGTTATCCATAGACAGGTGAAAAATATTGTAACTTCATATTAATTGGAGAAATGCAAGGTCCGACCCTTCTGACACACGAACTCCTGTCTATTAGATTAGATAAAAGGAAAAAAAAGCTAAATGACAAATGTGACAGGGGACGTGAGAAAAAATGAGTCATGAATGAAATGTTCTTGGAGTTGAGAACTGATAAAACCCTTCTATAGAACAATTTGCAACTATGACCAACGGGCTTTGAGACATTCATACCCTTTGACATAGCAATAACACTTCTAGGTTTGTATCCGCAAAGAGATAAAAAAACAGAAAGAAAAAGGAACTCTATCTATCCATCTATCTATGTATCTATGTATCTATGTATCTATCTATCTATCTATATTTATGGTAGTTCTTTTCTTGGGTAAAGAACTTGAAATTTGGGGCATGTCCACTAATTGAGGAATGACTCAATAAACTGTGACATGTCATTATGAAGGAATATAATACTATTGTACTACAAGAAATGATGAGAAAGATGCTTTGAGAAAAACCTCGAAGGACTTACATGAGCTGAGGCAAAATGAAATGTACTTACTACAAAATAACAGCAATAAACTAAGACGATCAGTTGTGAGTGACTTACCTTTCCACCACAAGACAACAATCCAGGACTTAGAAGGACATAGGATGGAAAATACTATCCTTTGCCAGTGAAAGATCTGATGGTGTCTGAATACAGATTGAAGCAAACGTTTTTGCCACTTTATTTTTCTTGGTTTTTTTTGGTTTGTTTTCTTTCACGAGGTGAGAATTATGGACATGTTCTGCATGACTAGACATAAATAGTCTATATGGACTTGCTTGCCCTTGCAATGGTGGGAGGAGTGAGGAGAGAGGAAGGGAGACAATTTCAAATCACAGTTTTAAAAACAAATGTTAAAAATTGTTTTGTCATGTAACTGTTGGAAAGCAAATACTAATTAAATACAAAGTTTTACAAAAAGTGTAATTAGCTTCGTTTTACTGAAATTGTTCACAAGAACAGGGAAAGGTGGAATTCTATTCCATTTCTCTGTGACACAAACATGGTAATACAAATTCCTAAACCTTGGAGAGAGGTTTGATAAAGAAAAGGATAGATATGTATCTTTAATGGATATTCATAAAAATGGAAGAAAACTGATGAGTGTCATATCCATCAGTGAGTTAGGGGAATATCTATCCCATATATGACGATTTCCCCTGTGGAGTGGAGAGATGGAACAAACTTTTCCAAGGCCCGTGAGGGCGGCTCAAACAGGTGCTGTGTAGTATTTAGAGCATGGTAAGACATGGTGGGTACCAAGGTAATTCACGGCATCCTGGGTCATTGCCAGTCTTGTTGAATTTTGTTTTCACACTGAACCTCTAGAAGATAGCGAGGATTTAAACTTTGTGCAAATCTGCCAAAATTAGATAAAATTCATGCATAAGTCAATACATCTTGACATCATTGGTCCTCTACAAAAATTAAAGATGAGTAACAACACTGATACAAATATGTTGAATAAGATAATAGGAAAGAGGGTTTGGGAATATATTCAAAAGATTATACATGGAACACTTCCAACTGGATTTACATGAGAAATATAGAATTGGTTCAATATCAAGAAAAATCTAAACATAATAGACCATATGTTAATAAAATCCATAAAGGAGCATAACTACCTTAAGAAAGCTGAAAAGGCCTTGAACAAAATAAAATGCCTTTTTAATGAAGAGCACTAGACAGCACATTAATAAATGAATATTTCAGGTCCGTTTATCATTCAAGAGTATTATTGAACAATATTGAAGACTATTATTCAACAGAAGTTTAAACCAAGATTTGTAGCATTGTGTGTAATGGTGAAATGCTATAGACCATTTCAGTAATATCAGTGGAATTGCAAGGATGTTCACTGTCACCACCATAATTTGAAATTATAAAAGAAATGCTAACCATAACTCAAAAGAATTACATTGCCAGAAGTACAGGCAAAGAAGAAAAATGATTGTCATTTTTTATAGACGGCATAATTTTTTTAACTTAGCGAACTCTAGTGATTTATATGAAATTAATAGACACAAGTTCGAACAAGCTGTGCAAAATAAAATAAAATCCACAAAAGGCTTGATCATGTTTTTTTTTTTGTCTTTGGTTTGGCGACAGAACCGAGGAGAGACAGAAATTCTGCTCAAAATAGTTAAAATATACATAAAATAGCTGAAGTTCATCTCCCAACACATATGCTGAAATTTGGCAAATAAAATTATGAAATAGTTTCTGAGAAGAAATAATTACTCATGGTGGGGTCATACTGATGTAATATTTCCTAGAATTGATTTGCCTATCGAATAAACAGGAATCAAACTATGAAAAGATTTATTTTCTACACAATAAAATAATCCAGGAGAAGCAAAGACAAGTAACTTTAATAAAGAAAACGAGTGATAAGGAAGGGCACCTGAAAGTACCAATTTCTCCAACTATACAAAAAAGAAGTCATTTTTCAAGCAATTTGACCCTGGTTAAAAATAAAGTTACACAATGAAGTATTTTCAGTTCATGTAAAACCTATTTCCATATTAGTCTTGTTGTAAAAGAAGAAAGAACTAAAGGGAAAAGATCACAAAATATAAAAATAAAATGAAAAGTGTAGACTTCTGTCCTCATTCAGACTTCATCAGTTCATTCTCTGGATGGGAATAGCATCTTTGATCTCGTCTTTTTTATCTGTATTGGACCATTTCCTGACTCTGTTCCATTTACATTGCATCAGTGCACGTAAGTCTTTCAGGATTTTCTGAAGTCTACTTGCTCATCATTTCTTATAAAAAAATAGTATTCCATTACATTCATACAGCACAACTGATTTAGGCATTTCTCAATGGATGGGCATCCACTCAGTTGGCAATTTCTTACCACAGCATATTTGCACTCTGCTGAATGCTGAGTTTATGCTGTATTGATATTGGGCCTCTTTAGAAAGTTAATTGTTATCACTTTAAAGTGTTCAAATAGAAGCTAGAAACTTACCAATCATAATGTTCTTTTGAGTCTATGCTCTCGTGGAGCACTTGGCAGGCAGACATCCTCTAGCAGCAGTTGTCCAGACTTCAGCTCAGCCTAGGGCAGTCAGGGGTCCTCCTGTGGCCAGACCTCCACGTTCTGCTGTGCCCCACAGAAATGCAAAATATAACCCCAGTTGGTATAAACACTCACCAAAGCCCACCCCTGGGATCCCAGGTTCAACACCAGGTAAGCTCTCAGAACCTTACAAGCCCAGCTGCCAGCTGTTGAGGCTCCAGTACTCAGTGACAGTGACCAGGCCCTTGGCTCCCAGCTTGAGAATGTATCTGCTGTGCTTTCCCAGGAAAACTCAACTTTAAAATTTGGGAAATAAGCAAGTAAGACGAGAAACAACAAAAATGAACGTTAACCATTGAGAATGAATATGGTGACAGGGAAGATCAGAACACAAACACAGGAAAGTCAAACATTGTCCATCATCCTACATCTGAAACCTCACAGAGGGATATGAACTGATCTCAAGCCCCAAATCTTTCTTGGAGTACAGTAAGAAGGATTTTAAAGGTGAAATAAGAGAAATAGAAGAAAAAATGAACAATTCCTTTAAAAAAATAGTTGACAAAATGGGTGGTGGGAGGAGCACCCTGAAGAAAGTCTCACTTTAAACATTAGGATAAGACAAAAGAAAAAGAAGGTAGGAAAAAGCTAACTGAAGAAAAAAATTGCTTAAAATAATTAGACAGTCAATTGGACAGGAAAATTACCTGAACCCCTTGGATGATGAAATTATTATCACTTAGGTAATTATAGGCAAATCAGGAAATATTTTTTTTTGATGAAGGGACCAGTTCCTCCCCCATGAAGATAAAGTAAAACAGTCATTGTTGATATTATCAGCAACTCATATTAAGTGTTTGAAGTGGGACTGAACAACTGATTGTCAAATATGGGTCCCATTGAGTAAAGCAGATTCAAAATTTTCTTTTAAATTTCTTGAAGTGTGTTTATTTCATACATATAAGATATTTTTTTTAAGTTTCCATTGTTGAAACTTTCTTAGTTTGAAAAAAATGTTACATTTCAAATAAAACTGAACATGTAACTTTCACTTTGGGAGGGGTCATCCAAGTGTTCCTGAAAATATACAATCTCTCAGATTGATTCAGAGGAACATAGGCTACTGCTCAGATAAACATTCCACAGAAGCCTTTCCACTAGCTATTGCTGCTGTGAAGAAAGTTTCATTTATGTATCAACAATGGCAGTCCATTCTAAATGCCAAAGAAAGGCAGTGAAGCCTGTATATTTCCAGAAGCACATATGTCTGTTGACTTCTGAACTAGGAGAAAGGATCAACTGTTATTGCAAATACATTGAAAGCAGTATGCATAAATTAGAAAATAGATTGTCTTGTGAAAACACTTGACCTGAAAGCTAAATTGACTGACATAAATGATAACTTAACAGTGTAGAATTTCTATATGTACATGGAATAGTGTAAGAAAATCAGAAGAAATGGACAAGGTAATATTGTAACAAACTGAGGCAAAAGAATCAATGTTCTACACTGATATGATCAAAGCACTAAAAACTAATAAGAGAGCAGCTCCCATTCCTGTCGTCTGTGATTTTATCATCAACCTTTGGAAATGTATTTTTAGGGTGTTTGTTTGGATAATTGTGGAAAGAGCAGGTCAATGAGTGAGACAGTAAATATGTATGAAGTGCTTTCACTGTCCAAGGTATCATCTTAGGTGCTGGGGCCAGGAATGGTGGTCCAAGGCAATGGTCACTTTCAAGGAGCTCACAGTCTATCAGGGAAAACAATCTGCCCACCACTATGTATAAGTAATGTACATATGGGGGAAAAGTTGAAGAAATTAAAAGATAAAAACGTTAGTATGACAAGAATTATGAAAGCGCTTCTTCTAGAAAATATGCTTTCACTTTGTACTTGAAGGAAGCCAGGGAAAGCTGAACACAAAAATTAGAAGGGGGAGTATACCAAAAATGAGGAGAAAATCAGTGAGAACACCTCTGGTTGAAAATCTTTGAGGATCACGAAAGTACAATATGCTTCTGGATCCCAGAAGAAATAGACAACAATTACTTAGGGTTAAGGGAGACCAGATCTTGTTAGAATCCTGCAAACACTTAAGTATATATATGTCTATGTGTGTGTGTGTGTGTGTGTGTGTGTGTGTGTGTGTGTGTGTGTGTGTGTATGTCAAGGGTGAGGAGAGATTTGTTGAAAGCTTTCAATGCCAAAAATATTTTAGAAGTCATCTTGAAGTTGGACAGGAAATCACTAGGATTTTGTGAATTCAGAGGGAGACTTGAGAATCTAATTCCACAGAATCACATTTACAGGTGAGTGGAGACAGCCCTGGCAGGCCGAATAATTCAGTGCCCCAAATATCCAGGCTTCAGAAGACAAAGGAATAAGGAGAAGAGGAAGACTTTACAATGTAATACTAACAGGTAGGCTGTTGGAGAGGGAAAAGAAGTTCCTAATATTTGAGGAAGACAACTAGTTTATTAGTTGGGATGACTCAGCAGCGAGAGAAAAGTTAATAGTGGGACAGGTTTGCTTTTTTCAGAGGGGAAAGTTAAGGATTTCACTTTAGCATTTACTGAATGTAAGGTATTTCTGAAGCAACGAATAGTATATCAGAAAAGCCACACCTACGGAAAATTCTCCAATGGTATCTGGCACAAGAGTTCCACTAAATGTCACCTTCCAAAAATTAAAATTCAAAACCGTTGGGTCAGCAAAGATACTACACTTCCTTCTCTGCTATCCTCAGATCAGGACTGACAGTACTTACAGCACTGACAGTACTTAACTGTCCTATACACTCCCAGAACAGATGCTTTATGATGTCAGCAACCCTTCATATTAGCAGTTGGGACTGGAGCTCAAAGACTGTTGTATGGGATCCATTGAAGTTGTACCGAATAAAAAATTTTTATGTGGGTATATATTATATGGTATATGTTTATATATGTATATATATATATCTGCACACTAATAGAAAGATTCTTTTATAAACAAATATTAGCTAATATCTAATTTTGTAAGTTAGCAAACTGAGAAAAAGGAAAATTTAAATATTAAAAATTTCTTTAAATTTATCAAATACCAAAATAATAAAAGGAAATGGACAAGATAAAAGTACAAAACTTTTTCCAGAAATGAAATGATTTAGCCATCGATGTTCTACAGTTATATGTCAAAATACAGAAAATGGAAAATGGAACATCATCTCAATTCTGTCATCTGTGATTTTACATCAGCATCTGTTCATAGTGAGTTTTCTCAACTAAAGAAAGGATAGGTTGAGCAGTAAGTCAATAAATATTTTTGAAGTGCCCCCATTGCCCACAGAACTTGTTTGTATAGTTAGATTGGGAAGAATTTTCCAATATAATCTATACTGTCAAAGAACATAGTGTCTCCTAGAGGTCTTGTGATGCATACAATTATGTGTTAGTCCAATAACAGCAGGACAATAGGTGAAGTAATCAAAGGCAACAGAAAAGAGCAATTTAGTAAAGGCTTCTTCTACAAAATATCTATTTAGCTTGGACTTGAAGAAAGCCAGGAATCCTTTTTCAGAGGTGAAATATCAGAGCATTTCAAGCATTGGGTACAGCCAGGGAAAATGCCTGGATCTGAGAGATGGAGCATGTTGTCTGCGGATATGAGTGTCAGTAGTTGATCGAGAATTTAGGTACAGAGCTTTGAGATCAAAGGATAGGCAAAGCACAAATCATGCTGAAATGGGTATTGGTAGGAAGCAGGATCAGATTGTTTTGTGATGGGTTGTTTTGCTCAATACTTATTATTCTTTTTTCAATTACATGTAAAGATAGCTTTCAGCATTCACGTTGAAAAAATTTTTCTGTTCCAATTTGTCCTCTCTCCTCTAATCTAAAGCAGCAACCAACATTTTTTTTTCAGAAATGGAGAAAAAATTAGAATCTACCAAAATCTTTGAACTAGTCCAATATATACCCAAAGCATAAACTGAGGCAGGATAGAGCATGGAAGCATGTTAAATGTGTGTACTGAGGTAAGTAAATAATTTCACTTTTCTAGGCCTTAGTTTGCTAATATACAAAGTGAGGGTGTTGGACTAAATGTTCTCTGAGGTCCCTTCCAGGTTTCATTGAATGCAAAATCCTATTATCACAATGGCTCTGTGACCCTCCTGCCTCTAGGTCAGGGAAGGTACATTTTGCTCCTCCCTGTATGGTCCTCTTGAGCCTGTCAAAGTGGCGGGATTTGGAGAGGTTGAATGTTTGACTTTGATTCAAGACCCTGCCAATAATGTTTCCCCTATCCGTTTTGGGTTCCTCCCAACAGCCATTCTCCTTTTAATCACTTAGTGTGTCCTTTTTTTCCTCGTTCCACAAAGCTTCCAATTCCAAAGCCTTGATGTTGTTTTGTTTTGTATGCTTCCTGGCATCCTGGCCTCTCAGGGCTTCTTGCTGATCTGGCTACTAAATCCAGTCTGGAATCCTGACTGATGTTGAAGGTCACTGTCTTCTCTAGGACACATTCTCCTATCTAGCTTTTTGGTTTTTCACATTGTACCCTTCAGGTTTATCCTATCTCTCTGATTGCTGCATCTCATTATAATTTGCTAAATTTTCAACTATGTCACTTCTATTGTCCTTGAGAGTAGCCCAACTCATTGTTCTTGTCCCTCTTCTCCTACAATATTTTACGCAGAATTTCTCTCTCTCCTCGGTTCTGTTGCCAAAACAAAGACAACAAAACATGATCACGACTTTGGGGATTTTCTTTTATTTGGCACAGCTTTTTAGAACTTGTGTCTGTTAATTTCATATCAATCACTAGAGTTCACTAAGTTAAAAAAATTATATCATCTATAGAAAATGACAATCGTTTTTCCTCTTTGGCTGTACTTCTTCTGGCAATGTAATTCTTTTGAGTTATGGTTAGCGTTTCTTTTATAATTTCAAGTTATAGTGATGACAGTGAACATCCATGCTATTCTACTGATATTACTGAAAAGACCTATAGCTATTTACCATTACACACAATGCTACAAATCTTGGTTTAAACTCCTGTTGAATAATAGTCTTCAATGTTATTCAATAATACTCTTGAATGATAAATGGACCTGAAAGATTCATTTATTAATGTGCTGTCTAGTGCTCTTCATTAAAAGGGCATTTTATTTTGTCCAAGGCTTTCTCAGCTTTCTTAAGGTAGTTATGCTCCTTTATTGATTTTATTAACATATGGTCTATTATGTTTAGATTTTTATTTATATTGAACCAATTCTACATTTTCATGTAAATCCACTCTGAGGTGTTCCATGTATAAGGTTTTGAATACATTCCTATACAGCCTTTTCTATTATCTTATTCAACATATTTGTATCAGTGTTGTTACTCATCTTTAATTTTTGTAGAGGACCAATGATGTCAAGATGTATTGACTTATGCATGAATGTTATTTAATTTTGGCAGATTTGCACAAAGTTGAAATCCTCACTATCTTCTAGAGGTTCAGTGTGAAGACAAAAGTCAACAAGACTGGCAATGACCCAGGATGCCGCGTATTACCTTAGTACCTTCCATTTCTGACCATGCTCTAAATACTACACAGCACCTGTTTGAGCCGCCCTCACGGGCCTTGGAAAAGTTTGTTCCATCTCTCCACTCCACAGGGGAAATCGTCATATATGGGATAGATATTCCCCTAACTCACTGATGGATTTGACACCCATCAGTTTTCTTCCATTTTTATGAATATACATTAATGATACTGATCTATGTTTTTCTTTGTCTAACTTCTCTCCAAGGTTTAGGAATTTGTATCACCATGTTTGTGTCATAGAAAAGTGGAATAGAGTTCCACCTTTCCCTGTTCTTGTGAACAATTTCAGTAAAACCATGTTAATTACACTTTTTGTAAAACTGTGTATTTAATTAGTATTTACTTTCCAACAGTTACATGACAAAACAATTTTTAACATTTGTTTTTAAAACTGTGATTTGAACTTCTCTCCCGTCCTCTCTCCTTATTCCTCCCACCATTGCAAGGACAAGCAAGTCCATATAGAGTATATATGCCTAGTCATGCAGAACATGTCCATAATTCTCACCTCGTGAAAGAAAACAAACCAAAAAACCCAAGAAAAATAAAGTGGCAAAAACGTTTGCTTCAACGTATATTCAGATATCATCAGTTATTTCACTGGCAATGGATAGTATTTTTCATCCTAAGTCCTTCCAAGTCATGGATTGTTGTCTTGGGGTGAAAAGGTAAGTCACTCACAACTAATCATCGTACGTTATTGCTGTTATTTTGTAGCAAATACATTATATTTTGCATCAGCTCATGTAAGTCCTTCGAGGCTTTTCCCAGAGCATCATTTTTTGTAGTACAATAGTTATATTCCTTCATAATGAGATGTCACAGTTTATTGAGTCATTCCTCAATTGATGGACAGGCCCCAATTTCAAGTTCTTTACCCAAGAAAAGAACTGCCATAAATATAGATAGATAGATAGATAGATAGATACACAGATAGATGGATAGATAGAGTTCCTTTTTCTTTCTGGTTTTT
Source organism: Potorous gilbertii (assembly GCA_028658325.1). Classification (NCBI taxonomy): domain Eukaryota; kingdom Metazoa; phylum Chordata; class Mammalia; order Diprotodontia; family Potoroidae; genus Potorous; species Potorous gilbertii. Next base: position 394,690,693 of record CM053771.1, on the reverse strand, counting down.
TACCTCTTTGCAAAAACAAACCTATAAGTGTTATTGCTATGTCAAAGGGTATGAATGTCTCAAAGCCCGTTGGTCATAGTTGCAAATTGTTCTATAGAAGGATTTTATCAGTTCTCAACTCCAAGAACATTACATTCATGACTCATTTATTCTCACATCCTCTGCCGCATTTGTCATTTAGCTTTTCTGTCCTTTTATCTAATCTAATAGACAGGAGTTCGTGTGTCAGAAGGGTCGGGCCTTGCATTTCTCCAATTAATATGAAGTTACAATATTTTTCACCTGTCTATGGATAACTTTAATTGCTTCATCTGAAAACTGATTCCATCCATTGATCATTTATCAGTTGTAGAATGGCTCTTATTTTTATAAATTTGCCATACTTCTCTATATGTGAGAAAAATGAGATCTTTATAAGAGAAACTTGCTTCAAATTTTTTTCACACTTACTATTGCTGTATTACCCTTCATTCTATTCTCCTTATTTGTTTATTTTTTTCTCTTTCTCTATTCATCGTATCCCTCCTCCAAAGGCTTTTGTTTCTTTTTTTTTTTAATTTATTTAACTTTTTACATTCATTTTCACAAGATTTTGGGTTCCAAAATTTTCTCCCCATTTGTCCCCTCCCCCCTCCCCAATACACTGGACATTCTAATTACCCATATCACCAATCTGCCCTCTCTTCTATCATCCCTCCCTTCCCTTACACCATCTTCTCTTTTGTCCTGTAGGGCCAGATAACTTTCTATTCCC
>CM053771.1:394668735-394689439 GCA_028658325.1 Potorous gilbertii | reverse complement strand
CTGGGCTGAAAGAGATGAACGCTGAGCTCTCTTCTATGTTACCATCTGAGATGTGATCAAGGAAATGTAAGATAAATATACGGGACTCTAAAAACAAATGACATTGTTATGAAGATATAAAAATATTGATTCACTTTGCCAAAACTTTGATCCACCGAACTACACTTACCATCATAATAATGGTGCTTACCTTACAGTAAGCTACTACAGAAATACAAGCCAGGGAAGTGCATCTTCTGCTTTTTACATTGGCTCATTTGCCGGCAGCCATGTCACATTTACACAATAATATCTTTTATATCTCTTGTCTTGACTCTAATTTATTTTTCTTTTCATCTGTCTCAAGAATCAGAGTGACATATCGAAGGGGAGGGCTCTGGTGACAATAGTTCTGCTGATATGTCTTCCTTTGTATCTTCCTTAGTTGCTTTGGAGTTAGTGTTTGGGAAGATACTCAATTTTCTGAAGTATCTCTTCAGTCTAAAAATTGGTGGACCAAAAGTATTAAATCATTTTTATGTTATTCCATCCTTTTCTTCTCCAACATTCAAAATTCAGTTTTTAAAGTCACTTTTTGTACCTTCTAAAGGTACATAGCTGCATTCTCTGCTGTATAGACTCCAGTCTGGTTAAGGATGAATCAAATTGCTCTTACCAAGGACAGTGAAGCTCCATAAGTTCTGAGAATCACAAGACAGTACTAGTTAAGGTAAAGTGATGGCACCCAGGAGAGAAACTGTTTTCAAGTGATAGTTCAATAACAGTTTTCCATCATACATAGCTGACATAGAGGCCTTTTCCAGTTTTGCAATATTATACATGACAACGTGTGCTCAATAACTTTAATTGACCAAATTAAATTGAACTGAAGGTTGTAAATCTTTGATTTCATCTTTAAATTGGCAATCCATATGATGAGAAATATCCTGAAGTTGCCATAGATTTTAAACATACATTGTGGGATAGGAGACGGTAGGATAGTTTCTTTGCACATGGAGTCACTGGAAAGGATATGCAGTCATTATGTAACATAAAAGAAATATAATCAGATACATATGTTTCTCTTGACAGCGGCTAAATTTTTGATATTTTATGCAATGTCATATTTCTGTACATTTAAATTTTATGCAAAACCTTTTTTAAGGAAAGATAAAATCATTTTGTATGACTGTTAATACTTTGTGGGTAGAGACGACATTTTTCTGTTCCATTTCTCTTGTTTCAAGAGCATAATTAAACTCCCATTGGATAATTATTAGTCCTTTCTCAAGAGGTATAATCAAGTCAACCTCCACAGTCAAGGACAGGACTATTCTATGTTCCCAATGAACTCGAGGATTATGGAAGCAACTCTGGCCAAAACACAGAGGTTCCAGATAAGTAGCTGATCAGCCGAAAAAATAGGTTCATTTTAACAGACTACTAAGTAATTTAATTGCTGGAATGTTCCATCTCTCTGCATTCCTTATAGCAAGATTCATTCCATTTTGAAGGCTAATAACATTTAAATGTTAACTCATGTTTTAAAATTTTCCAGGTCATTTACAGATATACACTCAGCTTTTTATTTGGAGGGAAGGGGTTAATTCTTCTGTACATAAAGTGGTCAAATTATCCTTTCCACTTTCCACTCAGTACAAATATAACTTTTATGCATCTATGGGCTAAATTTGCTGCTCATCCTATGAGTTGATTGGCCATGTTTTCTGTGGCTTGAAAATTTTCAGTTTCAACACTTAAATATCCCCCACTTCCCATAAAGTCGACAAGTGAGAGTTGAAATGAGAACCACTAAGTCTTTCAGAGCATTAAGAAATGTCAGAATTCTCTCATGCATGGTTAATTGCATGAAGATTTGTGTTTTTTGAGCAATATTATGTCACTGTAGAAATCATACCCACCACCAGAAACTGTTCATTTGTTCTTCAATGAGCATAGGGAGAAAGTCAATTCTAGGTAATTCCTTATGGACAGAGGGGTAGAAATTTAAAATATTCTGAGACATCCATTTTAAAGTCAAAACCAAATGGATAAGGCACATTTTTTAGCAGAAATGCTAAGGAATGTAAAGTGATTATGCTCGTAGCTTGGGTTCTCAGGTAACTTGAGAGTTTACTTCCTCAGTGGCATGATCACATTTACTCAAGCCCATCTACAAAAGTCGAATTAATCCATACAGAACTATGAGTATTCCCAGTTGTCTTAGACAACATGGCTTGTGTAAACTTTAGTTGAAAAAGAGAGTTCTTGGGCTAGTAGTTTAGGCCATTGGTATGAGTTGAGGATGGTATAATAGAAACCCAACTCTCAGGAACTGGGATGGACTTCCTGGTATAAAATACGGCAGACTTTGAAAATTTCTGTGTATGGATTTTTTTCCTAGAATATATTTACATAAGTAAACATAAAATATATTTACCCAATCGAGTAATTTCATTTTATTTGTATACAAGAGCAACTCCTCATATTGTCATGAAAACTTTTGAATACAAATCTTATGTTGCCAAGAACTTTACGATGAAAAATATGGTTGCACTACCACCATTGCTCTACAGACTACATATGTCATAAAATGTACAAAATGTCAATTAATATTTTTAATTAATGAAGTGGAGAATCCAAATGCTTGTAGAGGGAATGAGAGCTGAAGTCTCAGATGGGTGACAAGCTAGATGAGTATCATTCTCTGGAACCTCTTTTCCTCAGTCTCCACAATCAGGGAGAGGACTATTCTATATTCTCACTGAACTTGAAGCACTTTGCATGCAGTATAAACGTAACTTTTATGCATCTATGGGCTAAATTTTCTGCTCACCCTTTGATTTGATTGGCTGTTTTTTCTGTGGCTTAAAAATCTTCAGTTTCAACACTTACATATTCCCCACATCCCATAAACTCTACAAGTGAGAGTTGAAAGGAGAATCACTAAGTCTTTCAGAGCATTAAGAAATATCAAAATTTTAATTGCTGCAATGGAGAGAGAATCAAGTCACACTCAGAAGTCTAACAGAAAGCCCACTATTATGGAAAATTTTCCAGTTCAGTGCAAAAAATATAGAAGAGTTTTCTGAAAAAGTCTGAGGGGCAGAGCTCTGATTCTCTCTGTGTTCACCAAATTGAGATGAATGAACAGCCAGAGATATTTCCAGGTTATTAATCATCAGTTTGTTCATTGGACTAGCTGCTAATTAATAAATTGATGATTAGTGATTTCCCTTGGTAACCACAGGCACTACATGAAGCTACTGAAGTTCTTAAATATTTTTAGAAAATGGAATGCCCTTGGCAGGAGCAATCCAATTAGTGAACAATTAATGAGGGGGTGGAGATATTAATGAGGAATTGGCTATCAGTCTTCAGTGCTGCTATTGAGGGTGGGACTTGATCCAATCGCAGAAAAAAGAATCAGTCTCTACCCAAACCACTCTAGTTGGTTTTCTCCCTCATGATGTAGGTTCCCCTGGACTGCAATGGAAGGATGTCACAGCTTTGGCTTAAGCTTTAGGACTGGAATTTACCTAAATAACATTATGTTTATGCTATAAAGAAAAAGAAAGTCTCCTATTTTGGTGGGGTCCAGCCCAAGATCCAGTAGCAAGGTCCCTAAGGATGAGGGTAGTGTCAGCTATCAGAATTCTCCTTCAGAGACTGGTCCAGGAATGAGGAAATAGAAAGGAAAACTTCCATCCTTATTGAATAATTTTTGATTGACATCATAGAAAAAAAATCACATTTCTCAGTTGTCTTCCAAACTTCCCTACTACTTTCCAGGGTGTCACCATCCTCGTGGTCTCCCTGGCTCACAACCAAGAAGCCATTTCAAATTCTCATCTTCCACCTCCATATCCAATCTGTGGTTAACTAGCTGATGGTTTGCCTTTGCAACATTTCTAGAATATGCTCCCTTCCCTCCTCTGCCACTACCTACTCCCTTGGTGCAAGCTTTCTTCTCTTCTTTTCTGGACTATTGCCATATGGTTAAACAAGACATTTCCTGCCTCTGATGGGGGTATGTTTCTTAATTGTATTCATTCCAGCAATGCTCTCCTCTTCCTATCTCTACCTCCTGGCTTCCATGCTTCCATCAACGTCAAGTTATAACCACTTTTCTACAAGATGGCTTTTTCTCTATACTTCTTGGTTTTTGTGCCTGCCATCTATTGATTCTCTCACTATTTTTTCCTGTCAAGATCCCTGTTCAGTCCTATCTACCCATGTGTACTGTTCAATTTAATAATGTGAGCTTCTTGAGGTATTGTCTTTTGTCTTTAGTTGCAAGTCCAGTACATGGTACAGAGGATAGTACGCAGTTGAAATTAAATAAAGGGTTTTTAATTGATTAGACTAAGAAAACACACATGTTTAAATGTTAAATTTGTGATAATAAATATTTATTTTCCTTCTAGTCTATTTATTTTACTTTTTCCAGTACTTTGCAAAACACACTATACCTAAAAAACTTCTTGATATGTTGTCTGCTGCAGCATTTTCTCTGGATTCATTCCTAGATGAGAAAAGAAAATAAGGAGGAAAATGAGCAAAAGATTTCCTCTTATAGTGCAAAAAGATAGTAAAAAATGAACATTACACAAAAATTCAAAAATTTTACATTTCCAAAGAAACACAAAAAATATATCTTGCTTTGAAGTGGCAGTGAGAATACTTGTTTTAAAGTGCATGTTATGAACTCTTTTCCAATATTATGTGGCATCTGTATATGCATCTATTAGTGTCTTGACATGGGTATGTATTGTGTCTTTCAACATATAGAAGTTCTAGCTTTCTATTGCTCCTGTTTTGCTCTAAAGCTTGAGAAAAACTCCAGGAATACAAAGCGTACCTGGAAACCATATCTCCCCACAGAGCCGAGGAAGACGCATGTCTGGATTCTGTAACTTGACATGCCTTATTTTCTAGTCAAACAAACACATTTGATAGCTCAGTCACTACAAAGCTGATGAATACTAAAGCAAATACTGAAAATCATATTAACATACCATAAAAGAATATGTAAATACATTTATGCGACTGGTATTTTGGACTTCTCTTTTTTTTCTTTTTTTGATTTCTTGGTTCTCTCGTGGAAACATCTGAAATTCAAAGAGAATTAATGGGATGTATTTTAATGTACATTCTCATTTCAATGTAAAATATAATCAAGACATGAGGAGATATTAGAGCCAAGAGCCTGAGTGAACCTAAGAAAAATAAGATAGGAAAGGGAGGGAGTGAGGAAGTTTGAAAGTAGGAGGGGGAGAGAAAGACTGAGGAAAACATGAATAGCAAAGTCATTCCATGACTGACAGGGCTCTAAGACAATGAGGACAAAGAGATTGGTAAGGCTGTATTGTACAAGTGCTGAAACACGTAAAACGATGTAGAGAGAAAATGGTTTAACTCAGGAAGAATTCTGTTATGAATATATAAAGAACTTACTGGAAGAATGAATACATTCTCCTTCTTCTTTTACCCTTTTGGTCTTGTATGGCATCATCTCCGTCCATCACTTTTATTGACTCTAGGAGTAAGAATATTTTCATAAGTGGAATCCCAAAGAAATCCTAATGGTATTTGCAGGACACACTAGCCACCTGGACCTGGCTTCCATTGGCAGCAAACACTGAGAGGGAGAAGCCATATTCCTCTAGGGGTAACCAGAAGAACTCAAGTCTCAGGGGGAGGAGGAACAAGCTGAGTATCCCTCTCTGGAACGACTTATCCTGTTCCGCACAGCAAGTAGAGACAGGAGCTGAAATAAATGGCCTACAATATTCCTCTCAATACTGCCCATCTCTCATCAGTCTTGAAGGCAATAGAACTAAAACGTTAATCAGCAGAAATTCAAGCAGTCTAATCCTAATCCAGTACTGTGATTGTAATGATGCAGAGCAAAGGTGACATCAAAAAGTCACATCACGAAGGCACTTCATTTGTGTATAGATTGTTCCTTAACCACCAATATTGACTCTTTGAGGTCCTTGCCCTCTAAGCTCAGACCAAGTTTCCCAGCTCATTCACTTTTTAGATAAAACTGAGTGGTCCTCCAACTGACAATACCAAGCAAGAGAGTAGGTTATGTAATAGGACTCAGAATACAGTCAGTTGCTTAAAACATCTTCTGCGCAGGTTGTCTATCAAAGAATGGGGAGAGATGCTGTACTTCATGTATCTAGCAACAAATACAGAAGAAAATGGCATTGCTATAAAACCATGCTATTAAAACATGTTTATTGTATCTGAAGTCCAGGCGCAGCTGGATGACCTCATGGATGTCAGAATCAGGGATATCAATGTTCAAATCCAGCCAAGAACACTTAGCTACTAGCTGTCTGTCAGTTACTTCACTTCTCTCAGGCTTTTCCACATTCACCAAACTCGAGTAAGAATACTGCCAATCATACTAGTATTGTTTGGTGAATCTGGGGAAGATGACCCATGGAAAACTCTTAGCAAAATTTAAATCTCTACATTGAATATTAGATGTTATTGCCATCTGAGATTTTCATACCATTTTTCCTTTCCAAAAGGATTGTCAAATCTGGCGAGTACTAAGTGATTTGCAGTTAATTCTGAAAGAAGAAGTGGGCTAAAGCTAAAACTTTCTATATCTTTGGTTTCTCACTCAGGTTGCATTCTACCCTCTCCTCTGCCCCCACTGAATTAAAATCAATGCATTGTACATAGAAAACAATTACTCTGCAAGGAGTGCTTAGGAAGAAAAATGAAGGTACAGTCAGTGCTCTCAAACAGCTTGCAATGACTTGTACAGTGAATAACAGTTTCTCTGAGTACTTACACTAAAATCTACTTCATCCATCCTGAAGTCAAACACCAGTTCTCAGTGTACCAGAATGCCCTTGGTGCCAAGAGAAAAAGGAAGGCTGAAGGAGGAAGCTGCCGTAAAAATAATTATTTCCTGGGGGGAATTAAGGTTAGAAAGGAAGGCAAATGATAGGACAGCATTAACTCTGCTATCACATATAGAGAATGACTCCACTGGTATGGATCTAGAATGGCCTTTGCAAGTTTTAGTGCAGAGACTGTAACTTGCTGTTATTCCTGAGTCAGAAACTGTGAGGATTTACTTACATGGGGAGTTCCTCAAAACATATCATTTACAAAACTTTCTTTCACTTGGGCTGTAGTTGGTCCAAATCTAATTCAGTAAAGTAGGATTGATGTTGGAGCCAAGATAGTGAAAAGAAGATAAAAATATGCCTGAGCTCTCCCCCAATTCTCTCTAAATATCTAAAAACAGTGACTAAACAAATTCTAGAGCAGCAGAACCCACAAAACGAGAAAGTGAAACCAATTTCTAGCCAAAGACAATTGGAAGTTCTGTTGTACCTGGGTGAGAGCTCAGTTCAGTGCAGGGTAGGGGTGCCCTAGCAAACCAGGCCTCAGGCCTTGGAAGTGACTGAATCAGCAGCAACAGTGCTTACTTCCAGAGCTCTCAGCCCACAGACATTAATGAAATTGAACAATTGGTCAGAAGGAGAGTCCAGGAGTCTCCTTTCTAGCATTCAGGCCAGACTCTGCTGCTTTTTTCCACTCAGATCTAGATTACAATCCTTGGTGGCAGTTGAAGGCAAGAAGGAACACTAGCATGGCAAAGCTTACAGCCACAATAGGAGGAAGGACACTTGCACAGTTCTAGATCAAAATAGATTGGGGTTGTTCACAGACCATAGCACAGCCCAGGAGAGTAGTGATCACTGCTCCTTGGACCATACCACCTTGGAAAAAGAGAAAATTGACAGAGGCCTAAAAGTATCCATCGAAATAGTTCGACAAAATCTCTGAAGCTCAGCCCAAACTTGGCCATGAGAGAGCAATGAGAGTACTCGGAAGAGGCTTCAGAGAGGTTTGAACCATAGCAGTTTCCAGATATCTCAACCCTCAAGTGCCACAGACAACTTCAAAGATCAGTAAGAAAGCTCTTTCACCCTAGAGAAGGGAATGTGGTCTGGAAAGTAGGAGGGCTGTGACTTGATAGAAGAGATGGCAAAGTGCGGAAGGGGTAGTCAGTAGTACAACACTTTTGTATAGGAAGAGGATGAAAGGAGAGAGGGAAGAGAATAAATGAAGGTGGAGGATATTATTGAGAAAAATAAAATTAGCAAAAGTAACTTCAAAACCGTTTTTGAAGGCTCACCTACATGTACAAATATATATATATAACAGCATCCTTCTGGGTGTAAACAATGAGAAGTTGATGAGATACCAATGCACTGAGGAATGCTTGAACAAGTTATAGTATATGATTATTATAATGGAATAGTAATATGCTCTAAGAAATAACGAGGAAAGTGCTCTCAGAAAAACCTAGAAAGACTTATGTGGGGTGAAGCAAACTGAAATGCATTGTGTACAAAGTACCATCAATATTGTAAGATGACCATCTGTGAATGATATAGCTATTCTCACCAATACAATCATCCCAAAGAATTCTGCAGGACTTTTCGTGAAAACTACTATCCATCCAGACTGGACTGATGATGCCTGAAGATAGATTGAAGTAGACTTTTTTTAACTTCATTTTTCTTGAGTTTTATTTGTCTTCTACCTTTGCTTGACCAATATGACTGTTATGGATATGTTTTGCATGACTGTCCCTGTATAACGTATATCCAATAATTTACCTTCTTAACCTAGTAGAGAAAAGAGAGAAATTCAATCTCAGACGTCTCAAAATTAATGTTTAAAAATTGTTTTTATATATAACTCAGTAAAAAAGTCTAAAACAAGCTAAAAAAATAGACTTCTCTCCCATCCTCAAATGGTAGGATTGAATCTCACCATGCCTCTAATAAGAATCCCGGAGAAACACAAATACGATGACAAAGCTCACCATTGTCTTTAGATAAACTATCTTCCAAAGTTGCAACTTCGTAGCTTAAAGAGACCTGCCTAGAATAGCAAATAAAACTATTTAAAATGAAATCATGGTTTTCAAAGACCAAATATGCAAATATGAAGATTTTCCCATAATCATTCTTTACATATGGAAAGTCTTTGAGAAAGGAATCTAGTTGATGATGGAAGGGTCACATCATAAACCTCTAAAAGTAATTTTCACTTTCATAACATCTCATATGACTAAACTACCATAAGTGTCATCATTTCCATTGTAAAACCTAAAAGAATTTTCAGTGTTAACATCAAATTGGGAATTCCAACAAATCCAAGAAGTTGTCATTATGGAGATAGGCCAAGAAGTCCTACTAATCCCAAAGAACTATGGAAACAATGGAAAGGATTCCTTGTGATTTCAGGTTTAATATGGTCAGAGAGTGGAAAGACCTTGAGTTTTTTGAGACTTGTCAGACAGAAGTCATTGGGTCTGATAACACTCATCAGAATGATGAGAAAACTGAAGACCAAACAAATGAAACAATGTCCCCACAAAGCCACTCAGGGAAAAGGGAGCCACCTGTGCTTCCTGCTTTTCTGTCTCTTAACTCACAGACCTGCTGGTTGAACTTTGAGGAGGTCATTAATCTTCTGTGCTCTAGTTATTTGACACTATTTCACACAGAAGGCAACTGAACCACTTTGAGAGAGGAGGTTTTTACTCATCTGGGGTTTTCTTGTAATCCCAGATTAGACCTTGTCTATCTTTCTCCCTAACCTATTTTTTTCCTGACACACTGTTGGAGGTTAATCATTTTGTCCCTTTTCTATGCCTGCCAAATCCTTCTATTCTTAAGCTTTATCAGTACCTACAACCTATTTTCATAGGCCTTCCCCCTTTGATACATCTCTTCCTACTGTGACTTTAAATCAGATGTCCTTAGCTTCCTGATGAATGCAATGACCAAAGAAGTGGTGAGGCCTTGATGGAACATTGATCAATGACCTACAGGCCACCTCTCCAAGATTATCATTCACTCCCTTCTTCCTTGCCCTCAAAAACAAGGATGCACTTTGTTGCACCACTGATTGTTTTCTTGGATTTCTGTTTCTGTGCACTTCAACCTACCATTCTTCTGCTTCATAAATTTTGGGTACTTTTAGAGAAAATCCACATCTTTATATCTAGTCTTTAAGATTTTTATACTATTGTGAAGGAATTGAGAGTTCATTGGTGCACAAATTTATGGAGTTTTACATTGGAGTGAGTTAGTTGCTTTGGAAGAGAGTTGATAGAGTGAGAATGAAAGAGAGTAAGAGAAAGAGAGGAAGAGAGAGAGAAAGAGAGATACACACAGAGAAATGGAGAGAAAGAGCAAGAGATAGGAAGAAATATTCTGATTTTTTTCATATAATATGATTATAATATCCAAAGTGTGATGAAAGTGTGGAGTGTGGTATATAGAGCTGAGAAGAATCTCCTAGATTATCTGTTCACACTGACCTGCTTGATACCACATGCTACAGAAATTATATGAGGTATGAAGTGATCAAATCAATATTTATATTTAGAAATCCCTTTTCCTTAGATCCTTAGGATGGACCCCAATGAAGAGTCCCCTCATTCTCAGAGCAAAGAATGTAATAAGAAAAATGAATTAAATGGAGGAGGGAAAACAATGAGAGAAACATGTTTGCACACAATAAGACAAATCTGCAACCCTATAATTTTTGCATGGCTCAATGACAAAACACTTTGAAACTGAAAGGGCATCACAAGCCTATTTACTGTTTCCGCAAGCTTTTTATAGAATTCTCTTCTATGTAAATAGTATGACTATGGTGAATCATTTTAGTCTTGAATATATAAATTAACACAAATATGAATGAATTTCATAGGGAATGCTTTGTAAAGATCTTTCTTCCTACTGTTTTACATGGATGCCCCACATACCAAGATTCATCCTCTCTGGTCCAACTATTTGTGAATTGTGTGCTGTTTTAATGATGTAATAAACTTCAACATCTCATAAACATTTTTTCTTAAGTCACAGCTGACTTATTCACTGGAGGCAGTGACACATTCTTTCTGAATTCAAAGGGAAAGAGAAACAATTCTTTCGCAGAAAACATAAGATTTCTTGGAATGACTGAAAGTGACAAAGGTCTTCTTATCAGTCAATATAAAAATACACAGTGTGGAAAACCTTTTCAGTAAGAAAATGGTGTGTATAACAAAGCAAAATGCTATCTATTTAGTTGTGCACTTTATATTTAAATGGGAGTTGTTTAGAGAAATATTTTGGAATTTACTTCGCTTCTTTCCAAGTGATATCCTCTTTATAAAACGCTTGTCTTCGAATTGTGTCTAGGATCACACTACAGAGCTTTTGAGCTCATAAAGTTTTGAGCAAGAATGCCAGCTCACCGTTCTTGGAAGTTTCCTTCCTCAGCAGTACCTTTCATAGTAGACTTCTGGGACTCCTCATCTATGCATGTAACAGGAGCTGTGAACCACAACCCCCTTTCATCTGTAAATACAAAGCCATTGAAGTGATTAATCCAAAAAAATGACACAATTTTCTGAGGCACCAAAGTCCTGATGGGTTGATGATTCAGTAGAAAAATTTGCAATGGGGAGTTCCTTACATTGAGCCAGACCCATAATCTTAGGATGCCTTGATTCTGCTAAATATGTGTTATGTATGCAAGTGAGTTATAGGTCAATTGCTGCAATATTCCCAAACTCAGAGTGAACTTCAATCTCAAACTTTGTATGGTAGCTTTTTGGTACTATTTTTTTCAACTAAAATCATGTTGAAAAATGTGTATAAACATCTTCTTTTCCAGGGATTGTTCCATCAACAAAGATGAGCAAGGCTACAACCCATGAAGCAATTAACGTTGTGCTTATTCAATTATATAAAGAACAAATTGTCTGAATAATGCACAAGTGTAAACTGAATTCGTAGTGTAGCTTTACAGGAGTTAGTCTGTGCCATCGTGAGCACCAATTTGGTATGAAAAGGGAAAGGCAATAGGTCAATGGAAGTTAGCTGTTGGTAACTAGATCCATTGCAGATTTGATGAGAGATGAGTGGCATATAGGAATGAAGTGAGTATCAAACCTCTTGGGTTAACTGGAGGCAAAGGCTCTACTGTTAGGAGAGTGAGACAGAAATTGAATATTATGTTACATTGATTGTTGCTGTTGATTATTCAGGAGGTGGAGACTAACTAGGCTAGACTAGTCTAACTAGACTAATCATTTGTGATAGTTAATTCTACAAAACGTGTTATTTTGAAAAATCTTCACTGAAATCGGTTGCTGGTGGTGAAGATTTCATTTCACTAAATGGCTCACCAGCTCTGTAACGATCTTCCATGTAATGAAATCAGAAATAAAAAAAGAGGAAGTGAAAAAACTTCCCCACTGTCAGTGCATGTGGTGTCCTGCAATTTGGGGGATGTCTGGCTTATCAATGTCTCACTTGATTAGGAAAATAAAAACAAGAAATGGTGAATTGGTACGCACCACAACATACACATGGGAGCCTGCTATCACAAGTTCTTACATCTGCGTTCGTAAAAGGGAAGGCAACTTGAGAGGGGTTAACAATCACTTCAGTGAAGCACATGAATCCTTCCTTTAACCAAATCCTTGTATTATTCACCTAGTTCAGAGGAATCAGCACCCTGAACTCCAATGGAAATATAGACAAATTAAAAGTCAACACACATGACTTCCTCTGCCTGAATTCAACAGACAGTGCAAATGTCTTACCATAGCTACCAGAGAAGGAAGCACTGACATCTGGCTTTTCAAAGCTCAGGGGAATTGTGCTCCTTAGAGCAACTTGCCAGAGACCTCGTCTGACACTCACCCTTCTTGACAATCTCAGCTCCAGACTAGAAAATCTCACCTCACAGCATTTAGACACTTTTTAGAACCAGAGGGCATAACTCTCTGACCTCACCAGGAAAAACAAAGAGGACTTGGGACCCTATGGATTCAAAATATCTTCTTTAATTATAATGTTCAATCACAGGCACTTCTACTAAAACAAAAACAGACAAAGATACTGATTGGATCGCCATCAAAAATGTCAATCCATGTTTCAAAATGCCAGGTATTTGAGCGACAAACTTTTCCAAAAAAGTATTTGCTATGTCAGTAAGGATTTTGGAAGAAGAATCGCCTTCATTTTAAGAGAGCCAATCCATATCTCCAGGAGTAATTTTCACCTTCAAGGTATGTCTTACAAGTCTACCCTGCCCCTGGTGGTGTTCTTTACATTGGCTACCAAATTATTTGAATCTCAACTCTTTCCTCTAGCAGAGATTTCATGGGGTTTAGTAACACAACCATACTGGCAGAAGATTTGTCTTCTCTGGTCAACAGGTTCTTGATATGGATGGTGGTTCAGAAGCATGATTTTAATGCAGTCTTTTCCTAAACCTTCCATCTCAAGACTCATTAGGTTCCAACACTTCAGTGAGGGACAGTTCTTTTATACATTCATGTCAAACACTTGGAGTATTTTGGAAATATATTGATTTAATATTGTAGTTTCAATACAAAGGCTAAGAATAGAAATGACCTGAAAGTTGATCAACATAAAAGTTGAGGGATCCTTTGAAAGCACTTGCAGAAAAAAAAAGTACAGGCTACTCTTCTTCTTTCTCCTATATCATTTCCTCTTTTTCTTCTCTTCTACTACCTCTACACCTCACTAAGAACAGCTAACAGGTCTTGGTGGGCTTCTAGTCCTTGCATTAATGTTTGATCCAATAATTAAGGGCAGTGCTCATGGAGTGAGTGGGAGAATCAAGGGTAGCAGTGGTCACAGGCAGAAGCAATCTACTGCAGTAAGCAAGAGAGTTCAAGGCAGCACATTAACTAAGAACACAGCAACAGAGAAGAGAACTATCTCAGGAAAAGAAGGTGACAAAGCAATTCAAAGCCAGACCTACAACATACTACTCACCCCAAACGGATTCACCTCACGAATGGAGGAGTCAGTTTCTGGTCTGCCTAAAACCTTAAAGAGGGAGACAGAGATCGATCCACTGTGAAAGGAAACCTATGACTGAGTCATGATTTTATGTTGTAATTCTAAGTGTTCAGACAAGCACTGAAGGTGTGCATCCGGGATATGAAGATGAAAGTCAAGCACCACTGCCTTCAGGGAGCTTACCTTCTAGCCACAGTTGACTACGCATATAATCAGTGAAGTCCAATACAAGACAAAACTCAGGATGACTTGGAAAATCCCAGGAAGTAGTGGAAGACCTAGGTGTCTTGGATGTCTAATTGAGCCCTAAGTGCTCCATGGCACTTCTATCAGCGCCCCTTCCTTGTCACTGGAACCAGTTGTTCTCATTCTCCCATTCCCTCTGGGAAGTTTTCACATGCTTGAGTTTGACATCTCCCTAACTCAGTGAGGGTTTGAGGCATGTCACTCTTCTTCAACTTGAATTAGTCCATTTACTCAGATGGTTTACAAGAGTCTGGGGGCTGCACATGCTTCTTGGAGACACAAGAAAGAGAATACACAAAACGGTAATGAAAGGATGAAAACACTAGCCATTGTGGCAATCAGATAATGCTCCAGGAAGGAAGAAACATTTGATCTGAGCCTTTCAGGTAGCTGAACAACAAAGTGGATGGATTACATTCTAAGAAGAAAGGATACTCAAAACTAAGTCCCAAAGACAGAAAATAATACGTGTGGCATGAAGAAGGCAAAAAGTCCAGAACAACTGACTTCTAGTGTGTCAAAACCTGAGAACATATTATTACTCAGACATGTCAATCAAGAAATGTTTGTTAACCACAGACAGGTACTGTGCTCAGTTCTAGGCATACTAAGCAAGACGAAAGACAGTGCCCTATAATCAAGGAGCTGGCAGTCTAATGGGGAAGACAAAATGTCGTTAAGTATGTACGACAGGCAAAATTAATGCAACCAGGATGTTTAGTAGGCAAATGGGGAGATAAAACTTTGTAGCAAATTCATCTGATGAAGGTTTAATATCCAAGATATATAAACAATATTGAGTTATTTTATAAATTCTATGTATGGATACATGTCTGTGTCTACATGTATGTACATGCATACCCCCAAAATTTTAGAATTGTTATGATTTGCATTTCTTGTAATTAGTGATGTGAAACATTCTATCATGTAACTGGTAATGCATTGCTGGTCTTCTTTTGACAACATCATGTTTATATCCTTATGTAAACACACAGTATGCATGTTTATATGCACCTTATAGATGTTTTATATATTTTCATATGAAGATATAAACACCAAATTCTCAAAGGAATACAAGAAAGTATTTGTAATTAAATGAAAGAATGCTTCAAAGCATGAATCCTAAGAGAAATGCAAATCAAAACCATCCTAAATTTTCATTTACCTCAACCCTTCCAAAATGGCAAATATAACCCATACCTCTAAAACTCAGCACAGATCAGTGCAGGAGGGATTGTGGAAGGATAGACAAACTAACACATGCTTGATGGAGCTGTGAAATTGTATAACAATTTTGGAAATCAATTTTGAATGAAGAAAATTAATTCAGGAAAATTTCCATCCCTTTTCAATCTGAGAGTGGTTAAGAGCTTTATACCGCTCCCACACCGAAGTCATTGATAAGAAGAAAATATTGATATCATTTATATTTATACTACTTTTCATGAAAGTCAGGTATTGGAAGATAAGCAGGTGCCACCAAATTGAGGAATGGCTACTTAAATCGTGTTCTGTGAATGAAATTTTGTATTGCTACATGGTAAGAAATGATATGTATAATGAATACAAAGAGGCCTAGAAGTATCTGTATTCATTTACACTGCATGAAGTACATAAAGGCAATAAAACAACATACACAATAATGATGGCAATGCACATAGAGAGAACAACGACACATCAAAAACTATCAAAAATAAAGTGAATGTAGCAAAGTTATAAAGATCAAGCAACACCCAGTGAGGAAATAGAACTCCAACCTGCCCCTTCATAGACGTGGGAAATCTGGACAAACACACTTTCCATCACAATACCAAAAATCATTTTCTCTTCAAAAGGTGAGTTCCTCAAAGGTATCCTTGCTTTTTCTGCCTGCCAAAAGTTCCCCTTTGACAGGAGATGCCTAGGTTAGTATTGACTTTCCCTTCCTCCCAACACCATACTGTGTGCAGAGGTCAGTGGCATCTTTGATTTCATCTCTTAATCAACAGTTAATATGGTGAGAAATATCCTGGAATTGTCAAAGGCTTTAAACACATCTTTTGGGATGGGAGATGGTAGTCTAATTCTCTTGTGCGTATGAATTGTTTAGTACCTGGAAAGGTCTTGCAGTCATCACTCTGTGTGACACAAGGACAAGAATGAGAGAACAAGGACAGAGATAAATCTGAATGGGTGACTGGACTAAATCGTCTCACATACTGAAAACAGATGAACTCTTTAAAGCATAAATATTAAAGCTAATTTGTTTTATTTCAATTGAGTCTTGCAACCTAAGGAGTAATCTGAAAGAGTGGTGTATTTTCTTTGAAGGACATCAGATTTGTTTCTTGACCAGGAACTTGTAAGATATATAATTAGATACTTACATTTTTTTTTAGCAGTGGCTATATCTTTGATATTTGATTCCATGTTAAATGTCAGTATATTTAAATTTTATACAAAATCTTTGTCTAAGAAAATATACAATCATTTTTTATGACTGCGTCCACATTGTTGATAGAGATGAAATCTTTCTGCTCTTTTTCTCTTCTTTCTCGAGCATAATTAAAGTCCAATCAGATTCCTATTAGCTTTATGTCAAGGGATGAACTCAACTACGTGTCCACAGTCAAGGCCAGGGCTAGTCCGTATTCTCCTTGAATTTCAGGACGACGGAAGGAACACTAGTCGAAACAATGAGGTTTCACAGAGACTTATGATGAATTGATCAGTCCATAAAGATAGGTCTATTTTAAGAGAACACTAAGTAATTGAATTGTTTTAATAAATCAAATTTAATTCCATCTCTCCATAATCGTTCTACCAAGGTTCATTCCATTTTGAAGGCTAATATTATTTGAATGTTACCTCATCTTGTAAACCTTTAGAGATCATTTACAGAGATATATACCGTCAGATTTTTGTTTCAGGGCAAGCAATTCTGCACATGAATTGCTCAAATAATCTTTTACTCTTTCCACTCAGTGCAAAGGTAATTTTTTATGCATCTATGAGATAAATGTTGCACCTGTCTCCTGAGGTGTTAATGTTTTCCATTTTTTCGGTTAATTCTTCCCCCCATCCGATGAAATCTATAATAGAGATTTGAAATGAGAATCAGTAAGTGCTTTAGAGCATTAAGAAATGTCAGAATAAGTGATGCATGTTTGATGGCATGAAAATTCATGTCTTTTCCGAGAATTTTGTGTCTTTAAAAATCATCCCCAGTCGAACACTCATTCATTTATTCTTCAATTGGCACAGGGAGAAAGTCAATTCTAGGCAATGCCTTGTACACAGAGGGGTAGAAAGCTCAAGCCTTCTGTAACATCAGTTTGAATGTCATAACAAAAGGATGAAGCACCATTTTGATCTGAAATGCTAAGAAAAGTAAAGTGATTTTGTCCATAGCCTGTGTTCTCAAGTACTTTTAGAACTCTCTTTTATAGTGGAATGAACGATAGTAGTTACTCAGGTCTATTTACCATTGTCTTCTTAATCCACACAGAACAACAAGTATTCACAGTGTGCCAGGACAGTATGGCTAATGCAAGCTGTCATTAAAAAGAGAATTCCCGTGCTGGAAGTTTGGGCCATTTGTATGAGTCAAGGATGGCGCAATCGAAACTCTCCTTATAGGTATTGGGATGGTTATGATGGTATAAATGAGGGCAGACTTTGGAAATTTCTGTGTGTGGATAGTTTTCCTAGAATATATTTACATAATTAAACACACAATGTATTTACACAGTCAAGTCTATTTGTAATTTCATTTTATTTCCACACCTGAGGAACTCCTCATATATGTCATGAAAACTTTTTGAATATTGACGTCATGTTCATAAAGATATGATTGGATCTTCCACTTTGCTCTAAACATTGCTTATGTCATAAAATTCATACAATAGACATTCATTTTTTTTAAACTCACCATTATAATTCATGATGTCCATGATGGCTCTGGCCAATTTTTTCTCTAAGTGCTCATCGTACTTCCCGCTGGAACAGAAAGTCCTGGAAATTCATGAAGTCTTTTGTAAAATAATGACAAATTCACAATTGTGGTATTTCTTATATGAAGGAATGTGGTGCTTCTGGAATAGAAGGCAGAATATCTGCATGGAAAATGACACCATCATGGATGTGCAAGAGAACTGAATCCTATTGAAGTTTTCTCACTTCCTGGCAACATCACTCAGGGAGTCGAAGTTAGGGTCCTTTCTCTGTCACTTGCAGAAGAGGGAACATTCCAACTTCGTAATATGCATATTTCCTACAGAGATCTGAATAACTCAATGCAGCTGTATGTGCTTTCGGCATTTATCACTATCAATTGACGAAAATGTAGGAAAATTCTGTGACCAAAGGACATTCTACTATGATAGTTCCTAATATCAGTGTAATCTCACCCTTAGTCCATCCATGGTCCCTAAACTTTTTTCTTCTTCTGAAATGGTTTCACACACCTGATTCTTTCTAACATCTTCTTACTTTCCTCATCACCTGGAGTGTAGGAGGGTTTTAAATTCATTGGCAGGTTATAAGGAATCCCTTCATGAATCATATGCTTCATTCAGCCTCCTATTCTTGAAATGGATACTGATTAAGGAGCATGAAACCGGTAGTCTCCTAAGATTTCCATTTGAAGACAATAGGACTCAGATTCTTTAGTGATTGACATAATACACTTTAATTGTACACTCAGGGTAGTTTGGAAAGAAAGGAACGTTGACCCAGAGCCTGTACCATCTATGGAGTTATTGACAGTAGAAATGGCATGAAAACTGATCAACATAAATGTAGACGCATTTTTCCAAGTAGTTTTAAAACAATGGAATGTGTTTGTTTTTGTTTGAAATTACATTGTAATCATAACCATTGAATTTCGAATATTTATTATATTTTCCCTGTTTTTTTTAAGCTTTTTCAAAGACATTCATAATGTTATTTTGTCTAAAATGCTGTGTTTTTTTTTATACCTGTTTGAATTTTTTGTATAGTGTATCTAAACTCAGCTGAATGCTGACTTTATGCTGTATTGATCTTGGACCTCTTTAGAAAGTTAATTGTTATGAATTAAAAGTGTACAAATAGAAGCTAGAAACTTACAAATCATATTGTTCTTTGAAGTCTATGCTCTGGTGGAGCACTTGGCAGGCAGACATCCTATAACAGCAGTCGTCCAGAATTCAGCTCAGTCTAGGGCAGTCAGGGGTCCTCCTGTGGTTAGACCTCCACGTTCTACAGTGCCCCACAGAAATACAAAATAAAACACCAGTTGGTATCAACACTCACCAAACCCCACCACTAGGATCCCTGGTTCAACGCCAGGTAAGCTATCAGACCCTTACAAGCCCAACTGACAGCCTTGAGGCTCTAGCACATAGTGACTGTGACCAGGCCCCTGGTTCCCAGCTTGAGAAAGTGTCTGCTGTGCTTTTCCAGGGAAACTCAACTTTCAAATTCGGGAAATAGGCAAATAAGATGGGAAAGAACAAAAATGAATATTAACCATTGAGAATGACTATGGTGACAGGGAAGTTCAGAACACAAACTCAGGAAAGTCAAACATTGTCAATCAACCTACATCTGAAATCTCACAGAGGGATATGAACTGGTCTCAAGCCCCAAATCCTTCTTCGAGTAGAGTAAGAAGGATTTTAAAGGTGAAGTAAGAGAAGTAGAAGAAAAAATGACCAATTCCTTCAAAAAGATAGTTGACAAAATGGGTGGTGGGAGGAGCACCCTGAAGAAAGTCACACTTTAAACAGTAGGATAAGACAAAAGGAAAAGAAGGTAGGAAAAAGCTAACTGTAGAAAAAAATTGCTTAAAAAGTAATAGACGGCCAATTGGACAGGAAAATTACCTGGAACCCTTGGATGATGAAATTATTATCACTTAAGAAGTTATAGTTAAATCAGCAAATATTCTTTTTGATAAAGGGACCCAGTTCCTCTCCCATGAAGATAAAGTAAAACAGTCATTGGTGATATTATCAGCAACTTACTTTAAGTGTTTGAAGTAGAGCTGAACAACTGATTGTCAAATATGGCTCTCATTGCGAAAAGCAGATTCAAAATTTCCTTTTAAAGTTCTTGATGTATGTTTATTTCATACATATAGGATGTTTTTTTTTAAGTTTCTCTTGTTGAAAATTTCATAGTTTAAAAAAAATGTTACATTTCAAATAAAACTGAAAATGTAACTTTCACTTTGGGGGGTCATCCAAGTGTTCCTGAAAATATGCAATCCCTCAGATTGATTCAGAGGAACATAGGCTTCTGCTCAGATAAACATTCCACAGAAGCCTTTCCACTAGCTATTGCTGCTGTGAAGAAAGTTTCATTTATGTATAAACAAAGGTGGTCCATTCTAAATGCCAAAGAAAGGCAGTGAAGCCTGTATATTTCCAGAAGCACATACGTCTTTTGACTTCTGAACTAGGAGAAAGGATCAATTGTCATTGCAAGTATGTTGAAAGCAGTATGTATAAATTAGAAAATAGATTTGTCTTGTGAAAACCCTTGACCTGAAAGCTGAATTGACTGACATAAATGATAACTTAACAATGTAGAATTTCTTTATGTACATGGAATAGTGAAAGAAAATC